>SJYX01021646.1:33378-81303 GCA_006410675.1 Oreotragus oreotragus
GCTCACCTGTACCTCCTCAGGAGACACTCACACACAGTTCTGTCTCAGTCTCTGTGGAATCTCTGGGTCCTGGTGTGCACAGTGTATGTTTGAGCCCTCTGAGCATCTCTGGTGGGTATGGAGTTTGATTCTAAATGAGATTTTGCCCCTCCTACCATTTTGCTGGGGCTTCTCTGCACTTGGGCATGGGGTATCTCCTCACAGCTGCTGCAGCACCACGCAGCCACTGCTCCAGCACCATGCAGCCATGGCTCCATGAATGTCAATGGATATGTATGATTTCTGAATATCTTAGCAGTCAAGCATTTTTAAAAATATATGATTAGATAATGTTTTAGTGTTTATTCTAAAATAATCCCAGCAATGAGTTCAAATTAACTGCCTAGCAGGACTTTAGAGGAAATACTCATACATGATGTTTTTAAGAGCAAGGGTAAAGGAAATAAAACCCTCATTTTAATAAAGCTGTATCTTGTAACTGCCATTGATTAAGTCCACAACACAGAAAATGGAAGTGATTCTTCAAGGTCAAGTTTACAATATACTGCTCCAAATATATGGATCCTGACAACTGAGTAGTTTCATCCATAAGATCTTAGGATTCCTGGAGTTAAAGGTATACTGCATGGTATTCAATTGATCTTCAAATAATAGCACATCTCTAATTCATACTCTAAATTAAACAGGTGAAAACAGAATTTTGAACTTATGGCACTTTTACTTTCATTGAATATCACTGATGTTACTATTTGCTTTGAGTCCATAAAGTCCCTGTCATTATAGAATATTTAATGAGGTGGGAAAGAAGGGAACTTCCCTGGAATGCTTATAAGATTTTCAATCTTACTGAACTTTGAAAAACCATTTGATTTTAGGGATCATAGACTACTTGCATGGACTAATATTATGTTGATCACAAGATTGCTAAAATGTTTTCAAAGGTCATTTGTGTGGAGGTGGGGTGGTTCAGTTCAGTTCAGTTGCTCAGTCGTGTCTGACTCTTTGCAACCCCATGAACTGCAGCACACCAGGCCTCCCTGTCCATCACCAACTCCCAGAGCCCACCCAAACTCGTGTCTATTGAGTCGGTGATGCCATCCAACCATCTCATCCTCTGTCGCCCCGTTCTCCTCCTACCCTCAATCTTTCCCAGCATCAGGGTCTTTTCAAATGAGTCAGCTGTTCGCATCAGGTGGCCAAAGTATTGGAGTTTCAGCCTCAACATCAGTCCCTCCAACGGACACCCAGGACTGATCTCCTTTAGGATGCACTAGTTGGACCTCCTTGCAGTCCAAGGGACTCTCAAGAGTCTTCTCCAACACCACAGTTCAAAAGCATCAATTTTTGGCACTCAGCTTTCTTTGTAGTTCAGTTCTCACATCCGTGCATGACTAGATGGACCTTTGTTGACAAAGTAATGTCTCTGCTTTTCAATATGCTATCTATGTTGGTAATAACTTTCCTTCCAAGGAGCAAACGTCTTTTAATTTCATGGCTGCAGTCACCATCTGCAGTGATTTTGGAGTCTCCAAAAATAAAGTTTGACATTGTTTTCAATGTTTCCCCATCTATTTGCCATGAAGTGATGGGACCAGATGCAATGATCTTAGTTTTCTGAATGTTGAGCTTTAAGCCAACTTTTTCTCCCCACTTTCACTTTCATCAAGAGGCCCTTTAGCTCTTCTTCACTTTTTGCCATAAGGGTGGTGTCATCTGCATATCTGAGGTGATTGATATTTCTCCCAGCAATCTTGATTCCAGCTCGGGCTTCCTCCAGTCCAGATTTTCTCATGATGTACTCTGCATATAAGTTAAATAAGCAGGTGACAATATACAGCCTTGACATATTCCTTTTCCTATCTGGAACTAGTCTTTTGTTTCATGTCCATTTGTAACTGTTGTTTCCTGACCTTCATATAGGTTTTTCAAGAAGTAGGTCAGGTGGTCTGGTATTCTTATCTCTTTCAGAATTTTCCACAGTTTATTGTGATCCACACAGTCAAAGGCTTTGGCATAGTCAATAAAGTCCAAAAAAAATTTTTTTGGAACTCTGTTGCTTTTTCGATGACCCAGTGGACGTTGGCATTTTGATCTCTGGTGGGGTGGTAGATTAAGGATATTTTATCTAGAGAATGTGCATTATATTACCAACTAGAAAAGAATGTCAGTAGATAATACCTATATATAAAAACATTTTTAAGCATGGGTTTGTTAATTAGGACTATCGAGATCAGTAGTCTAATGGAAAAATCAGTTGAAGTAACTAAATTTGTTACCTGTAGGAGGAAGGAATTAGGATAGAAATATATGGGTACAAATAATTTTTGTCTGTTTTTCTTGTCTTGAACTTTTGTTTGGACATATAGTTCTATTTCATTTTATGTAATATGGAGACATATTCTTTAACTGCAAATAAAAAGTATTACTCTAGACTTCTAGCAGTATCTGATAAATATCCATAATAGGCAGTCAATAAATGTTGTTTCCTTTTTATGAGTCTCAACTTAAATATCCCAAGAGCATATAAATGATTTTATAGTTTAGGATGCAAATATCTTATTTTCTTCTTCTTCATGGTTTTTTTTTCCATCTTTTATGGTTTGGTGCTTTAGTCACTAAGTCGTGTCTGACTCTTGCAGTCCATGGACTGAAGCCTGCCAGGCTCCTCCATGGAATTCTCCAGGCAAGAATACTGGAGTGGGTTGCCATTTCCTTCTCTAGGGGATCTTCCTGACACAGGAATCGAACCCGAGTCTCCTGCATTGCAGGCAGTTGGTTTACCAAGTGAACTATGAGGGCAACTGACATATTGATGTCAAAAAACAGAGCAAGTGGTGATCTAAAATGATGATATTTAGAACAGGGTATGATTTTTCAGAAAAGGTTGCTGGTAAACTTCTTAAACAAGTACTTCAAAAAGATATTATGTGGTGAAGCCAAAGGTGCTAAGTGTAGAGATAGCTGCCAGAGGTCTCAGGAGCAGGAATCAATATGATGTGTGGGGTCAACTGCAAACTGATTTTTATGACTTAATTAAGGAAATACGTTAAACAGATAACATAAAATTGTATTTTTAAGCTTATACAAAATACTATTTTGTTGATATGTTCACTTTCTTTTTGTTAGGGAATTTGAGAAGCTTCTGCATGTTTCTGAGGAAATGGTTAAAAAAATAAAATTCAAATTTGAAGAATAATTGCTGAATGAACATACACGATAGTTTGAAATAGAGGCCAAACAACTACTTTATGTTCTGGACTTTCTCATGTAACAGTAACTATATATGTTAGTTTTGCTTCTTTCTTTTCTTTTTCTTTTACTTTATTCATTAAACAAAATTTCATCTCTGTTTAAAGGAAAATTATCTCTTACACTCTTTAAAATGAGATACAGTGCACAAATTTATCTAGCTGCTAATTTCCTTACACTGATTTGAGTTTGCTGAGAAGGCTAAGAGTGGATGATTCACTAATTTCAGAGGAATAAATGTTCAATTTTCACTCGATCTACCCCAAACATCAAGAGCAGTAATTAGATAACATTAGAGAAATTTAGTTTAAGTCCTATCCCTGAAATGTTCAGTTCTTTCAAAGGAGTATTATATAAATCAAATAATGCTTTTATATATTTCCTGATTCTAAAGAAGATTAATCAGTTGAAAAGCATACATACAATAAAATGAAAAAAAAAAAAAAACAAGATGAAAATTGCCACCAAATACATGGATTAGGATATGGCAGAAAGATATGCAGACCACTGTCCTACCAAGTTATTAAAGTTGAACTTCATGAATGGCTTGAGTTTCTAGGACCCCTAAATTAAATGAGAATCATAGTAAGGTAGTGTTAGTGGTAAATAATCCACCTGCCAATGCAGAAGACATAACAGATGTGCATTAAATCCTTGCGTCAGCAAGATCCCCTGGATCAGGAAATGCAGTCCACCCTAGTATTCTTGCCTGGAAAATTCCATGGGAAGAGGAATCTGGTGGACTACAGTCCATGGGGCTGCAAAGAGTCAGATATGACTGAGCGAATGAGCACTACTACTACAGTTAGTAATAGCTCTCAATATTGTAAGTTAGAAGAAATTATAATTTCTTACATGAAACCACATCTTTTTTCTGGAGCTTATGTTTGAAAACTTCTCTTAATGGTGTTCATGCAAGAAACAGAGCAAAAGGAATAACAATAAAAATAACTAAAATTAACTGGTTCTTAGTATATGTAAAATACCATGTTAACCATGTAACAGAGATCGTACTACTTAACTATAAATTTAGTTATATAATTTCTATTTTATAAAGATGAATACAAGAGCAAATTTTAAAACTATCTAAAATCACACAGCTAAAGGTAGCTGAAAAGTGATTTTATACTTTTAGTAAATGACATACTCAGTTGCAACCCTATGAATGGAAGATTAAGGTATTAAGGAATGTAGTATTATGTGGGGCAAATAAAGAAAGTATAGGGATTATAAAGGAAGGGGGACCTAAGAAGTTTATTTGGTTTGATAATTGCCTTATGAAACATCATTTTTCTTTCTACAATATAGCTGATTCAATTAATGAGAATGGCTTCTGCTTTCACTGCAGGCTTTTGAAGATAAGCTGAACCAGCATACAGCCAATAGAATGTGCACACTGAAATTAGTGCTTTAAATATTAAGGGGAAACTTGCTTTATAGTGTACCCTCTACTTTTTATCCTTTTACAGTCAGTATAATAAAATCTAGAGTGCTAAGACCATGGTGTATGAGTCTTCAGGAAAGGAGGCATCAAGTAAGGAACTCAGTCTTCTGAAAGTCTAAGGACTAGTCTAAAGGTTTCAAAAGAATTATTTTCTTTCATCTGTGACCCAGCTGAATTCAAGAGATAAGAGTACCAGATAAGAGTTTAGACCCAGAATTTTGTCATCAACAAAGGGTATTATCTGGCACCAAATAGAATTTGTGGTGGGGAATCTAAAATTGTGATTGTACCACTGAAATAGTGAGATGTCATTATTTTGCCATCTGTCCTTTCTTTCTTTGAATATAGTGAAGTATCAGGCATGTGCTTACTCTTCAAAAGACCTTGACAAACATGAAGAAATAAGTAAACTAGGGTGTCTACTGAGAACCTTATAGGAGAAAAGACAAACAAAAACTTCTGTTAGGACAAATTTAATTTTCTCTTGGAGTTCTAATTTGATTATTATTTGAGAGACTCAATGGTTTGGCTAGCCTCTATGGATTACTTCTTGAAGGGTTTTACCATCAAATAGATCTGTCATTTTTTAGTGCTTATTCTTCATCATTTTCCCTTCTAACTATGCTGTTATCTTTGTTATACTGTTTTCAAATTAAAGAATATTAGATTGAGTGGACCAAAATATGTTCGGGGGTGGGGGGAAACTGCTCTGCATTTGATACAATTTAGATTTGTTAGAAGTTCTAAAATCAATTACAACTTTCTAAAATTCATAAGCATCAGAGTCTCTGTGGATATTTGATGACAAAATTGATTTAATTTTGGAAGGCTAGACATATTCTTACCTCATTGAAATACAATGATTTTATTAACAAGCATAGTTTTTTTTCTAGAGTACTATTAGTGTGTCAAGGAAATTTAAAAAAAATAAAATTACCTTAGAAACTTTTTTTTGTATGTCAAAATGAACTATTGATATTTCCTATCACATGTTGATTATCAAGAATTCTTAATATAGCCAGTCCTTTATTATAAATATTTGATTTGAAAACAAATCATTTCTCTGATTATCTACTGCCATTTATGGTCAATTGCTGCCAAAAATGTCGCCTTCTATTAAAATCTGTTTTTGAGGACATCTAACCAGAACTTGTTGCTCTTGGAAGCTTTTTCAAATCTACCACAGTAACTAAACTGCTTTGGGTACAGGTGTACAGATTTAATTATCTACTTAATTATTTACTCTCTTAAGATTTAGAAAACTTAAGAAAGCCCAGAAATCAGATTCAGAATGACTTGTATGAAGATTACATGGTATGTAAAATAATTTACATATGGAGTACTGAGAATTTAAACAACACTTTCTGACATAATTTTTATAAGAAATGTTTTAGGTTATAGACAACTTACTCAAATATGAAAATTTGAAAAACATTCTATTAATCATCACTAAGGTTTCTTCAAACTTCTGTATAAATTTACTGGGGGCAAGTCTTAAAATACGCTTATGGTAGTACTACAATTAACTTGAATTTTAATCTCAAACCACTTCATTGCTCTAGATATTTTGAAGAATTACACTAAGCTGAATCAGAGTTAAATTAAAGAGCTAGGAGATAAATTATCCTTTAAGTATGATATTTTATATATATATTTTTCACTTTGGGATGTACTTAATACACATCTAAATAGGGATACAGCAGTTAATGGATTATTCATCTCAGCATGGCAACTTGGGCATAGATACAAACAAGGTAACACAGATAGATGATGTGATACAAACACTCTAACTAGAAGAAGACAAAGAGTATAGGACTAAAACTAAAAGCAATTATTTGGATCATGAAAGGCACAAAATAGGGGAAAAAAAAACTGTCTCAGAGGAAGAAAATAATTACATATTATTCTTCTCCTTCACAAAGACTATACAAAGACTATTCAAGTAGTGTAATAAACAGACCAACAACCAAGAATGCACTCAAGATAGCTGATTGATAGTTTTCAAGTCATGTATAGGACTAAAACTAAAAGCAATTATTTGGATCATGAAAGGCACAAAACAGGGGAAAAAAAAAACCTGTCTCAGAGAAAGAAAATAATTACATATTATTCTTCTCCTTCACAAAGACTATACAAAGACTACTCAAGTAGTGTAATAAACAGACCAACAACCAAGAATGCACTCAAGATAGCTGATTGATAGTTTTCAAGTCACATAGAAGACACATCCAAAATAGTAGGTAAGATGCCAAGAAGCACTGTAGCAAGTGTCAGAACCAAACACTTTACAACAAGCCATAGCTGTAAATGCCTATCATGGTTAATTTTATGTTAATTTGACTGACCTCAGGTATGACTGGGCTTTCCAACTCTGTCAACTTCCTGGGAATACTCAGTGGCTCTTTTCTCCATCCATTGGGCTCTTGGCTGCACTTTCTGAGTTATCCTTCCAGTTCCATAAAAAGTAGCCCATGTTTATAGCTAAATTGTTTTCTCAGCTGCTTCCTGTCCATAGTTGTGCAGAGGTCTGAAGACCTCTTTTCATATTGTACTGTCCCTGTCCCTTCCAATCTAAGCTGATATAATTCATTTTTAAACTTTGTAGGTCTTTAATCCGCCTACAATGTGAGAGACCTGGGTTTGACCCCTGGGTTGGGAAAATCCCCTGGAGAAGGGAACAGCTGCCCAGTCCAGTATTCTGGCCTGGAGAATTCCATGGACTGCATAGTCCATGGAGTTGCAAAGAGTCGGACATGACTGAGCAACTTTCACTTTCACTTTTCAAGGTATGACTAGGTAGCCAGTAGAATATTATATCTGTGTATGTCTGTGAGACTGTTTCTGGAAGACACTAGCATTTTATTCCATAGACATAATGAAGAGAGGAGGCCCCACCAATGTGGATACCCAACCATCCAATCTGTTGGGGATCTGAATGGAAAATAGGGTGAAGAAGGGGTGATATCTTGTTCTCTTTTTGAATTAGGAAGTCCATCTTCTCTTGCACTAGAGTTCTTGGCTTTCAACATTTGATCAGAAGCAGGGAATTAAGACAATTATTTCTGCTATTCTCAGGCCATTAGAATCAGACTGAATTACAATGAATTCTCCAGCTTGTATGTATCATACTGTGATACTTCTCTGACCTCCATTATTGTGCAAGCTACATCCTATGAGAGAATCCTGACTAATACAATGTCTAAGCTTATGACTAACAAGAACATTTAAACATTGAGGATTTTGGTATTGTTGGAAATTTTTTGCTTCCATATCTCTAATTTGATATGGAAAAAAAAAACCTTGATTTACAATATCTTTAATTTTGCAACATTTAATATTACCTGTCTTGATTTCACACGGTATTACAAAGTGATAATAATCAAAGTGGTATGTTACTGGCATTAAAATAGACATATAGAGCTATGAAACAAAACAGAGTTCAGTAGTAAATTTAAAAATTTGTGGTCAACTTCTCTGACAAGCATGCCAAGAACACACACTGACAGTCTCTTCCAATAAATGGTGTTGGAAAACCAGAAAGCCACGTGCGAAGAATGAAACTGGACCCTTATACCACTCAGAAATATTAACACAGATTGGATTAAATACTGAAATGTAAGTATTTATGCTTCCTCTCATTAGTTTTCTCTCCTTGCTTTTTCTTTTATTCTTACATATAGAATAATTTGATATCGGACAATTTTGGTAGTTAGTATATTTTTTTGTAAGATAATTAGCAGAATATCTCTTACAAGGTGTTTCGTAGGGAATCTATTGTAATATATTAAGATGTCTTTTTGTATTTGTATTCTTAACACCTAAAAATGGGAAACAATACACAGTATAAATATAACTAGGTATCCAATCTTTGTACCTTAAGTATTCTTTATAATGATAACAATTACTGTTAATGAATTAAGTTTCTTTTTAAGCCTATGTTCAGGGAAATATAGCTGTTCTCTTTAAACAGGCAAAGCTTGCAATAACCGAGACAATGTAGGCTATGATTGGATGAACTGAGTTGATTTCCTATCCACTTTGCTGATCTGATGCTCTACAGTTAGTGCCTTTCTTTCAATATTCTACATGTCATGCTTTAAATTTTTTTAAAAAAGATTAATTCATAGTTTGTGTTTTGAGGCTATGTTTTCAGAAGTATGTTAAATATATGACTCTTGTATAGTAGGGGTAAAGTTAATTGCATTATTGAATTTCTGGTGCATCTATCACAAAATTCAAAAAGTATTTGCTGTTTGCTTGCTCTTTGTTCCAAGGTAGTATTAAAAAATTTTTTTTAAATCCTCACTTCAGATTGAAAAAAATGTATTAGTTTTTCTCTTTTCCCCAAATAATTCTTTGTTATTATCCTGTTTGGCAAAAATAAATGTACAATATTTCATGAAATCAAGTTGGGCCTGATGATTGTGCTAGTGCAGAGTGTCTACAGGATTTAGCATATGTCACCCCATATGTCCTTTATGTGTTTTTCATTCTAAGCACACTGGGATGAATCATATCCCTTGAAGAGAGTGATATAATTCCTGTTACTCCTGAAGCCTGTGTGGATTTGGCAGTGTGGATTTGGCTGGTGGAGATGGGGGAATTGCTGATTTTTTGTGCTGCTGCTGCTTCTGCTAAGTCGCTTCAGTCATGTCCGAGCCCACCAGGCTCCCCCATCCCTGGGAATCTCCAGGCAAGAACACTGGAGTGGGTTGCCATTTCCTTCTCCAATGCATGAAACTAAAACGTGAAAGTGAAGTCGCTCAGTCGTGTCCGACTCTTAGCGATCCCATGGACTACAGCCTACCAGGCTCCTCCATCCATGGGATTTTCCAGGAAAGAGTACTGGAGTGGGGTGCCATGAGCAATATCTAAAGGTAACTCAGTTTTCAAATCGTGATTACTTTGTTTTTCTTTCCTTTTATTTACTTTCTAGCAAACACATAATATACTTGTTATAACAACACTGTAATATACTTCATTATATGTGAAAGTAAATTCATGCATTTAAAAAATGTATTCAAATCATTTTCATTATTTAAAATTAACATTTAATTCCACTGTATTTTCTGCTAGAAATAAATGCCTAAAGGCTAACAATTAGACAAGAAAAAATGTGCTGATAATTAGTCATAAAAATTATCTAAGCATTTATATTTCCATGTACATATGAATAGAGTGCAATATTATCTAAATATAAATATTTCTCTAGATAGTGGCTTGTAATCTCTGTGATTATCTATAATAACACATTTTAATANAATTTGATATCGGACAATTTTGGTAGTTAGTATATTTTTTTGTAAGATAATTAGCAGAATATCTCTTACAAGGTGTTTCGTAGGGAATCTATTGTAATATATTAAGATGTCTTTTTGTATTTGTATTCTTAACACCTAAAAATGGGAAACAATACACAGTATAAATATAACTAGGTATCCAATCTTTGTACCTTAAGTATTCTTTATAATGATAACAATTACTGTTAATGAATTAAGTTTCTTTTTAAGCCTATGTTCAGGGAAATATAGCTGTTCTCTTTAAACAGGCAAAGCTTGCAATAACCGAGACAATGTAGGCTACTATTGGATGAACTGAGTTGATTTCCTATCCACTTTGCTGATCTGATGCTCTACAGTTAGTGCCTTTCTTTCAATATTCTACATGTCATGCTTTAAATTTTTTTTAAAAAGATTAATTCATAGTTTGTGTTTTGAGGCTATGTTTTCAGAAGTATGTTAAATATATGACTCTTGTATAGTAGGGGTAAAGTTAATTGCATTATTGAATTTCTGGTGCATCTATCACAAAATTCAAAAAGTATTTGCTGTTTGCTTGCTCTTTGTTCCAAGGTAGTATTAAAAAATTTTTTTTAAATCCTCACTTCAGATTGAAAAAAATGTATTAGTTTTTCTCTTTTCCCCAAATAATTCTTTGTTATTATCCTGTTTGGCAAAAATAAATGTACAATATTTCATGAAATCAAGTTGGGCCTGATGATTGTGCTAGTGCAGAGTGTCTACAGGATTTAGCATATGTCACCCCATATGTCCTTTATGTGTTTTTCATTCTAAGCACACTGGGATGAATCATATCCCTTGAAGAGAGTGATATAATTCCTGTTACTCCTGAAGCCTGTGTGGATTTGGCAGTGTGGATTTGGCTGGTGGAGATGGGGGAATTGCTGATTTTTTGTGCTGCTGCTGCTTCTGCTAAGTCGCTTCAGTCATGTCCGAGCCCACCAGGCTCCCCCATCCCTGGGAATCTCCAGGCAAGAACACTGGAGTGGGTTGCCATTTCCTTCTCCAATGCATGAAACTAAAACGTGAAAGTGAAGTCGCTCAGTCGTGTCCGACTCTTAGCGATCCCATGGACTACAGCCTACCAGGCTCCTCCATCCATGGGATTTTCCAGGAAAGAGTACTGGAGTGGGGTGCCATGAGCAATATCTAAAGGTAACTCAGTTTTCAAATCGTGATTACTTTGTTTTTCTTTCCTTTTATTTACTTTCTAGCAAACACATAATATACTTGTTATAACAACACTGTAATATACTTCATTATATGTGAAAGTAAATTCATGCATTTAAAAAATGTATTCAAATCATTTTCATTATTTAAAATTAACATTTAATTCCACTGTATTTTCTGCTAGAAATAAATGCCTAAAGGCTAACAATTAGACAAGAAAAAATGTGCTGATAATTAGTCATAAAAATTATCTAAGCATTTATATTTCCATGTACATATGAATAGAGTGCAATATTATCTAAATATAAATATTTCTCTAGATAGTGGCTTGTAATCTCTGTGATTATCTATAATAACACATTTTAATATGTTTTTGTTCAAAGACCAAAGTTATTTTTATAATATGAAAGCAATTAAGCCCAGTTCACTTCTTCATCTTTAAACAAGTGTTAAATCCTAGAAACAAAGATTGTCAATTGAGGTCAGAACCTTCCGTCACACCAGATACTCAGGTGTAAGTGCTGTATGTGGACTACTGATTGTCTTTTTTGCACTGTTTCTGGATGTCATGCCTTGTATACACTGAGTCTTCGACTCATATACAGCTCAAGATAGAATTGAATCTTCTGTCTTTACTTCTCCATATTGTGGACACTTCTTGTCCCTGAAAGAATTTTTCTAAAATACTAAAGTATTAAAAGGAGACAGGAGAGAAAGAAAGGAAGGAAGGAAGAACGGAAAGAAGAAAAAGGAAGGAAAATGGAAGGGGGAGGAATGTGACACTGAACAAGTTAATAAATTTAATAGAATCTACTTTAAATTGATACAATAAAACAAAATGGAAAAGTGGAAAAAAAGAAAAATATACTGATCTTAACATTTTTATTAAGCCTTTCTCCTTTCTTTGCCTCTTCTTCCAGTCTCCTTCAACTTTTCAATATACAATTTATCAACAGGAAGTACTTTTAAAATGTCCTTGTCTTAAGACAGTTTCCCCAGCACCGTTTAGATGTAACTTTGCAAAGAGAGAGAAAAACGCATTAGGTTCATTCTGTTTATACTCTGTTAAAAGTCATAATAATATGAGTTTTTTTGTGTATATGACAATTAGTTTATAAATGTGAAGGATGAACAGATAGTTCTTGCGGTGGGTATTTTTCACTGAATTGTCCTTTCTATTGAAATGGAACATCTGACCTACATAAAAATAAACTGTGTTGTGAGTCATTTAGTCAATTACTAAAGAAACCCTCATTTAGTAATTTTACATAAGATCATGCCTAAATAAAAATTAAAACAATAAAAATATATATTGAGTAGCCGAGCTACATATTTTATTTATGTATTCAATTCTTTTTTACCTTTGTAGGCAAAGACTCCTTCCTCTTACAGCCAAAATTCAAAAATAACATGGAGGCAGAAAAGGTAGTAGAGATAGCCGTCAGAGAATACCAAAAGAAGGGTGAATGTGAGGGGTAAGGTGAGATGAGGAGAGGTTAGCTGATGTTAATGTTTGTTCCAGAAAAAAATCATAGAGGAAAGACTTTGGGACATAATCAAAGCAGCCAAGAGTATCAGATCTCTCTGCCCTTTTTTCTTTTTCTTTTTTAATCAGATTGCACTTTTCTCTCTGTCCTGTGCTGCACTTGAAACTTCCTTATTTTTGACAATTGACTTTAGTTATCTTTTAAAATTAATAATACAAAAAAGCTTCCCAACACATGATTTGCCATCTCCTTTTACTTCTAACATCCTCCTTGAATGTATACTACCTCACATCAGACCATTCTGTTTTCACACAAGGTGCATTTACTATGCATGTACTCTGTGTCTGTACCTCCTTTTCTTAACTTAGTTGCTAATATGTAAACAGATTAAAATGTAGTACTTCTGTGTTCTAAACAATAGGGTATATGAATAAAATAGCAATTCATATACAACTTTAAAGATTAATCCTCATTTAAGTGCATATAATAGTTATGGTTATAACAAATTATTTAAATTAAGGAATTCGTTAAAGTATTCTTTCAACAAGTGAAAATCATTAAAAAAATAAAAATGAAGTTCTTGTGCATATACAAAGATGAGTCTTATTAAGGAATATGATCAAATTACATGTCATGACAGTAGTTGATTTACATTCTATTGTTGTAAAGATCTCTCTTGATCCTCTATTGACTTTATTAATTGCTTCTGTGAAAAGTAAGTGGGTGTATAATAGGTTATTATATTGCAAGGTCTTTTTCAAAGTGATTTTGTACTTGTTCCTCTCAATTCATCTTGAATTTGTGTTTATTATTTTGGAGTTTAGTGTATATTTCTCTCTGATTAGATTGGAATGTGTTTGGTGTTTAAACTGTTCTAGATAATAATTAGCAAGACAGAATCTAAAAATAAAATCAAAAAATCAAATAAACCTCTAGCTCAATATTTTAAGGGAAAAAAAAGCACTTTGTTTTTAAAGGAGAAGTAGTTCAAAATGTCATTCTTTGTGTTCTATCCTTTTATGAACTGCAGTTTAAATATTATTTAATAGGATGTATCACTAGAGATATTTATTCACAATACATGGTTTTCCCCTAAATTCTTTTCATATAGGGACAGTTCCAATGTTTGTGTATTCTGCTTTGTTGGATTTACTACTTTTCCCCTTTGCTTTCTCATCTGGTAGTCAGTCTAATATTTTAGTTTGAATATGTTTTGTATTGCAGGAAATCATAGAATGCTGAATGCTAAAAGATAAGTGAAAATTGTTCATTTTCTTCAAGTTACCGATGGTTCAATGTCAGATATATAGTCAATGATTATAATAATCTCATAACAATTGTGGCAGGGGCTCATAATAACCTGCATAATAGAACAGGCTTATAGCATAAGGCTTATCTGGGGAATTCCTTCAAGTTATAAGTTCTAGCATAACACAGCTACCACATACTCTCTATAAAATGCATTTCATTAGAACCTTAAATTTTTCCTTTGCTTGATCTTTTGTTTTTTCTTAATAGTGCAATACACTTCCATTTATTAATTCAATATTCATGGTCTTAAATATTCGTTATTTTCCCTTCACTGAATGAATAGTGATGTCCTTATGGTTTTATGCTTAGACTGTAAGAGAATTTACAGAGGGAAAGGTAAAAAGGAAAAATGGATTGATGGTGGGGGACGTCAGTCCCTAGAGTGACAGGAATGTGCCAGATCCATTCAGAACATAATCACAGAAATAATAACATGAAATATCAGCTTTCTAAGCTAATTTCTTTGTTGTCTCACTTCGAACTGAATTTTCAAGGATAGGTAAGACCTAGAATATGCTTAAATTTTTTCACTCTTGAAGTTTATTATGCATTTCTAATTAATTCATGTTTTAAAAAACATTTATATCTACTTCTCATAAATTAAGAAGCTGACTTATAATTTTAAATCTGGTATAACACACTTGTAAGAGTGGACAGTAGCCTGCCAAAATGTCAATTAGACCAAGGTATACCAAGTTGTTGATGCTGGGAAAGATTTAGGGGAGAAGGAGAAGAGGGTGACAGAGATGATGTGGTTGGATGGCATCATTGACTCAATGGATATGAGTTTCAGCAAATTCCACTAAATGGGGAAGGACAGGGAAGCTTGATGTGCTGCAGTCTATGGGATCACAAACAGACACCAATGAGCATCTGAACAACCACCACACCTAGCCTTTACTATACAATGTACAGCTATTAATTTATTTAATAAAATCATATTTACTGTGTTTTTATATGAGCCAGTTAGTCTACTTTATAACTAAAACAAAAAATAGAAGTCGCTTCTAAACTATGTTTTAGAGGTGAGACCACTCAACAAGTATGTAAATGAGGAGCATTTTGAACAGAAATAATAGCATGAAAAATGTTATAAAAGATAGAAAATTACAAACAAAAGTCAAACAACATCAATATTTCTGTATATCTAAAACTGCAGAATGAAGTGATATAAAAAATAAACAAAAGGTATAGTTAGTTGAGATTTACATTAGTTACTAAATTTTAAATACTATAACATATTCATCCATTCATTTATCAAATATGTACTATTTATTCCATGCTAAACATGTTTTTAGCATGCTTAAACTCAAAGTAGAAAGTGAAGAGATACCTGGAGTAACAGGCAAATTGGGCCTTGGAATACAAAATGAAGCAGGGAAAAGAGTAACAGTTTTAGCAAGAGAACGCACTGGTCATAGCAAACACCCTCTTCAAACAACAAAAGAAACAACTCTACCCATGCACATCACCAGATGGTCAATACCCAAATCAGACTGATAATGTTCTTTGTAGCCAAAGAGAGAGAAGCTCTGTACAGTCAGCAAAAACAAGCCCAGGAGATGACTGTGCCTCAGATCATGAACTCCTTATTGCAAAATTCAGATTCAAATTGAAGAAAGTAGGAAAAACCACTAGACCATTCAGATATGACCCAAATGAACTCCCTTACAATTATACAGTGGAAGTGACAAATAGATTCAAGGGTTTAGATCTGATAGACAGAGTACCTCAAGACAATGGACAGAGTTCATGACATGGTACAGGTGGCAGTGATCAAGACCGTCCCCAAGAAAAAGAAATGCAAAGGGGCAAAATGGTTGGGTGAGGAGGCCTTACAAATAGCTTAGAAAAGAGGAGAAACTAAAGGCAAAGGAGAAAAGGAAAGATATACCCATTTGAGTGCAGAGTTCCAAAGAATAGCAAGGAGAGATAAGAAAGCCTTCCTCAATGATTAGTGCAAAGAAATAGAGGCAAACAATAGAATGGGAAAGACTAGAGATCTTTCCAAGAAAATTAAAGGAAACGTTTCATGCAAAGATGGGCACAGTAAAGGACAGAAATGGTATGGCCCTACAGAAGCATAAGATATTAAGAAGAGGTGGCAAGAATACACAGAAGAACTGTACAAAAAAAAAGATCTTCATGACCAGATAACCACAATGGTGTGATTCCTCACCTAGAGCTAGACATCCTGTAATGCAAAGTCAAGTGGACCTTAGGAAGCATCACCACGAACAAAGCTAGTAGATGTGATGGAATTCCAGTTGAGCTATCTCAAATACTAAACGATGATGCTGTTAAAGCACTGCACTCAATATGCCAGCAAATTTGGAAAACTCAGCACTGGCTGCAGGGCTGGAAATGGTCAGTTTCCAATCCTGAAGAAGGGCAATGCCAAAGAAAGTTCAAACTACTAACAGTTGCACTCATACCACATGCTAGCAAATTAATGCTAAAAATTATCCAAACCAGGCTTCAACAGTATGTGAACTGTGAACTTCCAGATGTTCAAGCTGGATTTACAAAAGGCAGAAGAAGCAGAGATCAAATTGCCAACATCTGTTGGATCATCAAAAAAAGCAAGAGTATTCCAGTAAAACATCTATTTCTGTTTTATTGACTATGCCAAAGCCTTTGACTTGTGTGGATCACAACAAATTGTGGAACATTCTTAAAGAGATGGGAATACCAGACCACCTGTCTTGCCTCCTGAGAATTCTGTATGCAGGTCAAGAAGCAACGGTTAGAACTGGACGTGGAATAGTAGACGGCGGTATATTGTCACCCTGCGTATTTAACTTATATGCAGAGTACATTATGCGAAATGCCGGGCTGGATGAAGCACAATCTGAAATCAATTTCTGGGACAAGTATTAATAACCTCAGATATGCAGATGACACCACCCTTATGGTAGAAAGTAAATAAGAACTAAAGAACCTCTTGTTGAAAGTGAAAGAGGAGAGTGAAAAAGTTGGTTTAAAACTCAACATTCAGAAAACGAAGATCATGGTATCCCATCCCATCACTTCATGGCAAATGGGGAAACAATGGAAAGAGTGAAACTTTATTTTTTTGGCCTCCAAAATTACTACAGATGCTGATGCAGTCATGAAATTAAAAACACTTGCTCCTTGGAAGAAAACGTATGACTAACCTAAACAGCATAGTAAAAAAGCAGAGACATTACTTTTCTGACTGAGTTACTTCTAGTCACAGGTATGGTTTTTGCAGTAGTCATGTATGGATGTGAGAGTTGGACTATAAAGAAATTTGAGCACTGAAGAATTGATGCTTTTGAACTGTGGTGTTGGAGAAGACTCTTGAGTGTCCCTTGGACTTCAAGGAGATCCAACCAGTCAATTCTAAAGGAAATCAGTCCTGAATATTCACTGGAAGGACTGAAGTTGAAGCTGAAGCTCCAATATTTTGGCTGCCTGATGGGAAGAACTGACTCATTGGAAAAGATTCTGATGCTGAGAAAGATTGAAGGCAGGGAAAGAAGGGTATGGCAGAACATGAGATGGTTGGAGGGCATCATCAACTTGATGGACATGAGTGTGAGTAAGCTCTGAGAATTGGTGATGGACAGGGAAGTTGGTGGGTCATAGACCATGGACACACAAAGAGCTGGACATGGCTGAGTGACTGAACTGAACTGAGTGATGTTTTTAGAGAATACAGTAGTGAATAAAGTCAATAGAAAGGGAGTGGATTAAAACAAACAAACAAACAGGTAAGTTCAGTTCAGTTCAGTTCAGTCGCTCAGTCGTGTCCGACTCTTTGCGACCCCATGAATTGCAGCACGCCAGGCCTCCCTGTCCATCACCAACTCCCGGAGTTCACTCAGACTCACATCCATCAAGTCCGTGATGCCATCCAGCCATCTCATCCTCTGTTGTCCCCTTCTCCTCCTGCCTCCAATCCCACCCAGCATCAGAGTCTTTTCCAATGAGTCAACTCTTCGCATAAGGTGCCCAAAGTACTGGAGTTTCAGCTTCAGCATCATTCCTTCCAAAGAAATCCCAGGGCTGATCTCCTTCAGAATGGACTGGTTGGATCTCCTTGCATTCCAAGGGACTCTGAGGAGTCTTCTCCAACACCACAGTTCAAAAGCATCAATTCTTCGGCGCTCAACCTTCTTCACAGTCCAACNAAAGCAGAAATAGATGTTTTTCTGGAACTCTCTTGCTTTTTCCATGATCCAGCGGATGTTGGCAATTTGATCTCTGGTTCCTGCTGCTAAAAATGAGAAAAGCTGGTGTTTGATCATATTTTTAGAAAATAATAGTCTAAAACACAGTAGCTTAAAAGTAAACTATATTATCATTTCTTATGATTCTGTTCTTCGCCTGGGATCAGTGGGTGGTTCTGATGCATACAGTAGCAGCTGGAATTGCAGTCATGGGAGGATTCAACCAGGTGGGAAGATCCAAAAGAGTTAACTCATAACTTTTTTGCCTTGGTACAAACACCCGAAAGACTGAGATTTGTTGGCCTGCTGAGCCTGTTTGGCCTCCTTTTCTTTCCATGTAGTCTCAGTGTGTTCCACCCTCCTCTGCACATGATGATCTCTCTATAGGCCTCTTCAGCAAGGAAAGCAGATTTCTTACATGGTAGTTCAAAAACAGAAACTGTCGCATCTTAAGATTTGTTGTTGTTGTTATTCAGTTTTGCCTGACTGTTTGTGACTCCATAGACTGCAGTACACAAGGCTTCCCTGTCCTTTATTGTCTCCCAGAGTTTGCTCAAACTCATGTCCATTGTGTCAGTGATGCCATCCAATCATTTCATCCTCTGCTGCCCTCTTCTTCTGCTTTCAATCTTTCTCAGCATCAGGATCTTTTCCAGTGTTGGCTCTTCACATAAGGTGGCCAAAAGTTTGGATCTTCTTAAGATATAGCCACCAAATTGGCACATGTTACCTCTGCCACATTTCACTGGCTAAAGTAAACCCAGGGCCAGGCCAGATTCCATAAGAGGGGGCAACACAAAGGCATAAATATTGGAAAGTGTAGTTCACCAGAGATTATCTTTAGCGAGTAGCCACTGCAGTTGAGGTGAAGATACTTCACAGGGAATGATCAGACACCACTCCTCTATGGAGACAGCATCTGACCTGAGAGTTGAGTGAGGGAAGGAGTCAGTTATATAGCAGTGTGAAGGAAGCGCACTCCAGCAATGTAGTATGAAAACACAGAGATGAAAACTCTGGAATGTCTGAAGAACAGATGGAAGCTGGAAGATCAGTGTGACTATGGTCAAAGTGAAGGAGGAGACAATGGCATCAATGGAGTTTGCAGAGGTAGTAAGGACTAAAATCACAAAGGACTTTTCATGTCTTCTTAAAAGTTAAGACAGGTCCTTAAAAAAATGGAAAGTTAATAAAACATTTGATCTTTGTTTTATTTCTTAAGTAAAGAGGTGGTATGATTTGAATACTATTTTTTTAAAAGAGCAATCTACTTCTGGTAAAAAATAAGAAGTCTAACAAGAGAAAGAGTGGAAACAGGGAAACAAAGTTAGGAGGCTACTGCCACAGTCCAGGCAAATGTATCAGTGATCTTGAAGGGGATTCATAAAGATAAGGAGAACTAGAGACTTCCGAAGGACATATTTGGGAGTAAAGTTAACAGTGCTTGCTGATGAACTGACATTAGAGAAGGGGGTGAGAAAAAGATCAGGACATATAACTGTGTTTTTGGCTGGATGAATGATGTGTGCTACTAAATGATGTGGATATCCCTAGGGAACTGTGTTTGATTTTTGGCACCCCAGTGTTTTCACCACTTTCTATGGATGGAGAGCATTCTACCTTGAAAGTCTTGTCCTTATTAGAAGCAAGCTATGCCCAGTATTTACATTCCTGATCCCTGTCATAGTACAGGCACATATCCTGGGATGGCTTAAACAGTTTACGTATCTCTTTGATTTATAGCTAGTGATTTGAAGAAATTATGCAGCACCCATCTTAGACAGTATGTTCAAAGCATCAGCAGTCATATCAAGTTATGGGGATGCAATTACTCTAGCAGAAGTATGCAGTGTTTGATACCAGGATAATTGACTTTGTAAGTGATGCAGTCTGTCCCTAGCAGTGATAATGCAGATGTTTTCAATAGACCATTCTGTGGCATAATTCTGGACATTGTAACTGCTTAAGCTCTGAGACATATGTTTCAGACTTTCCATAAAGGGATGAGAAGCATTATGTTAAAACACACTCATACAAATGGTGGAAAATGAATCCCTTGAACATATCAGGCTCGTCAGTAAAGTTTCTGAGAGCTCAGTAATCTTGGTACTTGCGTAGTCACTAAGTTGTGTCCAACTCTTTGCAACCCCATGTACTATAGTCGGCCAGGCTCCTCTGTCCATGGAATTTTCCAGGTAAGAATACTGGAGGGAGTTGTCCTTTTCTCCTCTAGAGGATCTTCCCAGCCCAGAGATTGAACCCATATCTCCTGCTTTTCCTGCATTGGCAGGCAGATTCTTTACCACTGAGCCACCCAGGAAGCCTTCAGTGATCTTGGTACATTATAACATAAACTAAAAGGACAACTTGCCACATTCTGTTCTATCACTAAGAAAGAGACACAGTGCTTCTCTGGTTTTAAAAAGGCTCCTTCTATCATAGAGCATGTTGTTTCAACCTATTTTTCAGTTGATCAAAAGTCTTTGAATTTTGAGAGGAACAGAGAGTGAAAGGAAGGCTTATACATACTGTAGTCCACGTAGCTTTACCACTTAGCCTTCACAGCCCAGACACCAAACTCATCCGCAGCAATTGAAGGCTTGGGGAGACTGTGGCAAGTCCTATTAGTGTACATGAAAATTCTCTCAGATTTTTCTCTTCTTTCAATTCTAACTAATAGAGTCATGCAGATGATGAAACCTGGCTATCAACAACATGTACACATATGACATGCGATGTCCATCCTATACTGAATGCTGTCTAGTCCACAAACCCATAAAGTTTGAGACCCTTTACTCACTAAGTGGAAGTTTTTATATGAGGTGATCTCAAGCAGTTATCAAAAGCAGAGCCAATAGCTGGAGCAGACAGCTCATAATCACTGTTGCCTACTTCTCCCATTCACCAACTTTCTTATATCTTATAGCTTCACACAGAAGTCCCTGTCACTATATGAGATGAAAAAAAAAAATCTTAAGTTGCTATTCTATAATACTTTTCTGCTTGAGGAAAGAACTCTATGTACAAAATTATAACCCAAGTGGAAAAAATAAATGCTTCCAGTGTGCAGAACTTCTGGAACTATACCAAGATGTACCCTCTGCTTAGAAAGCTAGATGGCCTGAGGTAGGAAGATACACAGATACTTGAACAATGGCTAACATATGGTGTAAGAGGCAGAGATATGAAAAGAGCAGCTTATGAGGAAATTACTAGTAAAGACGTTAGGGGGAGAGCTATACAACATAATACTGCATGCTTGCTCAGTTGTGTCCAACTTTTTGCAACTCCATAGACTGTAGTGTTCTAGGCTTTTGTCCAGACAAGAGTTCTAGAGTGGATTGCCATTTCCTACTCCAGGGCATCTTCCCAACCCAGGGACTGAACTCGCATCTCTCTCCCATGTCTCCTGCATTGGCAGGAGGATTCTTTACCACTGAACCACCTGGGAAGCCCATACAACTTAATTGTACTCAATCATAAAAGAGAATGAAATTTTGCGACTTCTGACATTGTGGATGAACCTAGAGGGTATTATGCCTAGTGAAATGAGTCACATAGAGAAAGACAAATACTGGATGATTTCGCTTATATGTGGAATATAAAATTAAATGAACAAATATAACTAAATAAATAGAACTATAGATACAGAGAACAAGCAGGTAGTTGACAGAGAAGAATGGGGTGGGAGGAAAAAAAATAGGTAACAGAGATTGGGGGGCAAACCTTCCATGAGAGGATAAATGAGTCATAGTTATGAAATTTACAATGTGGGGAATATAGTCAGTAATTATTTAATATCTTTATAGGGTGACAGATGGTAACTAGACTTATACACTTGAAATATATAGAAATATAGAATCACTATATTGTTTTTGTACCAGGAACTAACATAGTGTTGTAAGAAAAATATATTTCAAAAACACACAAACAAACTAACAAATAAACTGTTCAAAAAGAGATCAGATTTGTGTCTACCAGAGGTGGGGTTTGTGAGGAGGGGGAACTGGATGAGGTGGTTAAAAGACATAAGTTTCCAGTTATATGTAATTAACACTGCTGAAAGTAATACAAGAAAATTGTCAAGAGAGTAAGTCCTAAGAGTTCTCACCACAAGGAAAAAATATTTATTTTGTGTTTCTTTAATTTTGTGTCTAAGTGAGATGACAGATGTTCACTATATTTATTGTGTTAATCATATCAGGATGTATATAAGCCAAATCATTATGTTTCACAACTTATACAGTGCTATATGTTAACTATGATCTCAACACAACTGGAAGGAAAAGAAAAAGAAATAATGTTCAACCTGGGTTCAAATCCCATTTCCACCTCTTAATTATTTTGTATCTTTGTCAAATTTCATGTGCCTCAATACTTCTATTTCTAAAATGGGGATAAGAATTATATCAACATAGGAGAGTGAAAAAGCTGGCTTAAAGCTCAACATTCAGAAAACTAAGATCATGGCATCTGGTCCCATCACTTCATGGCAAATAGATGGGGAAACAGAGGAAACAGTGGCTGACTTTATTTTGGGGGGCTCCAAAATCACTGCAGATGGTGATTGCAGCCATGAAACTAAAACACGCTTACTCCTTGGAAGGAAAGTTATGACCAACCTAGACAGCATATTGAAAAGCAGAGACATTACTTTGTCAACAAAGGCCCATCTAGTCAAGGCTATGGCTTTTCCTGGGGGCATGTATAGATGTGAGAGTTGGACTATAAAGAAAGCTGAATGCTGAAGAATTGATGCTTTTGAATTGTGGTGTTTTGGAAGACTCTGCAGAGTCCCTTGGATTGCAAGGAGATCCAACCAGTCTATCATAAAGGAGATCACTCCTGGGTGTTCATTGGAAGGTCTGATGTTGAAGCTGAAACTACAATACTATGGCCACCTGATGCAAAGAGCTGACTAATTTGAAAAGACCCTGATGTTGGGAAAGATTGAGAACAAGAGGAAAAGGGGACAACAGAAGATTAGATGGCTGGATGGTATCACCAACTCAATGGACATGGGTTTGGGTGGACTTTGGGAGTTGGTGATGGACAGGGAGGCCTGGCGTGCTGTGGTTCATGGGGTCGTAAAGAGTCTGACATGACTGAGCGACTGAACTGAACTGAATGGGAGTGTTAATAAGATTAAATATTAAAATACTTGTAACCTTCTCAAGAAATGTCTAGTTTATAATAAGCAATCTTATTCTCTATTTACAGTAATAATGCATTTAAAAATGCATTAAAGTGTCTCTAAGAGAAGAAAAGAATATAAAATTTTATCTGATGTGCTGAAAAGTCAACTATTCTTGCTAGACCATTTTTACTAGCATAATTTTAATCCCTTAATTTAACTAAGAAAATAAGATAGGCATTGACTCTCACTTCAAAGTAAGCAGAGCTGTCTCAGCAGTAGCTAGGGTTAACTCTCTTACTCTTTCTACTGCCAATAAAAAAGACAAACAGAAAAATCCCATCTGTCCATGTGACAAGTCCAAAATCAGACACCTGTGTGGCAAATATGCGTAGCAATGAGTATCACAGATGCTCTATATTTAGTGCAAACCATATGCTCAATGATTTACTTAAATTGAATTGGGAGGATGAGCCACTATAGAAAAAGTCCACAGAGCAATTAAGGAACAACACGTTTTGCTGCTCTCATCTCATCTTTCCTCCTTTAGTCCCAGATGTTATGAGCACTACAGAGACATTAGTCAGTTTGTTAATTTATTGTCAGATTGTTAAAGGTTTATGAAGATTTTGACCCATTGTGCTACATTCGTTTTGGCAGCAAGATTAATTTAATTATAACTGTCTTGGGGACAAAGGAACACAGTAGGATATCATATGTTATATTTGAATGGTAGTGCTTTCACCAGACACTCGAGCATTTGTGCATTCCCAATCTTCAAGTGTGTGATTTGTCTAGAGAACAGAAGAAATAAAGAAAGCTGGCAGCTCTGTACATTCTCTAAATGACATTGACTGGTTTCTCAACCCTTATAGCTCTAAAGGAAAGTCCATAAAGTCCCTAGACTTCCAATAGCTCTAGGATTTTATTCAAAGCCTTTTAATATGTATTTTATTCCTGTGTTTTAAAAGTTGTCACAATATTTAGAGAAGTTTAAAATAACTGATAATGTTTTAGCTTAGGTCATTACTAGAATTCTTCAAACAAAATGTGATTAACTTTTTCAAACTGGTTTAAAGGAAAAGTCATGGTGTAGGTTTTGCCCTAATTTAGTCCAATGCAAAAGAGATGTTAATCCAATGATGTTGTTTAGACATGGACTCCCTGAGTTGAGGTTTCCTCATCTAATAATGGGGTTACTCAACAATGTGCACACTAGTGGACTGTTATTGTACAGATTAAACAGAATGGTATGTATAGAAGTGTTTTCAATGTTCATTGTCAATACTATCTTGAGATTATTATTTTTCCTATTCCTTCTTGTCATTTCTCCAGCTAGATCTAATTTCTACAAGGATGGTATTAGTCTATGGATACTAATATGTTACTAATACAGATACTTCTAATACAGAGACCTGCTGCTGCTGCTGCTAAGTTGCTTCAGTCGTGTCTGACTCTTTGCGACCCCATAGACGGCAGCCCACCAGGCTCCCCTGTCGCTGAATTCTCCAGGCAAGAACACTGGAATGGGATGCCATTTCCTTCTCCAATGCATGAAAGTGGAAAGTGAAAGTGAAGTCACTCAGTCTTGTCCAACTCTTTGTGACCCCCATGGACTGCAGCCTACCAGTCTCCTCCATCAATGGGATTTTCCAGGCAAGAGGACTGGAGTGGGGTGCCATTGCCGTCTCTAAATACAGAGACCTAGTAAGCTCTTATTAAATACATCTGGAATTAAAGTGAGTTCTACTTCAGTACACTATGTAAAAAAAAAAAAANCAGGCTCGTCAGTAAAGTTTCTGAGAGCTCAGTAATCTTGGTACTTGCGTAGTCACTAAGTTGTGTCCAACTATTTGCAACCCCATGTACTATAGTCGGCCAGGCTCCTCTGTCCATGGAATTTTCCAGGTAAGAATACTGGAGGGAGTTGTCCTTTTCTCCTCTAGAGGATCTTCCCAGCCCAGAGATTGAACCCATATCTCCTGCTTTTCCTGCATTGGCAGGCAGATTCTTTACCACTGAGCCACCCAGGAAGCCTTCAGTGATCTTGGTACATTATAACATAAACTAAAAGGACAACTTGCCACATTCTGTTCTATCACTAAGAAAGAGACACAGTGCTTCTCTGGTTTTAAAAAGGCTCCTTCTATCATAGAGCATGTTGTTTCAACCTATTTTTCAGTTGATCAAAAGTCTTTGAATTTTGAGGGGAACAGAGAGTGAAAGGAAGGCTTATACATACTGTAGTCCACGTAGCTTTACCACTTAGCCTTCACAGCCCAGACACCAAACTCATCCGCAGCAATTGAAGGCTTGGGGAGACTGTGGCAAGTCCTATTAGTGTACATGAAAATTCTCTCAGATTTTTCTCTTCTTTCAATTCTAACTAATAGAGTCATGCAGATGATGAAACCTGGCTATCAACAACATGTACACATATGACATGCGATGTCCATCCTATACTGAATGCTGTCTAGTCCACAAACCCATAAAGTTTGAGACCCTTTACTCACTAAGTGGAAGTTTTTATATGAGGTGATCTCAAGCAGTTATCAAAAGCAGAGCCAATAGCTGGAGCAGACAGCTCATAATCACTGTTGCCTACTTCTCCCATTCACCAACTTTCTTATATCTTATAGCTTCACACAGAAGTCCCTGTCACTATATGAGATGAAAAAAAAAAATCTTAAGTTGCTATTCTATAATACTTTTCTGCTTGAGGAAAGAACTCTATGTACAAAATTATAACCCAAGTGGAAAAAATAAATGCTTCCAGTGTGCAGAACTTCTGGAACTATACCAAGATGTACCCTCTGCTTAGAAAGCTAGATGGCCTGAGGTAGGAAGATACACAGATACTTGAACAATGGCTAACATATGGTGTAAGAGGCAGAGATATGAAAAGAGCAGCTTATGAGGAAATTACTAGTAAAGACGTTAGGGGGAGAGCTATACAACATAATACTGCATGCTTGCTCAGTTGTGTCCAACTTTTTGCAACTCCATAGACTGTAGTGTTCTAGGCTTTTGTCCAGACAAGAGTTCTAGAGTGGATTGCCATTTCCTACTCCAGGGCATCTTCCCAACCCAGGGACTGAACTCGCATCTCTCTCCCATGTCTCCTGCATTGGCAGGAGGATTCTTTACCACTGAACCACCTGGGAAGCCCATACAACTTAATTGTACTCAATCATAAAAGAGAATGAAATTTTGCGACTTCTGACATTGTGGATGAACCTAGAGGGTATTATGCCTAGTGAAATGAGTCACATAGAGAAAGACAAATACTGGATGATTTCGCTTATATGTGGAATATAAAATTAAATGAACAAATATAACTAAATAAATAGAACTATAGATACAGAGAACAAGCAGGTAGTTGACAGAGAAGAATGGGGTGGGAGGAAAAAAAATAGGTAACAGAGATTGGGGGGCAAACCTTCCATGAGAGGATAAATGAGTCATAGTTATGAAATTTACAATGTGGGGAATATAGTCAGTAATTATTTAATATCTTTATAGGGTGACAGATGGTAACTAGACTTATACACTTGAAATATATAGAAATATAGAATCACTATATTGTTTTTGTACCAGGAACTAACATAGTGTTGTAAGAAAAATATATTTCAAAAACACACAAACAAACTAACAAATAAACTGTTCAAAAAGAGATCAGATTTGTGTCTACCAGAGGTGGGGTTTGTGAGGAGGGGGAACTGGATGAGGTGGTTAAAAGACATAAGTTTCCAGTTATATGTAATTAACACTGCTGAAAGTAATACAAGAAAATTGTCAAGAGAGTAAGTCCTANACAAACTAACAAATAAACTGTTCAAAAAGAGATCAGATTTGTGTCTACCAGAGGTGGGGTTTGTGAGGAGGGGGAACTGGATGAGGTGGTTAAAAGACATAAGTTTCCAGTTATATGTAATTAACACTGCTGAAAGTAATACAAGAAAATTGTCAAGAGAGTAAGTCCTAAGAGTTCTCACCACAAGGAAAAAATATTTATTTTGTGTTTCTTTAATTTTGTGTCTAAGTGAGATGACACATGTTCACTATATTTATTGTGTTAATCATATCAGGATGTATATAAGCCAAATCATTATGTTTCACAACTTATACAGTGCTATATGTTAACTATGATCTCAACACAACTGGAAGGAAAAGAAAAAGAAATAATGTTCAACCTGGGTTCAAATCCCATTTCCACCTCTTAATTATTTTGTATCTTTGTCAAATTTCATGTGCCTCAATACTTCTATTTCTAAAATGGGGATAAGAATTATATCAACATAGGAGAGTGAAAAAGCTGGCTTAAAGCTCAACATTCAGAAAACTAAGATCATGGCATCTGGTCCCATCACTTCATGGCAAATAGATGGGGAAACAGAGGAAACAGTGGCTGACTTTATTTTGGGGGGCTCCAAAATCACTGCAGATGGTGATTGCAGCCATGAAACTAAAACACGCTTACTCCTTGGAAGGAAAGTTATGACCAACCTAGACAGCATATTGAAAAGCAGAGACATTACTTTGTCAACAAAGGCCCATCTAGTCAAGGCTATGGCTTTTCCTGGGGGCATGTATAGATGTGAGAGTTGGACTATAAAGAAAGCTGAATGCTGAAGAATTGATGCTTTTGAATTGTGGTGTTTTGGAAGACTCTGCAGAGTCCCTTGGATTGCAAGGAGATCCAACCAGTCTATCATAAAGGAGATCACTCCTGGGTGTTCATTGGAAGGTCTGATGTTGAAGCTGAAACTACAATACTATGGCCACCTGATGCAAAGAGCTGACTAATTTGAAAAGACCCTGATGTTGGGAAAGATTGAGAACAAGAGGAAAAGGGGACAACAGAAGATTAGATGGCTGGATGGTATCACCAACTCAATGGACATGGGTTTGGGTGGACTTTGGGAGTTGGTGATGGACAGGGAGGCCTGGCGTGCTGTGGTTCATGGGGTCGTAAAGAGTCTGACATGACTGAGCGACTGAACTGAACTGAATGGGAGTGTTAATAAGATTAAATATTAAAATACTTGTAACCTTCTCAAGAAATGTCTAGTTTATAATAAGCAATCTTATTCTCTATTTACAGTAATAATGCATTTAAAAATGCATTAAAGTGTCTCTAAGAGAAGAAAAGAATATAAAATTTTATCTGATGTGCTGAAAAGTCAACTATTCTTGCTAGACCATTTTTACTAGCATAATTTTAATCCCTTAATTTAACTAAGAAAATAAGATAGGCATTGACTCTCACTTCAAAGTAAGCAGAGCTGTCTCAGCAGTAGCTAGGGTTAACTCTCTTACTCTTTCTACTGCCAATAAAAAAGACAAACAGAAAAATCCCATCTGTCCATGTGACAAGTCCAAAATCAGACACCTGCGTGGCAAATATGCGTAGCAATGAGTATCACAGATGCTCTATATTTAGTGCAAACCATATGCTCAATGATTTACTTAAATTGAATTGGGAGGATGAGCCACTATAGAAAAAGTCCACAGAGCAATTAAAGAACAACACGTTTTGCTGCTCTCATCTCATCTTTCCTCCTTTAGTCCCAGATGTTATGAGCACTACAGAGACATTAGTCAGTTTGTTAATTTATTGTCAGATTGTTAAAGGTTTATGAAGATTTTGACCCATTGTGCTACATTCGTTTTGGCAGCAAGATTAATTTAATTATAACTGTCTTGGGGACAAAGGAACACAGTAGGATATCATATGTTATATTTGAATGGTAGTGCTTTCACCAGACACTCGAGCATTTGTGCATTCCCAATCTTCAAGTGTGTGATTTGTCTAGAGAACAGAAGAAATAAAGAAAGCTGGCAGCTCTGTACATTCTCTAAATGACATTGACTGGTTTCTCAACCCTTATAGCTCTAAAGGAAAGTCCATAAAGTCCCTAGACTTCCAATAGCTCTAGGATTTTATTCAAAGCCTTTTAATATGTATTTTATTCCTGTGTTTTAAAAGTTGTCACAATATTTAGAGAAGTTTAAAATAACTGATAATGTTTTAGCTTAGGTCATTACTAGAATTCTTCAAACAAAATGTGATTAACTTTTTCAAACTGGTTTAAAGGAAAAGTCATGGTGTAGGTTTTGCCCTAATTTAGTCCAATGCAAAAGAGATGTTAATCCAATGATGTTGTTTAGACATGGACTCCCTGAGTTGAGGTTTCCTCATCTAATAATGGGGTTACTCAACAATGTGCACACTAGTGGACTGTTATTGTACAGATTAAACAGAATGGTATGTATAGAAGTGTTTTCAATGTTCATTGTCAATACTATCTTGAGATTATTATTTTTCCTATTCCTTCTTGTCATTTCTCCAGCTAGATCTAATTTCTACAAGGATGGTATTAGTCTATGGATACTAATATGTTACTAATACAGATACTTCTAATACAGAGACCTGCTGCTGCTGCTGCTAAGTTGCTTCAGTCGTGTCTGACTCTGTGCGACCCCATAGACGGCAGCCCACCAGGCTCCCCTGTCGCTGAATTCTCCAGGCAAGAACACTGGAATGGGATGCCATTTCCTTCTCCAATGCATGAAAGTGGAAAGTGAAAGTGAAGTCACTCAGTCTTGTCCAACTCTTTGTGACCCCCATGGACTGCAGCCTACCAGTCTCCTCCATCAATGGGATTTTCCAGGCAAGAGGACTGGAGTGGGGTGCCATTGCCGTCTCTAAATACAGAGACCTAGTAAGCTCTTATTAAATACATCTGGAATTAAAGTGAGTTCTACTTCAGTACACTATGTAAAAAAAAAAAAAAAAACCTGCCAGGTACAAAATGCAAAACTCAAATAAAACAATGATCAAATAATTCAAATAAAAATAATCAAAGATTTTGGAGGAAAAATATATAAATCTCCTTAAGCCAGTGATTCTCAAAATGTCTTCTCCAGAGCAGCAGCAGCAGAATCACCTGGGAACTTGTTAGAAATCCTGCAAATCCACAACTCCAGCTCTGACCTAGTAACTCAGAAACTCCAGGGGTAGTGGAAAACAATCTGTTTTAACAAGCCCTCCAGTTGATTCTATTGTTTGCTGAAGTGTGAGATGTATAATAATGATATGTAGAAAACATTTGTTTCTGTTACTGTATAGAATCTCCTCCAGGAGTTTGGGGGCCACCATCATTCCATAACAACAACTTAATTACTATACTTTAGTGTACTCTTGCCTGGAAAATCCCATGGACAGAGGAGCCTGGTAGGCTGCAGTCCATGGGGTCGCTAAGAGTCGGACAAGACTGAGCGACTTCACTTTCACTTTCCACTTTCTGTCTCTTATACACATCTAGATGTGTATAAGAGACAGGTACACAGTGCCTCCTCTCTAGGACCTGTGACTATAATCCACTTTTCCCAAGCCCCATTCTCATTTCCTGCTATGGCCATGCTGAGTCTTTACCATATTCCACATTTACATCCTTGGAACACTGAGTTGCCATAAAGACAAATGCATTGATATTAATCATTNCAAACTCTAAGTTTAAATCTCCAAGTGTGAGGTCCAGGAATCTACAGAATAATCAGAAAATTTATTTATGATTGTTTAGAGCACATTTTAGAACTAATGGGTATGTGATAAATAGTAAAAACTTGACTTAGATGGATAAAGTATACAGTTAAGTAAATATAAATACTTAGTGATATGTCTGCTATATTTGCCAACTGATGACTTGGTTGCAGCAGAATATATTAAGAAGAGGTGTCAAGAATACACAGAACTATACAAAAAAGACCTTCATCACCCAGAAAATCATGATGGTGTGATCACTCACCTAGAACCAGACAACCTGGAACATGAAGTCAAGTGGGCCTTAGAGAGCATCACTATGAACAAAGCTAGTGGAGGTGATAGAATTCCAGTTGAGCTATTTCAAGTCCTAAAAGATGATCCTATGAAAGTTCTGCACTTAATATGCCAGCAAATTTGGAAAACTCAGTAGTGGCCACAAAACTGGAAAAAGGTCAGTTTTCATTCCAATCTCAAAGAAAGGCAATGCCAAAGAATGCTCAAACTACCACACATTTGCACTCATTTCACATGCTAGCAGAATGCTCAAAATTTGCCAAGCCAGGCTTCAACAATATATGAACTGTGAACTTCCAGATGTTCATGCTGGATTTAGAAAAGGCAGAGGAACCAGAGATCAAATTGCCAACATCTGCTGGATCATTGAAAAAGCAAGTGAGTTCCAAAAAAACATCTATTTCTGCTTTATTGACTATGCCAAATGGAGAAGGCAATAGCAACCCACTCCAGTACTCTTGCCTAGAGAATCCCATGGATGGAGGAGCCTGGTGGGCTACATTCCATGGGGTCACCAAGAGTCGGACACAACTGAGCGACTTCACTTTCACTTTTCACTTTGATGCACTGGAGAAGGAAATGTCAACCCACTCCAGTATTCTTTCCTGGAGAACCCCAGGGATGGAGGAGCCTGGTGGGCTGCCATCTATGGGGTTGCACAGAGTTGGACACGGTTGACATGATTTAGCAGCAGCAGCAAAGCCTCTGACTTGTGTGGATCACAAGAAACCGTGGAAAATTCTTAAAGTGATGGGAATACCAGACCACCTCACTTGCCTCCTGAGAAATCTGTATGCAGGTTAAGAAGCAATGGTTAGAACTGGACATGGAACAACAGACTAGCTTCAAATAGGGAAAGGGGTATGTCAAGGCTATATATTGACCACCCTGCTTATTTAACTTATATTCAGAGTACATTATGAGAAATGCTAGGCTGGAAGAAGCACAAGCTGGAATCAAGATTGTTGGGAGAAATATCAATAACCTAAGATAGGCAGATGACACCACATTTATGGCAGAAAGAATATAAGAACTTAAAGAGCCTCTTGATGAAAGAGGAGAGTGAAAAAGCTGGCTTAAAACTCAACATTCAGAAAACGAAGATCATGGCATCTGATCCCATCACTTCATGGCAAACATATGGAGAAGTGATGGAAACAGTGACAAACTTTATAACTCAACATTCAGAAAACGAAGATCATGGCATCTGATCCCATCACTTCATGGCAAATATATAGGGAAGTGAGTGGAAACAGTGACAAACTTTATCTTTGGGAACTCCAAAATCACTGCAGATGACATATGGAGAAGTGATGGAAACAGTGACAAACTTTATAACTCAACATTCAGAAAACGAAGATCATGGCATCTGATCCCATCACTTCATGGCAAATATATAGGGAAGTGAGTGGAAACAGTGACAAACTTTATCTTTGGGAACTCCAAAATCACTGCAGATGGTGACTACAGCCAAATTAAAAGACACTGGCTCCTTGGAAGAAAAGCTATGCACAACCTAGACAGCATATTAAAAAGTAGAGACATTGCCAACCAAGGTCGATCTAGTCAAAGCTATGGTTTTTCCAGTAGTCATGTATGGATGTGAGAATTGGACTATCAAGAAACCTGAGCACCAAAGAATTGATGGTTTTGAACTGTGCTGTTGGAAAAGATTCTTGACAGTCCCTTGGACAGCAAGGAGATCCAACCAGTCCATCCTAAAGGAAATCAGTCCTGGGTGTTCATTGGAAGGACTGTTGAAGCTGAAATTCCAATACTTTGACCACCTGATGCAAAGAGCTGACTCCTTTGAAAAGACCCTGATGCTGGGAAAAATTGAAGGCAGGAGGAGAAGAAGACAACAGAGGATGAAATGGTTGGATGGTATCACAGACTCAGGGACATGAGTTTGAGTAAACTCCTTGAGTTGGTGATGGACAGCCTGGCGTGCTGCTGTTCATGGGGTTGCAAAGAGCCAGACTCAACTGAGCTACTGAACTGAACTGAACTGACTTGGATTGGTTTAACTTACACTGATTTTTACTTTCTGTTTCGCTGCCATACCATTTTCATGAGATTAATGAGTTCTAAGAACCAGCTGTGTGAGCTTTTAAACCCATGGGGTCACACAAAGTGACATGTCAGATTAAGTCAACAATCTCTGCAGTTTAGCCTAACATCAATTTCACGCAAAGTAATCAGATACTTTAGGGAAGGGAATTTCATGTTAAACTGTTTAAATGCTTGTGTCAGTGTAGTACATTACTACTTGGTAAGATAAATCCCAACTGTGTCTTTCCAGTAAGTTCAGATTCCCCATTTTGCAGCATTAGGAGTTATTGTCCTATACTCCTCTTGTAGTTGGGATCATCCTTCTTATTAGGAGAGGAGACTAGTTGGAATATACCTTTCAATACTCTATTCAGTGAGAGAAGAGGCCTAAAACGGCAACATGAATGCATGTCCAGGCTTTTCTGATTGTATCATTAGTTAAGAATATGTAATAAAAAGAAACATTTCCTTGTGTTCCTTATAGAAAGTTATTTATTGCATAACTCGCACCCTATTAGCTAGTAAAGAATTTCTAACAAAGAGAAATATTTTCTTGTATTTATATCCCTAGCAGCCTATTTAGACTCCAGTTATTAGGAGTATGCAGTTCGACTCAGTAAGGAAAAAGGAATGGGGAAAAACTTTCCAAATAGATGCTAATGGAGCCAAGGTCCACTGTCCTATAGGCCTTTATTTTGACTGCCGTTATAGACCGTATGCCAAAATCACAATGCTGTTGTACTAAGCCTGGAGTGGCAGTGACTCCAATGGTATGTTAGTCAGAGCAGTAATCAAAATGAAAGGAATCCCTTCTTGCTTCTCAGCCACTCTGCAGTGACTTGGGCTCTTCACAGCCTTCATTGAGAAAGTAAGTGATTCAATTGTGAAGCATGGATATTTTCCCGACTTCATTTTACCAGCGATGAATTCTATTTCCTGCATGCTAAAGGAACTTCTGTTCATCTATTGCTTTTGATATAGGAAATGAGAGTAATAGACATTCTTTATAAAAACGAATATACATTCCCACTTGGTTTACAAAATGCTGCTTCTCCTATCTACTGCAATTGATTAAGAGTAAAATATCAGCCTTCACTGGGAACCTCTAAGCACTGTAAATTTTTTTGGTCCCATGGTGTGTTAAAGATATTTCTCTATATAATTCAATTTAATTCACTAACTGTTTGCATATTGCTTATACATCATGAAGACTGGAAAATTGGGAATCTGCAGCCAGAAAATAATATAACAAACATTTACATTCCTTCTGTTAAATATTTATAAAACTTTAAAAACTGCTAGGAGCTTCTTCCATTTTTAATTACAATCATGAAAATGAAAACTGTTCAGTTTTTCTCTGAAGAGCTACTTTATTATATACTGAGATACTTTATTTTTTTAATAATGCTAGTCAGTTGTTATCATTTTTTAATACAACTCTAACTGTTACTCTGTGCAATTTTTTAGCTCAACTATAATATTCAGTGCAAAGTAATTCACATTATAATAACAATGGAATTTTGCAAAAAGGTTCATATAAACCTAGTAAATAGTAAAACAGCAAGTTGACTATGTTCTAATGGACTTTTAAATGTGAATTAACAGTGTTCTTTCCTAAAGTTTTTTTCTTTTTCCTTTATGGTTGAAATTATTTAACCCCATGAAATAGTAAAATGCTCTCCTTCCTCCCTCTTTCCACTGCACTATGCTTTACAGTCATTTTACAATAGCGATGTTTGCACATTCAGCCACCTTCCCATTCACTCACTTCTTAAAAGTTGGGGCAAACTTTATGACTTAAAATGAAGCTGATGTTGCATAGTAACAGTGACCTGTTCATTTTAAGCTGTATGCTCATGACTGTTTCATAAGAGCAATAGGATAAATTCAGTTTTGACTGTAAATAAAATATAATAAGTAAATCAAACATATGAAATGAGTCATGTACATCTAATCTTGTACAGCAATCAGGCATACCTCATTAAAAATAATTTGTAATTATCATAACTGAAACTGCATTTACAAATAAAGTTATATATATATATGCATATATACATAGTTTCCTACAATACATGATTAGCAATTAAATATGCAAAATTAAATTTAGAAACCACAGAATCTTGGGTCAGTTTAGCATGGGTAGCTGTTTTCTAGGTTTCTTCTTTCGAGAGCCCCAACACTCCTTTTCCCAAAATCATTGATCCAGTGTGTTTTCTGTCTTCATGTAACTCACTTCTAAGTTCCTAAAACATGGTGTATGTGAGTTCTGGGGGCTAAATCCAATAGGAATTCTGTAACTCAAGCCTGTCCAGTACTGATGAGGCAATCTTGAGACTGCAGCAATAAGGTATGGTACATCTGGTAAATCCTAGGTAAGAATTCAAAGAAGACTAGCTAACCGGCCATTTTATATCAGCAAGGGATGATAATGTTAGAGCTCAGGCCTTATGCTTTATTAAGCAAGGCAGGAAAATGAGCTGTGGTTTCTGAAAAGATTAAAAAAAATCAGACAAGTCTCATAAAATAACAAAAGGACAGGAGTATAGTTTAAAGGCTGACATATGAAAAAGCAGAAAATGTAGCAAGCATTCAGAGGAGAAAATTTTGTTTTGAAGTTCTCAGGGAAAAGTGATAAAACGAGACTGAGGCAAACATGGAATTTAAATACACTGGAGGAATTGTAGTCTCTTCCTGGACATATCTCTATGCTAAATACTTTATAAAAGTTTACTAATGCTTCCAGCTTTTATGTGTCAATGGTTAATCACTACACATATTTATAAAAAATCTAGGAGTAAGCATGTAATGAACAGCATTATTAGTAGTTAGAATTGTAAAGCTAACACTTTTGATCCCTTAAGAAAGCTGAAATTATTTTTTAAAGAAATATATATGAATTAAAAGACCCAACTATCCATTAAAGATACATTTCTTCTAAGGAATCACTAAGTTACTTAGTGAAACAAAAGGGGACTTGAGAGCACAGAAATGCTACACATGTGCTTTAGAAATTTAGATTCCTATCCATCACCAATTTGTTTCTCTAGGAAAAACATTACATGAATCAACCGATCATAATTATCTGGTGTTGCTCTGTTGCCACTTTCATCTGAATATACTTCAGATACAACTTCTTAAAAACACACATACACACAGAGAAGCAGCATATATCCTTTCTTTTTTGATATATATATGGATCTTCCACTTGAGTATTGAAATTGCATTTTCATATCTGGTTTGGAACTCCATTCTTGAAAGCTAAACATAATCATCCTTAATCCTTCTGGCTGCTTACTTATTACTTTGAAGAGAGGGGAGAAAGGTGCCTATTGAGTTTGCTCTCCAATCTCTGCTTCTTTAAAGAGTGCAGGTGAATAATCTATATTTCAAAGAAAGATGACCTTTACTTGATTTAATGGAATCTCTCTTTCAATATCTGAAATGAGAAAGTGATTAAAGCTTTGGTTGATAGGCAAGATGTATTTTAGTAATAGATAAGCATAAAGGTCAGACAGTGTCAGAAAGGATTTTGACTTCCTTTAATATTTAAGTACTTCATATGAATCACAGTTTATGCATTAATAGTATATTTTTAAGTTTGACTAAAACTGCTGCATTTGTATAATTCAAAGTTCGTTTCTGACATAAAAATATTGGGTATGGCAGGTATATTTTTGTTGAGATTTTCGTGGATACTGGATCTGTACTCATAAGACCATATGAGAAGTTAATGGTCATATAACACTGGTTTGGAGATTTTTAAATTGTTTGACATATTCCTAAATTATAATTAATTTGAATTTCAATAGCTATGTTTTGACTGTTACCTGTTTTTAAGGACTATCTCTCAACAAATTAATAGGGAAAGAAAAATCACATTTATGGAGGTATTACAAGGTATTGAATGTCCCTAGGTGCTTTACAGGTATCAGTTAGCTTAAATTCTTAACCATGATGTCCTGCCATGTGTTCTTAGTGTTAATAATAGCATATAACTCATATTTGTTTAGCATCTTATGTTGTACAAAATACATTAGCTCAGCTTTCCTTTATTTCCTAATAACACTGTAGTATATGTATATTTCCTTCTTTTAAAGATATCCAACCACACTAGTTATCACTATCTATAGCTTATAGGTAAGTTCTTGGGTGATTACCCAAATCAAACAGAATAAATGTATAAAGACAACTACTAGGAGATTTAAAGAATGGTTAGAGTCTGTTTCTGGATCAAGAAACATTTTATTGAGGGAGAGGAATTGTGATGACCATTCAAGCAAGATTTTGACTGCTAAAATATCTCAGACAGAAAGTATGTCAACAGTAGGACAATAAGTCAGGTATTTACAGTAAAACTGTAAACTCTTCCTGGAAGTCAACTTGCACTTACATTCAAAATGCTGCTTAGGTTTCCCCTACATAAGAAACTTTGTTAACTGCCCTGACATATTCCAGGTTGTTGATGGTACCCCAAATATGTGCTACCACTGGCTTCCTTTAGTAACTGTTTACTCTGCCCTTTGTAAATCTAGAATATTATAATTAACCAGAAAAAGATACCTGGGTGAAATCCTTGATCTAATGTGTTTTAGCAGTACAATGTTAGGCAAATTAATTAGCTCTCTTTAATCTATCTTTTTGTTTTAAAAAATGGAGATAAATATTAATATTACTTAATTCTTTAGAAAGTTTTCTGAGAATCTTATAAATTACAATGGAGGTGTACTATAAATCTCAAAAATTTGATATATCTATTTCATGTAGAATATCACCACAATACAAAACATTTCCTCTATTTGACTTTGTTCCTACTCTTTTAGGCAATTTTTTTTGTTGCCAAAAATAACATAAGAGCTTATTTCTATGATATACTTTTGGTAATATATATGAAGATGATTTATGCTTTTAATTAAGAACAAGACTCAGAAATACGAAAATAAAAAAGTCAACAAACATTTTAGATATTTACATTCAAAATCATAGTAAGGTAATGCAAGAAAATAGAAAACAAAACAAAAACAAACAGAATCCCTCCCATCAAAAAAAAAAAAGCTTGACAGTACCTGCTGGAAAGTGAACTCAAATTTGGATCAAACTCTCTTGCAAGGAGCAGTTCAGAAGAATGTTGTGTGCTCCAGCTCAAGTCCCACCATCCCCATCACTGCAAGGGATTCCTCCTTTACCTCCTTAATCCCCACAGTGCTCCAAGTTTTCCCATCACTCACTATCTGGGCACCCTCAAGGCTAACTCAGTGATGTCCTCAGTCACCACTAGAAGCTGTGGATTGCTAGTTTATTCCTCAGTGCCTAAGATTTTTAATCCTCTAGACAGTAATGTACAAACTATTCCTCTCAATAACTCTTGAGGCTTTTCCACCATGTCATCTGGAACACAGAATCATCAGTCAATTTTCCTGATGCTCAACAATTGCCAAAAACAGTTATCATTTTCCTTAGCCTTGTTGCTTTAATTTGGCTATTCCTTCAGGACTTAGCCCTCTGTGAAGTCCCCAAACTGTTCACGAGCTGTTTCTCTTCCCATGATTCTTCTAAAGTAAGCTTGATGGTAAGGCAGGTGTTCTTTTTACACCTCATTCCCAGTTTCACACCATTTTGTCCCTTATTTCGCTAAAAATAGCCAATATTGAATAACAACATCATGAATATATCTATTTCAAGATGCCTTGCTTCAATCATTTACCAACCTCAAGGTCACTCCCAATCATGCCTCAGAAAATTTAGCTAGTTGGTCATCACCCTCTCTCATTTACTCTTGCCATCTTCTTGGCAATGCCAGTGTCCTCATAGATCATTCTTTCGGCAGCCCCGCTTCTCAGCTCCTTCACTTCATCTCTTCCACTTGTCTCACCCCATGTCCTGCCTTTCACTTCCTGAGTCAAGCTCTAGAACATCTATCATTGCCAGTAACTGAAGCCCCTTTGCAATCTCAGGTTCAAGCACCCAGTTATGACGCCACTTTATCCAGACAACTCCAACTAGCACTGGGATCAGTAATTGTTTATTCCTTCTGAGAATTATATTTTAACAATTATTATTCCTCTTCATGAACTCTCACTCACTTTATGGCCACACATCACTCTTTATCCAAATTAAATTTCTTGCTCCTCTATCATCATAGATAGCCAATATCATCATCTCCTTATTTTATTTCTTAAAAACCTATAAACAGGTCTTCCCTGGTGGCTCAGTGGTAAAGAGTCTGCCTGCCAATGGGTTAGGAACATGGGTTCGATCCCTGGTCCAGGAAGATCCCACATGCTGCAGGGCAACTAAGCCTGTGCACAGCTATTGAGCCTGTGCTCTAGAGCCCAGGAGGCATGACTGCCCATTCTGTGCAACAAGAGAAGCCACTGCAATGAGAAGCCTGCGCATCACAACTAGAGAATAGACCCTGCGCTCCACAACTAGAGAAAAACCCTCGTGCAGCAGTTAAGACTCAGCACAGTCGTAAAAAATAAATAAATAAATAAATAAAATTATACACATACAAACAACTTATGATTTGTAAAAAAAAATTTTTTTAGATTTTTTTTAAAAATTGGAGTATAATTGCTTTACACTGTTTTTCGTTTCTGTTGCTAGTTGTTAGTTGGTTAGTTTCTGCTGTACAACTAACTGCAAACAATTTCTGCTTTACAATGTTGTTACTGTCATTAGTTGTTAGTTTCTGCTGTACAACTAAGTGAATCAGTATATGTATACATATCTCCCCTCTCTCTTAGACCTCCCTCCCAAACCCCCCACCCATCCATCTAGGTCATCACAGAGCACCTTATTTTATAACCTCAATAATTTTACCCCTTTCTCAATCCTCAGATACTTGTGTAAAACAATACTCAACAATGCTAAATATCTGCTGGTTTGGCATCCATACATGTAACCGTGCTAACTAGTTTCACAGTTGCTACCACTCTTTTCATTGAGCCCTTAATGTTGCCCGATACCCACACTACATTACTACATTTCCTTATCCATTTATTTTTACCCATGCTCCTAGACAATTATTAAACCTCTTATTTTCCCTGCTGAAACCCTCAAAATTCTTTCCTTTGTTCTCACACACAGACTATGAGTTTGTTTCTTACTTTACCAAGAAAATTAAAGCAATCATAAGAAAAGTAAAATCCATAACCGAGATACCATCGTCCTTTCTATTTGTTCCCATGCTTCATTTTCTTAATATGGATTCACTTTTTGCTTTTATCTGAGTAACCCATTAACTTAGACTTTATATTTAATATTCTCTCATTTAAACCCACGCCATTGTTCCAGCAATATCTGCTCTCCTTTTATTGAATCTTTTCTATCTGTATATAGTCACCCTAATACTTTAAAAGTTGAATACACAAATCTCTTTCGTGAGTTCATATCTTCTCCTAGTTACCACTCAAACACTGATGTTTTCATTTACAGCAGTAATCCTTTAAGAAATGTGTACCCTTGAGGTTTTCACTTTCACTGTTGCTTGAATTTCATTCCAGTCAGTTTTTGTCTCTAGCATTTCACATTGCTCTTGTCATGATCAACAACAGCCATGACCTTGACAAATTATATTGTCAGTCTCAGCTCTCATCTCACTTGACATAGCAATACAATTAACACAGGTGATCTCGACTCCCCTTTGTCATACTATGTCATTTAGCTTCTAGAAAAGAAATATTCCCTCTTTCTATTCTTACCTCTTGACTGTTTCTAATTCTTTTCAATCTCTTCACAGATTTTGAATAATCTCTCTAACATTTTTTTCTGAATAATCTCTCTAGACTTCTTTTGAGATGGGTAACTTCTTGCCTGGGGGAACTGTGAAACATTGTCATATGAGCAAAAATGTCAATGTAACCTCATCTTTTTTGTCACATGCAATTATTTTTTTTATATAAAGCTGATAAAGTGTTATATATTTTTGTGTTACTGGAAGTGGTGGAGAATGGTTGAAAAAATGTACTGCTGCTGTTACAACAGTTCAACATAAATCTTGGAAAGGAAAAAGCTAAAATTTTTCCGAGGTCAAGAGTTCTCAGTAACCAGCATGTAGTAAAAAGAGCATGGGGGAAATTTTGGCATATCAAGATTTGATTCCTATGTTTGCCAATGATTAGTATGACTTTCTGATTTTATTTTAAGATTTCTTATCAATAAAACATGGCTAGAAAATGATACTAAATTTTTACAAGTGATAAATCAGAATTTGGCTTCACTTTCTGGTTCCAAGGATGATTTTTTTTTCTTCTGATATTCAAAGATAGTCATTCCCCTTGGACTCCTGAACCCACCTTTCTTTGTCATCTTTAGACTTTATATCAACCCTCAGTTACTCTCTCTTCTCTCTCTTTGACTTCCTAAATGCTTCATTTCATTACTTGACAGGTTTGCTCAAGTCTCTAGAATCCTAAAAGAAATTCATACTGATCATTCTAGAAGACTATACATACCAGTGTCTTAACTTTAATAAGGTCTAAAATAATTTTTATATTTTCCATTAAATATTCCATGTTCATTAATTTCCGTGCCAATGCTCAGTATTGTTATTCAGCTAGTTACCCAGTGGGCAGGAATTTGGAATTGCCTCCTTGACTTAACATCTTCCATATCCACCAGTTCTAATTAACAAGTCTTATTTATTTTATCTCCTAAATTATTCTTAAATCTATAACCCTTTTTTTCTTCTGTATAGTCACTATCATAATCCAAAACTTTATCATCCATTACTTAGATTATGGTAAATTTCCTTCTAATGTGATTGGAATTATATTTATTATAATATATTATACTCTTTCAAGCTGACAACCTCAGCTCTCTGATAAAAGCAAGTCATTCCTCATTTTGCAGCACTTAAATTTTTCAACATACTCCTAATGGCAAAGAGTGGCTTGCCATGTACTTTAAAAATTTTGAGCTCTATTTCATGATATGTTTGTTATAATATAAAAATATTTTTTAATATTTTATAACATGTTTAAGGAAATCTTTCTTTCTGTAATCCATTCTTCTTTTCTGCTTGTGTGTTTGGATCCTCCATTAGATTAAGAGCTACTTGATGGAAAGAAAATTTTCTGATTCCCTGTTTCCAAAGTATAGTCAATACTGGCCAATTATAGAGACAATTTGGTACAAATAGTCAAATGAATGAGAAAAAGGAAAAAGAATAATGTTGGTCATTATATTGTTAGAAGTCACATACTCAAATACTCAGATTGAATCCATATGTATTTCTTCTTTTGTCAATTACTAATAGGAGGATGGCAACTGAGAAATGTATCACTTTCATTCTACTCATTTATTATCTATATTCTTTTTAATAATTTATTGATTGACTGACATGTGTGATCCTCCTGGACCAAGCACTGAACCCATGTCTCCTGCACTGGCAGGCAGATTTTTTACTGTTGAGCCACTAGGAAAGCTCTGTTATCTATATTCTTGATTTCCTTATTTATATTCTACACTATTGTTCCTTCCCTTTCAGGTTTTCTCTTTTATCATAACATATATGCTCTCTTTCATTATAACATATATGCTCTCTTTCTATGCCTCTTTTAGAAATGGCAATTAAAATAATTTGCTGGGGCAAGCATATCTAGCAGTCCCCAATATATGCTCAGTCACTTCTTTAATAATAGAATTCCTAGCTTTTGACTGGGAATATAGCCACTGGGTATTCAGATGCAGGGCTCTGCTTCCACTAAAAGCTGGTTTTGGTAAAATAACTAACTTTTTGGCAGAAATGCTTTGTAGGAATTCCAGGAAGTGGCTTTAAATAGACTACCCATCCCTTTTTCTCTCATTCTTGTTCCTGCCGACTAGAAGGTGGACATGGATGATTGAACCTGTAGGAACCATGGTGGGTCATAAGAAAGCATAAATCTGTGATGATGGTTGAGTGCCCATGCAGCCATGGGCTATCTTCAGATTCCACTTACATAAGAAGACCATTAAGCTATATCTTGTATTAGTGAACTGTTCTGTATTTTCAATTTTACCTGAACACAGAGCTAACTTTACTTCTAACCAAGGAAATTTCTCAAATTAACATGCCATCAGAATTCCTCTCAGAATAGGGACTGTGGTGCTTGGGTATTGAAAGTAAGTGTCCCTAAAGTCTTGGATTGGTAGGCAAGATCAAACTGCCAAAATGTGTTGGATCAAAGAAAAAGCTTAAGAATTCCAGGAAAATATCTACTTCAACTTCATTGACTAAGCTAAAACCTTTGTCTGTGTGGATCACAACAAACTGAGGAAAATTCTTAAAGAAATGGGAATACCAGACCAGCTTAACTGCCTCCTGAGAAACCTGTATGCAGGTCAAGATGCAACAGTTATACCTGGAAAAGCTTAAGAATTCCAGGAAAATATCTACTTCAACTTCATTGACTAAGCTAAAACCTTTGTCTGTGTGGATCACAACAAACTGAGGAAAATTCTTAAAGAAATGGGAATACCAGACCACCTTAACTGCCTCCTGAGAAACCTGTATGCAGGTCAAGATGCAACAGTTATACCTGGACATGGAACGATGGACTGGTTCAAAATTGGGAAAGGATTATGTCAAGGCTGTATGTTGTTACCTTGATTATATAAGTTATATGCAGAGTACACCATGCGAAATGCTGGACTGGATGAAGCACTTGCGGGAATCAAGATTTCTGGGAGGAATATCAATAACCTCATTATGACAGAAAGAGAAAAGGAACTAAAAAGTCTCTTGATGAAAGTGAAAGAGGAGAGTGAAAAAACTGTCTTAAAACTCAGTATTGAAAAACATGAAGACCATGGCATGTGATCCCATCAATTCACGGCAAATAGATGGGGAAACAATGGAAACAGTGACAGACTCTTTTCTTGGGCTCCAAAATCACTGCAGATGATGAATGCAGCCATGAAATTAAAAGACACTTGCTCCTTGGAAGAAATGCTATGACCAACCTAGACAGCGTATTAAAAAGCAGAGACATTACTTTGCCAATAAAGGTCCATATAATCAAAGCTATGTTTTTTCCAATAGTCATGTATGGATGTTTGAGCTGGACCATGAAGAAAGCTGAGTGCCGAAGAACTGATGCTTTTGATCTGTGGTGCTAGAGAAGACTTTTGAGTCCCTTGGACTGTGAGGAGATCAAACCAGTCAATTCTAAAGGAAATCAATCCTGAATATTCTTTGGAAGGATTGATGCTGAAGCTGAAGCTCCAATACTTTGGCTACCTGATGTGAAGGACTGACTCATTGGAAAAAAACCCTGATGCGGGAAAGATTGAAGATAGGAGGAGAAGGGGATGACAGAGGATGAGATGGTTGGATAGCCTCACCAAACTGATGAACATGAGTTTGAGCAAGCTCCAGGAGTTGGTAATGGACAAGGAAGCCTGGCATGCTGCAATCCACGGGGTCACAGAGTGTTGGACATGATGGAGTAACTGAACTGAAATGAAATGAATCATTATAAGAAAGCAAAGGATAAAGGAGAGAAAAGAAAAAAGAATATGAAAGAGAAGTGTAGTGGAAACAGAATGGGATAACAGTGTGGTCTATTACTACCTATCTTAATATCACATAATTCTTGGTGTAATAAGAATGGAAAGATTTTTGATTTGGGCAGAGCTGAGGTAGTTTGCAAAGAAGTTTAGTGAAAACAGAAATATTGGGAACTTTATGAAATCAAGGTGACATTTCTGGAAATTTATAAGCCCTGGAACTGAGGTTCAGTCAGATATGGCTATATGTATATGGCATAGTAGTTATTTGGAACTTATAGTCAGTAGTGACCACTCATATTTAATTTTCATGATATAAAAGTACAGAGGCATTTAAAGTCTCAAAACAAAACAAAAACAATTTCAAAATTATTAGTTGGGAAATTCTAAATGGACCTTAGGACCACCTGAATCTGAAAGTATCACAGCTTTGAAAAGTCCTTTCAAACAAGAAAGGAGCATCACATAGCTATACAAAATGAAAGATCTCCATTCACTGGTGTATCACTAATTCCAGGATATATTAGTAAACTATATAAAAAGCAAGGTACAAAAGACTATATGCCTACATATATGTGTATGTATATTTCTACTCTTTTGGGTAAAAAAGAAGGGGAAATAAGAAAATATACATATATCTACTTCTTTTGGCAAAGGAAATGCAGGTTATGCATTTTTAACTGGCATACCTCTTAAGTGATGCTATATCACTTAAAGTGCATGCCTGGGCATCAAAATGGATACTTATGAGATTCTTCTGCAAATTATTATTGATGTTAATTGTATTCTTTATCAAATGACCCCTCCTGTTGATTAAGCCATCATTGATAATTCTTGCCTGAATAAAATTTTTTATGGTTACTATAAAAGCTTATTATAGAAATTTATTATTTCTTCTCTACTAATTGATATTCAGTTAAAAGAATATTTTCCGTATTCATTTTGTAAATATGTATCCTCATATGCACACATTTCTTTTCAATGTGAACTTATAAATTCTTTATTTATAGAGATAAAATCCATAAATATCTTTATATATTTTGATGGTCAAATTGTGCCTATTTAGCTCTCTGGAATTCATTTCAGCTTTTTGCTCTATCCTTCTGACATACCTTCACCATTATTTTTAATCACTTTCTTATTACCTGGCACAGTGAGTTATTTCTGGGTCATTTGGTAGCTTTTCCATCCCAGACCTGGAATCAGTCTTTTCGCTCAGTTTCTGATAAATTGTTCATTAACAAGTGACTCCAAAACTTAGTGGCATAAATTCTAAGTATGTATTTTTCTCACAGCTTCTATGGGTCAGAAATTCAGGTGTGCTTGGCTGCGCATTTCTGGCTTGGGTTTCTTGTAAGGTTTGTTTGGTGTCCACTGGGCCTGTGGCAACTTGATAGGGAAAGAGTGACACTCCTCTGAGTATACCGTTTTGTATAATTTTGGCTATCTGAATCAACCTGTAATATTCTACATAGTCTTAACTTTTAAATTAAATGAACAAGATGAGAAAAAATTGTAAATGCAAAAAAAAATGAACAAGTGAACTCAACTGGATTTTAAGTAAATAAAATAACCACATTTAAGTTGAATATTTTTAAAAGAAAAGAACGGGTTCTATTAACTCTTAAATAAAGTAATATTCTTAAGTCTAGAGAATATTTCAACAACTAACAGTTCTTGAATCCTTTTTAGTAGACATGTGAATAGAAACACTGAAACCATATGATGCATGCTGAAGGACTTATTAAGTAAGTAAATTTAAAAGGAAATTCATTATTTCATAATTTCAAGTATTTGTACGTATGTACATATGTACACAACACATATATATGCACACATAACTCACTACATATTTTAGCTTTATTCACTAAAAACCTTAGAAGCAATGATGTTATAAGTAAAAATGAGCACATCAAGGTCATTGATTCTTGATTCCTAGTGTAATCATCTTCTAAGATTTAACCCAGTGATATTTGCCTCCTCCTCTCAAAATCACTGCAGCTGGTGACTGTAGCCATGAAATTAAAAGACGCTTACTCCTTGGAAGGAAAGTTATGACCAACTTAGATAGCATATTGAAAAGCAGAGACATTACTTTGCCGACCTAGGTCTGTCTAGTCAAGGCTATGGTTTTTCCAGTAGTTATGTATGGATGTGAGATTTGGACTGTGAAGAAGGCCGAGTGCCGAAAAATAAGGCTTTCGAACCGTGATGTTGAAGACTCTTGACAGTCCCTTGGAATGCAAGGAGATCCAACCAGTCCATTCTAGGGGCGATCAGCCCTGGGACTTCTTTGGAAGGAATGATGCTAAAGCTGAAACTCCAGTACTTTGGCCTTCTCATGCGAAGAGTTGACTTATTGGAAAATACCCTGATGCTTGGAGGGACTGGGAGCAGGAGGAGAAGGGGACGACAGAGGATGAGATGGATGGATGGCATCACTGACTCGATGGATATGAATTTGAGTGAACTCTGGGAGATGGTGATGGACAGGCAGGCCTGGCATGCTGCGATTCATGGGGTCACAAAGTCGGACACGACTGAGCAACTGAACTGAAATGAACTGTACCCTAGATAGTCACTCTCACACTGAATCAAGGCTTGAATGACCAAAAGATACCAGAAGTGAGAGTGTGTAATTTCCAAGTCTAGATCATAAAAGATATTAACAGTTTTATCTTGTTTTCTTGCATCTATCATTCAAGGGGAAGTTAGCTACTCTATTATGAGAACACTCGAGCAAGCCATCTTAAGGAGATACCCACACTGGAGAGGACGTTAAGGTCTCCATCAAAAAAACTAACACCAACAGGCCAACCACGTGAGTGGTCCATGTGGCTCCTTCAACTCCAGTCAAACCTTTGGATCACTGCAGGCCCAATGGACAAGCTAACTGCGAAAACTCACGAAAGGCCCTACGCAGAAACATCCATCATGAATCCCTGACCAAGAGCAACTCAGGGATAATAAATATCTGATGTTGTTTTGAGTCATTGAATGTTGAGACTAGCTGGGTAACAACTGAGCACGAATAATGGTTTCTAAATATCATTAATCACAAAAAGGGGCTTCTCTAGTGGTTCAGATGGTAAAGAATCTACCTGCAATGCAGGGCACCCAGGTTTGATCCATGGGTCAGGAAGATCCCCTGGAGAAGAGAATGGCAACTAACTTCAATATTCTTGCCTGGAGAATTCCATGGACAGAGGAGCCTGATAAGCTACATTCACAAAAAAAAAAAAAAAAAAG
>SJYX01021646.1:81446-108633 GCA_006410675.1 Oreotragus oreotragus
AAAAAAAAAAAAAAAAAAAAAGGCAAAACTTGGGAAACTGACTGATTCAGGTCTGAGACAGGGAAGTTAGATGATAAGATTGAAACATTTTGCTTTGCCAGAAAATAAGAAAGTGCTTAAAGACAATGATGAGGACTGTGGCAAAAGATTAAAGGAGCCAGGTTGGCAGTGTTCCAACTAGCCAAACTGGTGCAATTTACCATCAAAACATATAAATATATTAATGATCTTGTTGATTAAAGATATGTGAGTCTATACTGAAAATAATAATAATGTATTTATAAATGTATAACTAAATTAAAGAATAAATAACTAGTGAAAAAGGAAAATTCTTTATTTCAGTATAGTTCAAATAATAGAGAAAAAAGTGTATAATTAAATAATTATCTCTATAGCCAACATAGTATCAATTGATTCTGGCAAGAATCAGTAATACATGCTTAATCAGTAGGAGGATGGCATCTGATGAGGAATAAGATATTTACATATTCTTATAGGATCTTTTCTCAAATTAGTTACTAATTACCAAAGGAAAAATACTACTTATGAAATGGATAAAAGGACGTTATTTGAACCAAGTGATCAAAATTAACATCACCAATAAATTGCAAAGGGATATTCCAGGCCTCCATTATGATGTCCTGAGAAGGACACAGAATCACGCTGAGAACTGTGCCAGCCAAAAATGCATAACCTGAATCTAATCATGAGGAAACATCAGACAAATCCAAACTGAGAGGTAGTCTATAAAATAACTGGCTTGCATTCTTCAAGAACCTCAATGTCAAGAAAGTCAAAGAAAGGCTAAGGAACTGCCCAAGATGAAAGAAAGCTAAAGAGACAAGCAAACTTCATTCATTATATGACCTGGATGAGATCCTGCACTGAAAACAGTGCTATACAGGACATCACTGGCACAACTGAATACACTGGAGTGGGGACTGTGGGTTAGAATAAAGTACTGTATTACTGTTAAATTTCACAAATTTATTAATTTTACTGAGGTTACTTAAGAAAATATCTATATTCTTAGCAAATACACATTGAAATGTTAAAGGATAAAAGGTAATGTTGACTAAAAAAAGATGTACAACTTGAGAGTTGTGAGTTAAGTTTTATTTGGCCAAAATGAGGACTGCAGCCTGGGAGGCAGCATCTCAGATAGCTCTGAGAGACTCCTCCAAAGCAGCAATAAATAAGGTTTTGGTGAAGGGGGGAATTCAATACTATGAAGCACTCAACTTACAAAAGGTTTTCTGTTAGTCATGAGGGTCTGATGTCACCCTGAAGGGATTTAGTGCTTCTCTAGATATGAGGAGATATAAGGATTGAGATCATAAAATCTGTTCCTAAAAACAACCAACTACCTAAAGACCAATACTTTGAAACTCCAATACTCTGGCCACCTGATGTGAAGAGCTGACTCCCTGGAAAAGGCCCTGATGCTGGGAAAGATTGAAGGCAGGAGGAGAAGGGGACTACAGAGGATGAGATGGTTGGCTGGCATCACCGACGCAATGGACATGAGTATGAGTAACTCCAGGAGTTGGTGATGGACAGGGAGGCCTGGTGTGCTGCTGTCCATAGGGTCGCAAAGAGTTGGACAGGACTGAGAGACTGCACTGAACTGAACAGATCTAAAGACCTGTCCCACCAGATTTCCTGGAGCACAGTGTGCCTCACTCCACCCTGACNCTCCAGGAGTTGGTGATGGACAGGGAGGCCTGGTGTGCTGCTGTCCATAGGGTCGCAAAGAGTTGGACAGGACTGAGAGACTGCACTGAACTGAACAGATCTAAAGACCTGTCCCACCAGATTTCCTGGAGCACAGTGTGCCTCACTCCACCCTGACTCCCTCAGAGATTGTTGAAGGTCAACAGCTATTGCAGCATGGGGTTCAATCACTGTAGAGGCAGATTGCAAATGCCTTTGTTGTAGTCATTGCCAATCCTCTTGGTAAGTGTCAATTTGTAGTTGACAGTAATGATACTTGAAATCTACTCTTACATGTTACAAAATGCATATACACACAGGCATAGACACAGACACACTCACACCCACACACAGGCTATAGTGAGAGAGACAGAGACAGAAACAGACAGACATAGATAGAGAGATCTCAGAGGAAATGAGATGGGAAAATAATTGGTAAAACTGCACAAGGGAGATATTATTCTTGTAGCCTATCAAAAGCTTGAAGCTACAATTCTTAGGGAAATTTTCATTCCTTTAACATTTTATTTAAAATTAGTGCTTTTTTTGAGAGCAGAGAAAATGGTAGACATTTAAGTGGAACAGCAATTCAATTTGTGGTGGTGAGAAGAAAGAAAGAGAAGTAAACTTCTATATAAGGACAACAAGTGACAATTCCTATTAAGGAAAGATGAAATCACAAGCATGGCAGGAAGAAGGAGAGGGCAGACTATAAAAAAAAAAAAAAATTTCATCATGGAGTACAAAGGATTAGAGAAGGGACTCAGGGTTTATCTAGGCAATTATAAGCAAGTTATAACTTTGTCCTTGATTGTATCAATTTTGATTCTTTGCTATACTTGGAAATTTTTGTAGTGCTATGAATTTTTTCTAACCATGTATGGAAAACTAAAATTGTGTTTTTCTAACTGGATCTAATTATATTACTTTCAATCTTCAATTTCAATTTTTCAATCCAATTCAGAATGTCTCAGTAAATTAAAGTTTCTCTCTTTTTACCTTTCCTTTTTTTCTTTCAGGTGTGATCTAAATAGATGGGAGTGATGTATGGGGTAATCTAAATAAGGATGAAGGAATGTCTATGAAAGGAAACACATAGGCAAAATTAAGAAGGTGATTCAGGTTTTCTTTCTTTATCCATCTTTGATTCAGAGGAGCATCTATTTTTAACTTTTCAGGCTTTATTCCCACATCACCCACTGCTGAGCTGTCACAGTCTCCCTCACTCCCCCAAATATTCCTGACATTGACATTGCTTTATGAACATAAGCCAGTTATTTTATAGACTACTAGGTCACTGAAGGGACTCTTTCTCTTCATCAGATACAAGGCCTTTCCAGTTCCACTGGCCCACTCAGCTTTCTTTGATTTTTTTAAAGATGTGGGACATTTTTTAATAATCTACTGTACCCCACAGAGTCACTGGAGGTAGGGGAAATGGGTATCTGTGACACTTTCTGAACAAACACATTTTTCCTCTATTGTAACTCTTCTTTGTTGAATGCCCTAGGGGAAAGCGGAAGGCTTTATCTACGACACCATTGTCCACTTTATTTCCTCTTCTATGTGATTTTTGTAGGGATCTACCTAGTTTATTTCTTTTCACTGGAAAATTGGCTCTTTTATAATCAACACATACCTCTCATACCGCCCGCTCCAATACACATACATACAGACAGACATACATACATGTGCAAATTTGGTTTTTATTTTTTAAGCATAAATTATGTTTGGAATTCACCAAACTCTTAAACTTTGGATTAAGCAAACTAATCAATTTCATTATAAAAATCTTACCTCTTGAAAATCTCAAATCACCTGCCTTATTAGGCATTTGTCCCTGCTTTTTGAACTTTACAAACTCTGAGATACTCAGTGACTTCTTTTACCCTCTGGTTATTTTGTGTGCTTTCTTTCCTAGAGAAAATGAAATATTTTAGGCACAGCAGGCATTGATCCAGTAAAGACTAGGAAAGGAAGTATTAGAAATAATAACAGCAGAATGACTTTAATGTTGCCAGAGTTTCATCCCGTTTTTCAATTTATAATGTAGTTAACACTTAATCCATCAATGTATTTATATACTCCTATTTGTGCCAGGAAATATATAAAACACATTTAGATGGCTAAACCAAAGTTTCTGTCTTATTGATATTCATGGTGAATACAGAGCAAAAGTATGTTCACAGTAGGTCAAAGGATGGTTCTTAAACTCTTCATAGCTGAGGGGGTGCTCAGGAGGGACTTCCAGAGGAATTCTGACACTTGGCTTCAGAAAAGACTGTGCTGGAGCAGCCGCTGCCCCCTAAACAGGACTAGTGAATTCTGGAAGCTTCTTATATCTGTAAGATATATGGCTTCAAAGTTTGCTTCATCAGCTTGCCTCTGAGCATTACTGAACAGCAGAGATAGAAACACAGGCCCTAGAAATACAGTCCTTTAGTATAACTGGTCTGGCAACATTGAAACAATATTCATCATGGCACAGCTCTACTGAGCTGCACATGTACAGAAAATAGAAGACAGCAGGACACACAACTGTTGCTGTAAAGTGAGCTGAAATGGGGGTAATCACAAGCAGAGAGGGCAGCAGAAATATGTTAAGGATTCATAGAAGCACAGCCTCAAGAAATGTAGCATAACTGAGTATATGAGAAGGGGCATGCTGCTGAAGGAATGAAAGAAGGAACTTGCTCTTAAAAATCGATTTCTGATAAAACAAGACAGTGTCATGCACCTATATGCAGCTCTGTTCATTTCTGGGATTAAATGACAAAGATTAATATGCAGGTCAAACACTGTTAGAAGGTGTGCATTGATCTATTGTATTTGAGTTGTATTGAAGTCATTTTTTTACTGATCATTTTCCTAATTAAATGAACAGTTTTTTGCCTGATAGATCAAGAACAATTCTATTAATATTTTCAAAGATAGTCACAGTTAATTTGGAGCACAGATGGCATATTTTTCCTGTCTCTTGACCTTGAAATATTATATAATCATATAGCAAAAAATCAGGAAAAATTTCAAAAAGGAAAGAATACAGATGAGACTTTTTGCTTATATGTTGTCTCAGCATAAGACAAATAAATAAACATTTCTGAAGGTAACTTATGGAAATTATTCTCATTATTTCAGGCACTTACACTTATTCATTCAATGCATTCAACAAGTATTTATTCAATATTGTATGCATACACCATGCTACTCACACCTGAAGACAAGAAATGCAGACAGAAACTATTGGCATGCATAGCAGGAGCTTTTATTTTTCCTTCTAGATTTTAGTTCTAGGTAGGTAAAGAGAGTAAACTTATTTCCATGCACGGAGTGTCGCTCACTCCATATAACAAGAAGTACTTAGCTCTCACAGACTAAAATTCTGGCAAACATCCTTTGAACCTTAGAGCAACTTCCAGAATTACAATGACTTTAGATACAGAATCAACAGTACATCATTATGATGAAGGTATCCTTTTTTCCCTCCTGTCTGAAGAAAATTTTGTGGCAAAGGTGAGCTAAAAGGTTGGAAATTAAAGATAATGTAAGGGAATTAAACATCTAGTAAATAATTAGAAGGGGTAATTTAATTTTAAAGGATTATGAAAGCACAGAGAGGCGTTTCAAGGTCAATTTTTTAGATAGTTCACTTTCAATGTATTTTTTGAGCTGATTCAATTGAGGTCATTTAAAATTTTGCAAGATGACTTGCTTTCTTCTCAAAAGCATTAATGAGGTACAGTTTAATTGAACTACCTGGAAAGTGAGTGAGTTTGATTATAAATGTACATAGACAGTTACTCAGTTTATGCTAGTTGAATGCCATTCACTTCAGTGATGGTTTTATACACATCTCAGGTTCCTTATTAGCTGTGCAGTTCCTGCCTCAGTGGAAACATTTACCAGTATCTATTGAAGAGTAGAATTATTGAGGAAGAGAAGGCAAGAAGTGAAGGGGTGGTTCCCTCCTATCTGACTGTAATCCTAGGGGCTTTATTTACAGCAGCTTTGAATTCGGTGCAAAGCGTAACACTTCTACATTCTTTTTAATGAAAGGGATTATTTTTCATTTCCTAATGAAAGTTCCTTTCATCTTAGTACAGGGCAAACTTCTCAGATTCTGCAAAGATAAAAAGGTCGAGACTATAAGTCCTTCTTTTTTTCAAAGGCAGTTTCCATAGCCTGTGAGTTTTATTATTTAGCCAACGGTGGACAGGTTTCTGTGTTTAATGGAACTAAAAGGAATAGAATTTCTAAAACCTTATAGTGCTAATGGGGGAAAAAAATCACTATTTAGACTGTATTGAGTTGTTATTTCTTTGCATGCCTTTCTCATTAATTACTTATTTATGTATGCATGAAAAAAATTGTTGTTTCTGATTCGTTCCACAAATTCATACCAAAAACTCTGTTTTGGAATGTAGTATTTAGAATAGAAAACATCATTCAGCTAAGCACTTATTCTTGGGCTTCATGTTTATGTCACTGAAAGAGATTGCCATCCCTGAGTGGAGCAGATAATAAGTCAAAACCTGTCAGCCTTATTAAATTTGGCTAGTCTTTGCCCCATTGCTGAATGCTTCCTGGTTGAAATCAACCCCATGAGAAAAAGGATTATTCTTAAGGTGATTGAAGTAATACTCTTTTGTGCTTGTGAATTGCTATCCTATGCTGATTTATTCCTTTAGTAAAAACCAAATTCAAAATTACAATTTTGTAGAAGCCATTTGAGTATAAGAAGATTATATTCATATTTTTAATTGCTATGTCTCTATCAGTAAGCAAGGAATAAATCTTTTAACACTTTGAAAGTGCACAAAATTCCTTTGCTCTGTGAAAATTCCATTAAATTATCCTTCTTAGAGTAGCAGGTATAGTATCAAGTGAGTGAACTATTATCATTTTTTTTCTCATGAGCACATCTTGCATGTATACAGGTTTATCTTCCAAATTAAAAAAAAAAATTAAGCCATAATTGAGATGTTCAATCTTATCAGTAAAGTCATGGTGAATGTTGGATCACATCAGATCCCTCATTGTTTTTGATAGTCACATGAACTATTAATATTTATTATATATTCAAGTGAAATCATTTTATTTTCAAAAATATGTGGTAAATACATTTTCACTTCTGTATGATCTTAATAAAGAATGTCATTTCCTTTATCTTTCAACCATATAATCATTTATTTTGAGTCCTTCATAATGTTTTCCACACTCTAATTCAGTCATCGTACATGTAACTGATAAAGGAACACTATTCTCATAATTCCAAATAAAATAAGAGGCTTTCTCAGAAAACTCACCCCATCTCCTTTTCCGTATGCACTCCTAGCAAAACACTCATCCTCAATTTAAATATATTCAAGCTACACCTTCTCTCATTACCCTAGGCCAGATCTTTATTATCCATCACCTCAGACTATGGAAATAATTCCTGAAGTGCCACCTGTCCCTCATTCACACCACTCACAACCATGCCCTCTTATACACTGCTACTGCTAATGCACAATTTTCTCCATGATTACCTTCCAAAATCAGAGTAGGATTTTAGCCAAGCACTCAGTGTTGACCTCACCTTATGCCAAATCTCCTTTTTTTGATTTTACCAATCTATTCTCTTCTGTACAGCCTAATGCTAAAGAACAAATTATACATACACACTTTTCAAGACTCTTAAGTCTTTTCTAAAGGTATTTTTCTCTACCTGGAAATTGCTATAATTCATTTCAAACTATAAGAATTACTATGATTCCACAGAGCCTTGTTCAAAAGTGACCCGTATGTTAATATTTTCCACAAGCAGAAGTTCTCTCTCACTTTTGAACTGCAGTATTTTGCTTGCACTTGATATATGAAACTTAGTACACCATATTTTCATATTTTAAACTATGTTATAGTTCTTTCACAATTAAAAAATTTCTAAAGCTAGAGATAATAATTTATTTTAGTAGTTTTCAATTTATATTTTGTGAGTAGTTTTGAAAAAATTATTAGCCTTCATTAATTTATTAAGCTATTCAAGTATTAGTAAAATACATATTAATATAAAATAATTATAAAAGTAAATACAACAATATAAAGTTTATTCATAGGTAATACTTTTTGAACACCAACTCTGTCAGGAAATACTTTTAGTGTTTTATGTTTATCAACTTTTGCTTATTCTTGAAAAACCAAATTGAGATGGTTCTAACTACCCTTCTTTTACAAATCATGATGCTGAGTGTTAACTAAATGACTTTTTAAAGAGCATAGACATAAAAGGAATCCAAATTGGAAAAGAAGAAGTAAAACTCTCACTGTTTGCAGATGACATGATCCTCTACATAGAAAACCCTAAAGACTCCACCAGAAAATTACTAGAGCTAATCAATGAATATAGTAAAGTTGCAGGATATAAAATCAACACACAGAAATCCCTTGCATTCCTATACACTAATAATGAGAAAGTAGAAAACGAAATTAAGGAAACAATTCCATTCACCATTGCAACGAAAAGAATAAAATACTTAGGAATATATCTACCTAAAGAAACTAAAGACCTATATATAGAAAACTATAAAACACTGATGAAAGAAATCAAAGAGGACACTAATAGATGGAGAAATATACCATGTTCATGGATTGGAAGAATCAATATAGTGAAAATGAATATATTACCCAAAGCAATCTACAGATTCAATGCAATCCCTATCAAGCTACCAGCGGTATTTTTCACAGAACTAGAACAAATAATTTCAAGATTTGTATGGAAATACAAAAAACCTCGAATAGCCAAAGCAATTTTGAGAAAGAAGAATGGAACTGGAGGAATCAACTTACCTGACTTCAGGCTCTACTACAAAGCCACAGTCATCAAGACAGTGTGGTACTGGCACAAAGACAGAAATATAGATCAATGGAACAAAATAGAAAGCCCAGAGATAAATCCACACACATATGGACACCTTATCTTTGACAAAGGAGGCAAGAATATACAATGGAGTAAAGACAATCTCTTTAACAAGTGGTGCTGGGAAAACTGGTCAACCACTTGTAAAAGAATGAAACTAGATCACTTTCTAACACCACACACAAAAATAAACTCAAAATGGATTAAAGATCTAAATGTAAGACCAGAAACTATAAAACTCCTAGAGGAGAACATAGGCAAAACACTCTCCGACATAAATCACAGCAGGATCCTCAATGATCCGCCTCCCAGAATACTGGAAATAAAAGCAAATATAAACAAATGGGATCTAATTAAAATTAAAAGCTTCTGCACAACAAAGGAAACTATAAGCAAGGTGAAAAGACAACCCTCTGAATGGGAGAAAATAATAGCAAATGAAGCAACTGACAAACAACTAATCTCAAAAATATACAAGCAACTTATACAGCTCAATTCCAGAAAAATAAACGACCCAATCAAAAAATGGGCCAAAGAACTAAATAGACATTTCTCCAAAGAAGACATACGGATGGCTAACAAACACATGAAAAGATGCTCAACGTCACTCATTATCAGAGAAATGCAAATCAAGACCACAATGAGATACCACTTCACACCAGTCAGAATGGCTGCGATCCAAAAGTCTGCAAGCAATAAATGCTGGAGAGGGTGTGGAGAAAAGGGAACCCTTTTACACTGTTGGTGGGAATGCAAACTAGTACAGCCACTATGGAGAACAGTGTGGAGATTCCTTAAGAAATTGCAAATAGAACTGCCTTATGACCCAGCAATCCCACTGCTGGGCATACACACCGAGGAAACCAGAATAGAAAGAGACACATGTACCCCAATGTTCATTGCAGCACTGTTTATAATAGCCAGGACATGGAAACAACCTAGATGTCCATCAGCGGATGAATGGATAAGAAAGCTGTGGTATATATACACAATGGAGTATTACTCAGCCATTAAAAAGAATACATTTGAATCAGTTCTAATAAGATGGATGAAACTGGAACCAATTATACAGAGTGAAGTAAGCCAGAAAGAAAAACACCAATACAGTATACTAACACATATATATGGAATTTAGAAAGATGGTAATGAGGACCCTGTATGCAAGACAGCAAAAGAGATACAGATGTGTAGAGCGGACTTATGGACTCTGAGGGAGAAGGAGAGGGAGAAGGAGAGGGTGGGATGATTTGGGAGAATAGCATTGAAATTTGTATACTATCATGTAAGAAATGAATTGCCAGTCTATGTTCAATGCAGGATGCAGGACGCTTGGGGCTGGTGTATGGGGATGATCTGGAGGGATGATGTGGGGTGGGAGGTGGGAGTGGGGTTCATGTTTGGGAGTTCGTGTAAAAAAATAAATAAATAAATAAATAAATAAACTTTAGTTTAAAACAAAACAAAAAAAAGAGCATAGACATAATGATTAGGAAAACACATGCTTGATCACTTACCTATTTGAAGCCATGGGCAGTACTATTAAGTATTATCCAGGAGATAATTTAACATTAATACAGTTTTTTTTAAAGTAATTAATTAGAAGAATACACCAAATAGTTGAAATGTTGGTAAAGAGTTGCTCAATGAAATAAATCCTCAGAAGTCCAGAGGGTGAAAAATCGATGTAAATTGATATAATACAAAGATTTCTGGGAATATATTTGGGATATTTGGGATAGGTTTGGAAAACAAACAAAAAAAAAACAACAGGACTGAAAGATGGATGAGAACATGATATGCAGAAATGATAATAAAGATACTTCTAGGTTCAACTTCTGAATACATGGAGGCACAGATCACTAAAGATTAGGTGTGTTCATCAATAATGACATATTTCATTGGAGATGATTGTTGGATAGTGGAATATGAATATGGAAAAGTTACTTAGTACAATGTAATAAATGTATTTCACCTGTGTGCTAAGTTGTCCTCTTCTCCTTTTGCCTTCAAATCTTCCCAGCATCAGGGTCAATTCCAGTGAGTCAGTTCTTTGCATCAGGTGGCCAAAGTATTGGAGCTTCAACTTCAGCGTCAAGCCTTCCAATGAATATTGAGGGTTGATTTCCCTTAGGATTGACTCGTTTGTTCTCCTTACAGTCCACCAGACTCTCAAGAGTCTTTTCCAACACCATAAAGACTATGGAAATAGTTCAAAAGCATCAGTTCTTCAGCACTCAGCTCTCTTTATGGCCCAACTTTCACATCCATACATGACTTCTGGAAAAAACATGGTTTTGACTGGATGGACCTTTGTCAGCAAAGTAATTATATGCTTCAAATCTTACATTTTATGCTTCATATCTCACATCTGTGTACAACTACTGGAAAAACCATAGCTTTGACTAGGCAGACCTTTTTTAGCAAAGTGATGTCTCTGCTTTTGGTATGCTGCCTACGTTTCTCACAGCTTTTCTTCAAAGGAGAAAGCATCTTTTAATTTCATGGCTGCAGTCACCATCCACAATAATTTTGTAGCCAAAGAAAATAAAATCTGTCAGTTTCACTTTTTCCCCTTCTATTTGCCACGAAGTGATGGTTTCAGATGCCATGATCTTAGTTTTTTGAATGTTGAGATTTAAGCCAGCTTTTTTACCCTCCTCTTTCACCCTCAAGGGTTTCTTTAGTTCCTCTTTACTTCCTGCCATTAGTGGTATCCACTGCATATCTGAGATTGTTGGTATTTCTCAGAATAATCTTAATTTCAGCTTGTCTTTCATCCAGCCTGGCATTTCAAATGATATACTCCGCATATAAGTTAAATAAGCAGGGTTACAATATATATCCTTGTCATACCTCTTTCCCAATTTTGAACCAGTTCGTTGTTCCATGTCGGGTTCTAACTGCTGCTTCCTGACCTGCATACATATTTCTCAGGAGGTAGGTAAGGTGGCCTGGTATTCCCACCACTTGAAGAATTTTTCACAGTTTGTTGTGAAAAGTCAAAAGTCACAGTCAAAAGCTTTAGCATAGTCAATGAGGCAGATGTTTTTCTGAAATTCCCTTGCCTTTTCTGTGATCCAAAGGATGTTGGCAATTAGATCTCTGGTTCCTCTACCTTTTCTAAATCCAGCCTGTACATTTGCAAGTTCTCAGTTCATGTACTACTGAAGCCTAGCTAGGAGGATTTTGAACATTACCTTGCTACCATGTGGAATAAGCACAAGTGTATGGTAGTTTGAACATTCTTTGGCATTGCCTTTCTTTAGGATTCAATGAAACTGATCTTTTCCAGTTCTGTGGCCACAGCTGAGTTATTCAAATTTGCTGACATATTGAGTGCAGCAGTTTAAGAGCATCATCTTTAAGGATTTTAAATATCTCAGATGGAATGCCATCACCTCCATTAGCTTTGTTCATAGTGATGCTTCCTAAGGCTCCTTTGACTTCACACTGCAAGATGTCTGACTCCAGGTGAGTGACCATACTACTGTAGTTATCTAGGTCATTAAGACCTTTTTTTTTTTTTTGTATAGTTCTTCTTTGTATTGTATTCAGAAATAAGATTTAAACCCTAGCATATATAAATAAATGTGAACAAGTAAATGTATTTTTGAAATCTATATTTTTAATTTTTCATTTTTACTGTTGTAAATTTCTGAATTATACTACAGATTCTGATTGCTCTTAATACTTGTATAATTAAGACTCACAGATCCCCTAATTTTTTTTTGAAAATCATCAAATAATCTCTTGACAATATGAAAACATCTGTCACTTTGTAATCTGGGGCAAAATACTGCCAATTTAATTTTTCATTACCTCTCCACACAATGTCAATTATTACGAAAATTTAGAATAAAATTCAGATAAAAATAATATCTTCTTCTAATTTATCTTTTAACCATTAAGAATTAATTGTATTTAACCCCAAATAAAATTTATTTTGCTTATCCAGTAACTCAAATATTTGTTACTTTCTTTTTCAAGAAACATAGCTTAATGATATCTCCAATGTGAATGGAATTACGAAATCAAGTGTTCAAATTAAGCTGCTTAGTTTTCTCGCTGAGTCCAGTGTCGATTTAATCTTATTTCACTTTATTGAAACAAAAGATAAAAAGAGTATAACACTGTGAAGTCCTTAATTTGATGCTGATTTGTAGTGACATTTTATCAATACATTTTTCTTTCTCTCTTTCTTTCCTATTAAGCCATTATTTCTAGTTGTGTTGTTTCACATTTAATTATAATCATCATTTTTAAGGATGTTTCTACACAAACAAATGATAAAGTAAAATTCCAATTTCAATCTTACCAACTTTGCATTTGACGTAACTTAGACTGACTTTAAAGGATATTTCATCTTAGTATACAGACAATAAAAAACCTTTTAGCTTCGCAATGAAACAAATTACTTTTAAGCATATTCAAACTCTAACTTGCTCTTTCTTCCCTTCCCATACAATTTATACAATATGTAGAAAGTGTTTCATCATTTTGTATGTATATTATCTACTTATATATACATTCTTATGCATATTATATATATATCTTATGTNTATACAGACAATAAAAAACCTTTTAGCTTCGCAATGAAACAAATTACTTTTAAGCGTATTCAAACTCTAACTTGCTCTTTCTTCCCTTCCCATACAATTTATACAATATGTAGAAAGTGTTTCATCATTTTGTATGTATATTATCTACTTATATATACATTCTTATGCATATTATATATATATATCTTATGTATGCATTATATATAATCTTGTATATATTTTATATGTAGACATTTTATGAGATTATTTTAATAATAAAATATAATTCATATATATGACTTGATAAGTAGAAATTATTTATTGATTAGCTTTAAAAGACTAAGTTACAAAAAAGTATTAATCATATAAGAAGAAATAGATCCATCAGGCTTTACTTAATTAATGACTTCAGTCCATCAAAAAATTATATTAAGAAAGTGAATATGACATATGTGAATGAAGTTTGTCACAGATAAGGCCTCCAAAGTATATGAATCTAAACTACAAAAATAATCTTCAAAACAATAGAAAGGTTGATGATAAAATTTTAGTACAACTACATTTTGAAAAGGCACTGCTCTTATGAAGTAGGCATGTTTTAAAATACATAAAGAATGCTCAGCATCATTCATCACCAAAACATGTAAGTATAAGCCATAACTAGGTAGTACTAAACACTCAGGAGAATAGCTAAAATTAAAGGACTGATACTATCAAATGTTAGCAAAGATGTTGAGCAACTACAACTTTATGTTACTTGTGTCAGTGCAAATTAATATAATTATTTTGGGAATTATTAAATAAAATTAATCACACATGTATGATGAATTCCAGCAATTTCACTCCTGATATATGCCCAGATATGCCAAAAACTTGGATTAAACTACTCATAATTGCCTCAAATTAGGAACAATTTAAATAATATCAAGTGGATAAAAATGAAATAATAATAGTTTGTTCATATAATGAGTAGAGCAATAAAAATTAAGAACATGCAACAAAATGGATGGATCACAGAGAATATGGAAATATTCTATAAATTGATCGTGGCAGAGTTTTCATGCTGTATGTTCACCTCAGCTTGTCTTACACTGAGTTGGACACTTAAGATTTCTGTGTGTTCTTCATAAAAGTTATGCCTTAATAGCCTTCCTGGGTTTGATCCCTGGATCAGGAACATCCCCTGGAGAAGGGAATGGCTAGCCCATCTAGTGTTTTTGCCTAGAGAATTCCATGGACAGAGGAGCCTGGCATTCTACAGCGCATGGGGTCACAAAAAGTCAGACATGATTGAACAATAAACACTAACGTTATTTGACCACTAAAAAGCATTTCAATCCAAGCTTGTATATCTCTATATACCATTTTCATTCAGTACATAATGACTTTCATTTAAATGATTTCATAAATTTCAAAATGTATATGATACTGTTTTCTTCAAGGAAATAAATAAAAGCAGAAAATCAAACAGGATTTTTTTTAACAAATTATCAATAAAATTGTTTAAAGTTTTACTCTATGATACCTTTAACATTTAAATTACTAGAGGTGATGCTCCTATTGGAAGCTGTGCTCCTTATAATAAACTGTACAATGTTTTTATTAGGAGTAGTTTTATCTGTGAGTGAAAGAAAATCCAAAATGAAAGAAGCTAAAGAAGATAGAATGATACGACAATAAGCTATCATCTTGATGATGCTGTGAAACAAACTATCCAGAAACTTGGTGGTTTGAATTAGGTCCGACCATATCGCATTGGTCAGAACACAGTCACATGTCCACTCTTAGAATGAAGGCTGGACAATGCGGTCTGGGTATGTTACGCTGGCTGGTCAAGTACTTGGCTAAATACTGCTGGTCCTTTTGGTGAGTAAGAATAGGACAAGAGGATATTTGGAAGAGTCAGCAGATCATTATCCAGTGATTATCACAGAATCTCCAACACATACACAAACCAAAAACTGTAAATGATGGTAAAATCATGTCATGTCAGAAAAAAAAAAGTTACTGATGATGAGGTACAAATTACATATTTGTTTATATTTCTTCCTTAAGGGATGAAGGCTATTTTGCTATTTGGAGGGAAGACTCAAGAAATGCAAATCCTTGCTGTTTGTGGATGTCACAAGAAAACTCATAGGAGGATTATGTCAAAAAACTTAATGGCGGTACTGATTTACCCTTCTAGAAAGTGTGTGTATCTTTGAGCATGAGTGTGTTAGTTTATCCAGGCTATAATATTTTCCTGATTGCTCTGTACACCTTAGATATCTGTTTATCTAACTTAAAAAATATGTGAATCTGATCTCGGGCTTCCCAGGTGGCACTGTGGTAAAGAATCTATCTGCCAGTTCAGGAGATGGAGGAGACATGGGTTTAATCCCTGGGTCAGGAAGATCCCCTGGAGGAGGAAATGGCAACCCACTTCTGTCCTTGCCTAGAGAATTCAATGGACAGAGGAGCCTGGTGGGCTACAGACCATAGGGTATCTGACAGTCAGACATGACTGAAGTGACTTAGCACGCATGTATGCATACAACCTAGTGAGGAATGTTTTATATTTTTCCACACTGTCAGTGAAGAAGTGGAACTTTGAGATGTTATTAATAAATAACCTTTGGAAGTTTGAGTTTGCATAAGTTGGAGCTGATTCTGCTCCCCTAGACCATGTGCATATAAGTTCAAGTTTTAACCATTAACTTTCCTGTCAGCCCTTTGATTAGCTAAGCTTGTGTATTTAAAAAGGAACTCCAAGTTATTTTTATACTATTTTTCAAAGTAAAAGGATGAAAAAATACCACAATAGGAGTGTTGGCAGCAAACATAATCCCTTTTACCCTTGTATGGTGGGGGGAGATATCTCTTTTACCATGTACGCGTTCTACACTGCTGAATCAATACATGTGGTGATGCCTCAAATCCATGTATTACATAAAATTCATGACATATATAAAACATTTTATCTTGGAATTGGGCTTTTCATTACCAAGAACAGGACACAGTTATCATGGAAGGCTTACAAAACTCTTTTATTAATAACCTTTAGGTATATTCTAGAACTTACTTCCGGAGAAGGCAATGACAACCCACTCCAGTACTCTTGCCTGGAAAATCCCATGGATGGAGGAGCCTGGTAGGCTGCAGTCCATGGGGTCGCAAAGTTGGGGACGACTGAGCGACTTCACTTTCACTTTTCACTTCCATGCATTGGAGAAGGAAATGGCAACCCACTCCAGTGTTCTTGCCTGAAGAATCCAAGGGACAGGGGAACCTGGTAGGCTGCTGTCTATGGGGTCGTACAGAGTCGGACAGAACTTAAGTGACTTAGCAGCAGCAGCAGCAGAACTTACTTCAGAAGAAAGGTAAGTTGTACCTGAAGGGGACTATTTCATGCCTTTCAGGAGAACATGTCAATCAAAATGCAAACTCAAAATTTGCAGATTATCTTCCAAATAATCAAACAAATAGTGATAACCACAGTCATGTGACTCCTACACATTTTCAGAAAGCACTGTATCAGTCCTAAATATTATATTCAAAAGACAAGGATAGCAGAGAGAAAAGAGCAGAATGTTTATGGTTAGAAGACAGGAACTTCTAGACTGCTTCCCTGATACTAGACACATTCTAGTACCATAACTGTTTGAGGATGAAGCTCACACTAGTATGTAGTGATAGGAGAAGAATAAAGACGTCATCTTGGGTTCTTATGAAAGCCATTTCTAATTATGTACTGAATGCCCATATCCCAGGGCTTCCCTGATAGCTCAGCTGGTAAAGAATCCACCTGCAATGCAGGTGACCCTGGTTTGATTCCGGGGTCGGGAAGATCCCCTGAAGAAAGGAAAGGATATCCACTCTAGTATTCTGGCCTGGAGAATTCCATGGATTGTATAGTCCATGGAGTTGCAGAGTCGGACATGACTGAGAGACTCTCACTTTCACTTTGCCCATTTCGCTTCCATTCTTGCTAAAGGAAAAAAAAAATATTTTAGTCAGAAATGTGTCTGATTTTTATATTTCCAGAATCATTTGTGAGTACACTGATGGTGTGACCTAGTTCCATACATAAGACATTAGCAAAAGTTGATAGAGTGAAGCGGGGCTTATGAGAAACAAACAGAATATATCCTACACCTTTCTATTTTATTGATATTTAGAATGTGCAGGGCAATGCTAGGTGGTGGACCAAGCTGTACGTAATGAAAACTAAATTATAGTAGACAAGAAAGCCAAAAGGAACTTGGTTTCTCAAACAATTCTTTCATCAACTAGATCTGCTAGATATCATGTTTATGAGTAAAATAAATTTCTTATTAACATCCACATTAGATTCACTTTCTTCCAAAAGCACTCCTATCTAATACAGTCCTTCATTAAGTCAAACGTAGCCCATGTGAAGTGCTGCTTTCATTCTGAGAGAAAGTCTAGTTTCTTTTGGTTGATATTTAAGAATATTTAAGAATGGATGATAGTTTTTGATTATTTATCTGTCCTTGACATCTCTAAAATAGAAATTGTTACATTGAAAAGACAATTATTCTGAAACTTTGAGTACAATTTATTAAAAGAGATAATTCTGGAATTAGGAGGCTTTGTTTCCAGGTTTTCCATTTCTCACCTCAGTCATCTTTGGCAATTCAATTGACTCCAATTCTCAAGAGTAAAAGGCATATAATATTTGCTCAGCTCACAAAATTACTTGAGGATCAAGTGAAGTAAAGCATTTTATAATTCATAAAGCACTATGGAATTTTCATGGTTATTACTAATAAAATATATGTCATGGCAATCACATTTCATTCTAAATCTGTGCCTGAATGAAATAAATGCCAGCAAAATGAAATTTCAGTCTATCTTATAACTACGTTCTAATTATATTTCTTAATTTATGATTCTGTAGCAGAAATTGTCAGCATGAATGTCTCAATATTTTCCTTTTCTTTGTCAGAACGGTCATCACTGTGATGAAGGAAAAAAGGACATCTGTGCAGATAAATTCCATAATGTACAGGAAAGTGGCTTTAAGCCAAAATATATTAAAAACAATGTATTGTTTCCTTGTAATAACACTCCTAGTTACAAGCCCTGCAGGTGGTAATCTTGTATGTTTGCATATCTCAGAAGACAGGTATCAGCTCTGGCCACCTGATTTGCAAATTCTCAAGTGAAAAATGCTCTTTATTGGAAACTTTTTCATGACTGTCTAATATGAAGAAATCACAAATCATTAAAGATTTGAGAAAATAACAGTACCTACTTTCTAGAGGAGTGGTTCTTAAATTTTAATGTAGCAAAAAGCCTTGCCTGAGAATCTCCTTAAACTTTGCCAAACTCTACATGTGGACAGGAAATTACCACAGGCTATTCACAGGTGATTCAAATCAAGGGGCTCAGACATGATACTTTATAAAAATATAATCCAGTTACATTCACAAGTTATAGATTATAAATAAAAATATAGCAAAAATATAGCAATGATTAACATTTACACATTTACTACCTTTCACATTAGTCACTTTAGCAATCTCTATACTGAAGTAAAATGTAACCATCATTATATATGTTAAAGAATTTCTTCTTAAGACCAAACTCTCGTCAAATTTGGTAAAAACCATAATCTTTTTGCCTACATTTTGTTTTTTCCAATTGTATAAATTATTTAGTGAATATATGTATAATTATTTGAGAGATGCTAAGTAAAACTTTTTACAGGAGCAGAGGAGTATTTGTATGAAACAAGATAAAAAACTAAGTATCCAAATAAATAGTTTTTATATAATTTCTTACAAATTCTAGCTATTGATTCACATGATATTTTGTTTCTTTCTTTTCTTTTTTTTTCTTTTTTTTACATTGAAGAACTGAATTTACAGTCACATGCACACAGTAAAAGATTCAACACAAAGAAGATGTGCTTTTGTTTGGTAGATGTCAACCAAACAAAAAGTTAAATATTAAGCAAATCATTCTACCATTTAAAGCAGTGGGTCTTCCTGGATTCTTTTGGTGGCTAAGTTTAGGCTCTGTAGGTTGACTTACTAGTTCAAATCTCTTGTTCTGCCACTTACTAGCCTTGTGACCTTGGGCACAAGGTCACTCTTTTGTCTCATTTTTCTTAGAGGACTAGTGTGCATATTAAATGAGTTAATTAAAATTTGACCTTACTGAGTTACCTGTCATTTCTACCTCTAGTCATTTTTTTAAATTGGTCTGAATTTTTTAAAAACAAATTTAAGACTTCATTGACTACCTACTTAATTGTCTGTTTGCAGCCACTGAAAGGATCAATAGGAAAAGGTTCTCGAAGTTAAACATTACTATATTCTAAACACTCACTTTATAAGGTCCCATAATTGAGGCACCTTGGAAAATGACAGTAGGTTCCTATTGCTTTTCTACCCAGTTTCACTAAAAAAAAAAAAAAAAAGAAAAAAGAAAGAAAGAAAGAAAAAAATGAAATGCGAGTGACCCATTTGTTAGTATTTACTTAATCAGTTTTTAGTGATGGTGAGGTACAGACATAACCTGAGCAGCTAAAATCACATCAGAGTCGCATTTGATGCAGCTGTGAAATAGAATATACTCAAGGCCCCAGGTTCATGTGTTCTTGAAAGAGCTTTTGGACATGTTGTCTTACCTCCTAAAGTAATTATCTGCCAAGATAAGTAATATTCTGTGAGTATTCCTTCTTTTGAAAAAAGATGAACCTGGTGGCTCAGACGATAAAGCGTCTGTCTACAGTGCAGGAGACCCAGGTTCGAGCCCTGGGTTGGGAAGATCCCCTGGAGAAGGAAATGGCAATCCACTCCAGTACTATTGCCTGGAAAATCCCATGGACAGAGGAGCCTGGTAGGCCCCAGTCTATGGGGTCACAAAGAGTCAGACACGACTGAGCAACTTCACTTCACTTCATAATTTCATGAACTCGAAGACTGGTATTTGCTCCTCCTCTCTTTGCAAAAGAAAAAAAAAAAAACATAACACATAATACTGTAGCTAAGGGGTATAAAAATAAAATCAGAAAAACTAAAAAGATAAATTTGGATTGATTATATTAAGACACCACGATAAAAAATGAATTAGTCTTAATTCAAAGAGTGTCTTTATTTAACTCTTTTGTTTGAAAATATATTCTAAATTCACCCTATTTCTAGTCCCATGCTGTTTAGTTCATAGTTTTATTAAATGCATATTCAAATTATCATTAATTCTCAAGTCTCCTGTGCTTCTAAGAAATGTAATTTGTGTCACAGAAGGTTTATTATTGAATTCTCATTTATATTAAAAACAGATTCAAACTTTGATGTTTTAATTATATTTCAATATCAGACAAAAATCTCTCTTTCCCATTATCCTTTTTATTAGCATAATAAATTGTTCTGATGGTGCTGAAAAATCAGCAAAACAAAAAAGGCAATGTGTTCTCAATAGCATGAACTATGATATATTTCTTCTGTGAAACATATAGTCAGCATTATTATGTATCAAAATATTATCATACTTCAAGTTTGTTATCAGGTTGCCTCTACCATACACTGTGCAAATGTGGATATCATAATCTACCAGATTTAGAATACTGGATCTAATATTTACTGATAACAAAATATCTATTAGAAATTAGTTTTAGAACTATTGCCTGAAAAAATGGACTTAAAAAAAGTGATCTCTTTATTAAAATACAAGTATTGTAGATGGGGCAGTGCCTGGAATTTAGGGCCAGTTAATTCAAAATACATATGCAAATTATTTATTAATAGCCACAATTAAAAATTTTTTGTGTTTCACTAGTCAAGAGATTAATAATGTTTCTATGAGCTTTATGCAATACACTAAGTCATAGTCCAAGATGAAACAGTAGTGACAGCCTTTTTTGGTTAATACCTTTCTTTAGTTCAGCATCAACATAGTAAATACATTTAAATGTACAATAATACATCCTGGCTAAGAAAATGTGGCAGATCTACCACATGTTATTCCTACATAATGTGATTGACACTCCTCCTGCACTTGAATCTTGATGGAGCTGTGAATACTATGGATAGAACACTCTGTGACTTTGAGGTTAAGTAATGAAGGTTGACAATGTTTCTGCTTGGTCATCTTGAGGTGCTCGCTCAAGGAACGCAGCAGTGCTGTGAGGAAGATCTTAGTTTTTTGAATGCTGAGTTTTAAGCCAACTTTTTCACTCACTCTTACACTTTCATCAAGAGGCTTTGTAGTTCCTTTTCACTTTCTGCCATTAGAGTGGCATTATACACATATGGGAGGTTGTTGATATTTCTCCTAGCAATTTTGATTCCAGCTTGTGATTCATGCAGCTTGGCATTTCACATGTGTACTCTCCATATAAATTAAATAAACAGGGTGACAATATACAGCTTTGTCATATTCCTTTACCAGTTTTGACTCACTCTGTTGCCCTATGTCTGATTCTGTTGCCTCTTGACCTGCATACAGATTCTCAGAAGACAGGCAAGGTGGTCTGGTATTCCCTTCTCTTTAAGAATTTTCCAGTTTGTTGTGATCCACACAAAGGCATTAGCATAGTAATGCCTTCGTAGACGTAGATGTAGAAGTAGAAGCAGAAGTAGATGTTTTCCTGGAACTCTCTTGCTTTTCCTATGATCCAACAGATGCTGGCAATTTGATCTCTGGTTCTTCTGCTTTTTCTAAATCCAGTTTGTACATCTGGAAGTTCTTAGTTCACATACTTCTTCTGAAGCCTATCTTGAAGGATTTTGACCATGACCTTACTAGCTTGTTGAATGAGTGCAATTGTAAGGTAGTTTGAACATTCTTTGGCATTGCCATTCTTTGTGATTGAAATGAAAACTGATCTTTTCCAGTCTTACTGTCACTATTGAGTTTTCCAAATTTGCTGACATATTGAGTGCAGCACTTTACGAGCATTGTCTTTTAGGATTTTAAATAGCTTAGCTGGATTCCATAAGCTCCACTAGCTTTGTCTGTAGTAATGCTTCCTAAGGCCCACTTGACTTCACACTCGGCTGCTGCTGCTAAGTCACTTCAGTCATGTCCGAATCTGTGTGACCCCATAGACGGCAGCCCACCAGGCTCCCCTGTCCCTGGGGTTCTCCAGGCAGAACATTGGAGTGGCTTGCCATTTCCTTTTCCAATGCATGAAAGTGAAAAGTGAAGGTGAAGTTGCTCAGTTGTGTCCAACCTTCAGCGACCCATGGACTGCAGTCTTTCAGTCTCCTCCATCCATAGGATTTTCCAGGCAAGAGTACTGGAGTGGGTTGCCATTGCCTTCTCTGGACTTCACACTCTAGGGCCAGATTTTTATGGTTATCCAGATCTTTAAAACTTTTTGATATAGTTCTCTGTATTCTTGCCACTTCTTAATCTCTTCTGCTTCTGTTAAGTCCTTACCTTTTTGTCCTTTATCATGCCAATCCTTGCATGAAATGCTCCCATGATATCTTCAATTTTCTTGAAGAGATCTCTAGGCTCTCCCATTCTATTGTTTTCTTCTATCTGTTTGCATTGTTCATTTAAGAAGATCTTATCTCTTCTTGCTATTCTCTGGAACTCTGCATTCAGTTGTATATATGTTTTCCTTTCCCCCTTGCGTTTGCCTCTTTTCTCAGCTATCTGTAATGCCTCCTCAGAAAATAACTTTGCCTTCTTGCATTTATTTTTCTTGGGGATGGTTCTGGTCACTTCCTCCTGTTCAATGTAATGAACCTCTATCCATAGTTCTTCTGGTACTCTGTCTGCTAGATCTAATCCCTCAAATCTATTTGTTGACTCCACTGTATAATCATGAAGGGTTTTATTTAAGTCATACCTGAATGGCTGAGTGGTTTTCCCTACTTTGTTCAATTTAAGCATGAATTTTGTAATAAAGAGCTCATGATCTGAGCCACAGTCACCTCCAGGTCTTGTTTTTGCTAACTATATAGAGCTTCTCCATTTTTGGCTACAAACAATATAATCAATCTGATTTTTGCTCATCTGACATCTGGTGATGTCCATGTGTAGAAGTCATCTCTTGCATTGTTGGGAAAGGGTGTTATGAAAAGTGTGTTCTCTTGACAAAACGCTTGTTATCCTCTGCCCTGCTTCATTTTGTATTCCAAGGCTAACTTTGCCTGTTACTCCAGGTATCTATTTATTTTCTATTTTGTATTCGAATTTCCTATGATGAAAATGGCAGTTTGTTTTGGTCTCAGGTCTAGGAGATCTGTAGGTTTTCAAAGAACCTTTCAGCTTCTTTGGGCTTAGTGGTTGAGGCACAAACTTGGATTAGTGTTATGTTGGATTGTTTGCCTTGGAAATGAACTGATATCATCCTATCATTTATGAGATTGCACACAAGTACTGCATTTCAGATTCTTCTGTTGACTCTGAAGGTTACTTCATTTCTTCTAAGGGATTCTTGTCCACAGTAGTAGATATGTGTGTGTTAGTCACTCAGTTCAGTTCAGTTCAGTCGCTCAGTCATGTCTGACTCTTTGTGACCCCATGAATCACAGCATGCCAGGCCTCCCTGTTCATCACCAACTCCCGGAGTTCACTCAGACACACGACCATCAAGTCCGTGATGCCATCCAGCCATCTCATCCTCGGTCGTCCCCTTCTCCTCCTGCCCCCAATCCCTCCCAGCATCAGTCTTTTCCAATGAGTCAATTCTTCGCATGAGGTGAGTACTCTGCATATAAGTTAAATAAGCAGGGTGACAATATACAGTCTTGACGGACTCCTTTTCCTATTAGTCACTCAGTCATGTCCAATTCTTTGCAACCCTACAGACTCTAGCCCACCAGGCTTCTCAGTCCATGGGATTCTCCAGGCAAGAACACTGGAGTGGGTTGCCATTTCCTTCTCCAGGCAATCTTCCCAACCTAGGGATCTAACCTGAGTCTCCCCTATTGCAGACAGATGCTTTACCCTCTGAGCCAGAGCAAATATAATGATCCTATAAATTAAATGCACTCATTCCTGTCTATTTCAGTTCATTGATTCCTAAGATGTCAGTGTTCACTCTTTCTATCTCCTGCTTGATTACGTCCAATTCACCTGCATTCATGGACCTAAGATTCCAGGTTCCTATGCAATATTGTTCTTAAGAGGATTGGGCTTTAGTTTCACCATCAGACACATCCACATTTGAGCATCATTTCTGCTTTGGCCCAGCTGCTTCATTCTTTCTAGAGCTATTTCTCCACTCCATCCCAGTAGTATATTGGACACCTGATATGGGGGTTCATTTTATGGTGTTATTTCCGTTTGCCTTTCATACTGTTCAAAGGGTTCTCATGGCAAGAATAATAGAGTGGTTTGCCATTCCTTCCTCCAGTGGACCATTTTTTTTCAGAACTCTTCACTATGACCCATCCATCTTGTGGCTCAGCATGGCATAGCTCATAGTTTTATTGAGTTACACAAGACCCTCTGTCATGGCAAGGCTGTGATCCATGAAGCCAAAGAAATTTAGAGAAAAAAGTATTTCAAAAAGGCAAACAGCTGGCATATAGAATGACATTAAAAGACAGCTAAAGAAGAGAAGAAGGGAACATTTGTTGAGTTGGTAAGAAGAAGGTGATAACAGAACCTCAGAAAAGAAGTTTTAGTTGATTGGTAGGAATAGAAATCAGATTAGAGAAAGTAAACTTTGGATAGGACTCAAGAATAATTAAAATAATTTATAGATTTTTCTTTCCTTAGTTTTTTTTGAGATGTAGTTTAGAATAATGAATACTATCTAAAAGTAATGTAGTTTAAATTCTTTTTATTAATGAAGGAAAAAATGGTCATCTGTACATATATAGACACATAGGTAAGGACAGCCTGAGGCAGTAAGAATTATCAAGTTGAGAGGAAGCGATTAATGATGGTGAATAAAGCAGAGCTGATGCAGAGTCCTTGAGGAAAAAAAAGGCCTGGCATCCAAACCACAAAATAAAGTATTGGCCTTTGAGAACAGAGACTCCTCTTTCATTGTAACAGGAAGGACAATGAAAGGAAGGACAATTTAATTACTGATTCAATTTTCTGTGCCGATGCCTGGACAAGAAGATGAGGTATTTCCTATCGACTATTTTTCTTCCCCTCAGTGGAAACTAACATAATGTCATTGCCTAAGAGTTAGAGAATAAAGAGCTAGAATTTAAGGAAGAGAAAAGACAGTCATCACCTTGAAATCTGAAAAATGACTTTACTGGGCAAAACACAAATCTAAGTATGTTGAAAGATTAGTTTATCTCTATGTTTTAAAGCAAATTTAAACCTAAATTTAAAATGAACTAATTAGTCCAGTTTTATGATGTTTGCTATCATGTCTAGTTGCTTGAGTTGATGCACGGAGAATGTAAGTATATAAAATGGTTAGTTCTATACGTTTTCAGATTTGCCAGGTCAAAACAGTACAATGAGAGACTTGAGAGGAATGAGTGAGGAATGAGAGCAGCTTGCAAAAGACTGTTTATCATAATGAGTTTGGAAAATAAAATTATGGTATCAATTTCTTAAAAAAAAAAGAGATGTTAAATGTTCTAATTAAAGAGTAAATCAATGGCTAATAAAACAAATTTAAGGGAGTCATATATTTTATTTTATAAAACAATATTGATTGAATACCTGGTTACTTTTAATGTAGCAGTAAAGTTTTTACTTAAACTCAACCTTAGTAACTGTTAACAAAAAAATTATTAGCATTTTTCCTGTCCTGGAATGATTACTCTTTTTTTTTCTCCAAAATTACTTATCATAGTTGTTGATTAATATTGAATTTCCATTGCTGATGCTGTTTGTCTAAACTAGCAACTGAGTCACAGCAGTAAAGAAGCTAAAAGGGATATAAAGCATGGCTTCATTTAAACCAACTGAACTGAGCTTATACATCTATGAATACAAAATAGATGAGAAAGAAATATTTTTAATGAGTTAACTAATAGTATTTTTTGCTTTTTTTTGCATTTTTTTCCCTTGGGGATGGTCTTGATCCCTGTCTCCTGTACAGTGTCACGAACCTCAGTCCATAGTTCATCAAGCATTCTATCTATCATATCTACTCCCTTAAATCTATTTTTCACTTCCACTGTATAATCTTACACTGTATAAACTTCAGTATTCTTGCTTTGGGAACCCCATGAACAGTATGACAATGAAAAATGATAGGATACTGAAAGAGGAATTCCCCAGGTCGGTAGGTGCCCATATACTACTGGAGATCAATGGAGAAATAACTCCAGAAAGAATGAAGGGGTGGAGCGAAAGCAAAAACAATACCCAACTGTGGATGTGACTGGTGATAGAAGGAAGGTCTGATGCCGTAAAGAGCAATATTGCATAGGAACCTGGAATGTCAGGTCCATGAATCAAGGCAAATTGCAAGTGGTCAACCAAGAGATGGCAAGAGTCGACATCGACATTCTAGGAATCAGTAGACAAATGGACTGGAATGGATGAATTTAACTCACATGACCATTATATCTACTACTGTGGGCAGGAATCCCTTAGAAAAAATGGAGTAGCCATCATGGTCAACAAAAGAGTCCAAAATGCAGTACTTGGATGCAGTCTCAAAAATGACAGAATGATCTCTGTTTGTTTCCAAGGCAAACCACTTATTTATCACAGTAATACAAGTCCGTGCCCCAACCAGTAACAAAGAAGCTGAAGTTGAACAGTTCTATGAAGACCTACAAGACCTTTTAGAAATAACACCCAGAAAAAGATGTCTTTTTCATTATAGGGGACTGGAATGCAAAAGTAGGAAGTCAAGGAACACCTGGAGTAACAGGCAAATTTGGCCTTGGAGTACAGAATGAAGCAGATTAAAGACTAATAGAGTTTTGCCAAGAAAATGCACTGGTCATAGCAAACACCCTCTTCCAGCAACACAAGAGAAGACTATACACGTGAACATCACCAGATGGCCAACACCAAAATCAGATTGATTATATTCTTTGCAGCCAAAGATGGAGAAGCTCTATACAGTCAGCAAAAACAAGACCAGGAGCTCACTGTGGCTCAGATCATGAACTCCTTATTGCCAAATTCAGACTTAAAT
>SJYX01021646.1:113276-124572 GCA_006410675.1 Oreotragus oreotragus
TTCAAGAAAATTAGAGATACCAAGGGAACATTTCCTGCAAAGATGGGCTCGATAAAGGACAGAAAGAGTATGGACCTAACAGAAGCATAATATATTAAGAAGAGGTGGCAAGAATACAGAGAAGAACTGTACAAAAAAAGATCTTCATGACCAAGATAATCACGAGTGTGTGATGACTCACCTAGAGCCAGACATCCTGGAATGTGAAGTCAAGTGGGCTTTAGAAAGCATCACTACGAACAAAGCTAGTGGAGGTGATGGAATTCCAAGGGAATTATTTCAAATCCTGAAAGATGATGCTGTGAAAGTGCTGCACTCAATATGCCAGCAAATTTGGAAAACTCAGCAGTGGCCACAGGACTGGAAAAGGTCAGTTTTCATTCCAATCCCAAAGAAAGGCAATGCCAAAGAATGCTCAAACTACTGCATAACTGCACTCATCTCACACGCTAGTAAAGTAATGCTCAAAATTCTCCAAGCTAGGCTTCAGCAATACATGAACAGTGAACTTCCAGATGTTCAAGGTGGTTTTAGAAAAGGCAGTGGAAATGTAGATCAAATTGCCAACATCTGCTGGATTATCGAAAAAGCAAGAGTTCCAGGAAAATATCTCTTTCTGTTTTATTGACTATGCCAAAGCCTTTGAATGTGTGGATCACAATAAACTGAAAAATTCTGAGAGAGATGGACATACCAGACCACCTGACCTGCCTCTTAAGAAACCTATATGCAGGTCAGGAAGCAACAGTTAGAACTGGACATGGAACAACAGACTGGTTCCACATAGGAAAAGGAGTACCTCAAGGCTGTATATTGTCACCCTGCTTATTTAACTTATATGCAGAGTACATCATGAGAAACGCTGGGTTGGAAGAAGCACAAGCTGGAATCAAGATTGTGGGGAGAAATATCAATAACCTCAGATATGCAGATGACACCACCCTTATGGCAGAAAATGAAGAGGAACTAAAAAGCCTCTTGATGAAAGTGAAAGAGGAGAGTGAAAAAAGTTGGCTTAAAGCTCAACATTCCGAAAACGAAGATCATGGCATCCAGTCCCATCACTTCATGGGAAATAGATGGGGAAACAGGGGAAACAGTGTCAGACTTTATTTATGGGGGCTCCAAAATCACTGCAGATGGTGACTGCAGCCGTGAAATTAAAAGATGCTTACTCCTTGGAAGGAAAGTTATAACCAACCTAGATAGCATATTGAAAAGCAGAGACATTATTTTACCAACAAAGCTCTGTCTAGTCAAGGCTATGGTTTTTCCAGTAGTCATGTATGGATGTGAGAGTTGGACTGTGATGAAAGCTGGACGCTGAAGAACTGATACTTTGGAACTGTAGTGTTGGAGCAGACTCTTGAGAGTCTCTTGGACTGCAAGGAGATACAACCAGTCCATTCTAAAGGAGATCAGTCCTGGGTGTTCATTGGAAGGACTAATGCTAAAGCTGAAACTCCAGTACTTTGGCCACCTCATGAGAAGTGTTGATTCATTGGAAAAGACTCTGATGCTGGGAGGGATTGGGGGCAGGAGGAAAAGGGGACGACAGAGGATGAGATGGCTGGATGGCATTACCAACTCGATGGACGTGAGTTTGAGTGAACTCCAGGAGTTGGTGATGTACAGGGAGGCCTGGCATGCTGCAATTCATGTGATCACAAAGAGTCAGACACGACTGAGTGACTGAACTGAACGGAATAGTATTTTAGTCTTCAGGAAAGCTGCTTCAATGTACACATGGTAAAATGTGTCTTTGTGATGGGAAATAGCCATTCTTTAGCTTCTGCACTGACTGAAACAATGTCAGGACATCCTGAGAACTGGAAGCTTTGCATTTATCTGTAGTCACTCTTCGCATGGCCAATCCTGTGCCAATGTCAGGCAAAGAAAGTAAAGAGGTTTTATCAAATGACTTCAAAGTGAGTTTTCTATGACAAGTGAGTAACAGAGCAAAGGAAGGGGAACTCTTCCACAAGAACACTGTAAATGTAAATAAGAGTATGTATAAAACACTACTATGGTGACTCTTAGATAAAACTGATAGATATTTTGAAGAGAACTAATTTCTAGATATAAAATAGGTGGGAGGTTTTGCCATAATGTCTCAATTTTTAAAAAGTGAAATGTTCTAATTTAAATCTATCTCCTGATGAAGATTTAAATATATTAGTCATATAAAAAGTGCAATGTATTTTTAAGAGTAATCTTCATTAACTTATAGTTTATTACATTAAATTCAAGAAGTAGTGGAATACTGTCTTCACAAAGAATAAATCAAACCCAAAACCAAAACAAGAATATTATTTGGCCACGAGATAGGCTTTTAGCCATCCATCTCATTATTTCCTCAATCTCTGTGTTTTTGTGAGTCTGTAGGTAGTGTATAATTGTAAGCAACTTTACAATTCCATCTGTGGAGTCTAGAACCTATTCTTAGGCGACTTTTTAAATAAATATTTTTGATCTTGACAGGATACTGCATACTGCCTTGACTTTGAAAACTTAATAGTAAATTTATAACCCAGGTAAGAAAATAGAATACATCAAATTAATGTTTCCACTCCAACTTACCACTTTACAACTCAAATCTTTCTTAACATTTCTGCAGTTGTGCAGTTTCAAAACCTGTGGTAGCAATAAAGATAGGTTTTATTTAAATTTTATTTTTTAATCATCAATCCTCTCCCAACATTTTAAAATGTCCTACACTTATGCCTCTTTAGGAAAAAATGATTATTTCTAATCATAGCATTACACACATGGGAACAGATATAAAGAGATAAGAACTGCTCAAGGTCATTGGCAGATGTATGATTAAGTGACAGCAAGCAACCACTGAATACAGAACATTAGACAAATGTGAAAACTGTAAAGAACATGAACATTTGCAAATTTAAACAAAAAGTGACTTTAAAAATCATGTTTGCTAGTGAGAAAATAAAGGAAGCACATTATGCATAAACAACATAAATATAATATTTAATATAAACAAAAGTATAGTATAAATATATTTACTTAATTAACAATATAATATTTACTATAAATAAATATAAATGTGTATCATCTGATTTTTATTACAATACTTTTTTTAAAAACTGAGTTAGTTATAGAATGGCATGGTCTAAAGCTGGCTGTCTTTTCTCAGATGGTGTGAGAATCTCAGGCTGTATTCCAACAGATTTGGAATCAAGTAAATATGACAAACAAGAAAAGCACAAGAACCTACATATAAAAATGGCAAATTTTTATCATCAGGTAAATTATGGTCTTGGTAATATGAAGAAATGTAAGTAGATGTCTGTTACTGATACACTGTGCATACACAAGCACAGTTGTAAGTGCATAGAGCAAACATTTAAAGTGTGAGGCCTGTTAATGTTTCCATGGCTCTTTTCTATATAAAGAGGAAAAAAGTTGAGTTTATTCTTTACCAAACCTGTGCTGAACAAGTCATGTAGGTTTTTTCAGTTAGGTATAAGAAAAGTCCTAGAAAATAATTCTTATTCTCCGCTAAAAGTGAAGGAAACAATCAAAGTACTGTATTACTGAAAGCACAGAATTTGCAGAAGATGCATCTAAAACTGGTTTATATTTGTTATACTATCTCTACCTATTCATCCTTACCAAGAGACCTGTGAAATTTAACTGTTAACAATGAATGGAGAGTGGAGTTTGGGGATGAAATGGAAAGAGAGAGAAAAGAGCTGAGAAGGGAGACAGAATTTGTAATCTTCATGGAATAAAGTGAAAAGTCTAATAATAATGTTCCCTACACATACATTCTCCAGTAGCCAGAAAGAGTTAGCATCCTTCCTCTCTAGTTTGAATCACCCTCTAGTTTGAATCACCACCAGGAAAATAATTTGGCACTGGGGCAATCATTTTAGAAAACTCACATCCTCAATGCAACTGTTAATAGTACCATGGTGGGGCAAGGAAGAAAAGGTTCAAAATGAGGACTATTTTCAGCATATGCAAAATTCTAACTGATAATCCACTTCAAATAGAGTCGTGTTATTTCCTCTTCATTTCTCCTCCAATACTGCTTTGAATATAGAATTTTCCTGTGATAAGGCTTCCAAGTTAATGATCAAAGTGCACTTCATGAACCAAGATGACTTTAACTCAGCTTTTCAGTTAGTCTTCCTAAAATGTTCCCTGGGGAGTCAAATTTTCCTGACTCAAGATATTTCTATTCAAGGTCTAAAACTGCTTTTGAGGGTAATAGCTAAGTAAACACTGTTATATTTTGGTTGATTGAATCTGCATGAATTATTTTTCATTAAATGCAAAATCTAATTCCAAGGGGAGGAAAATCTTGTTAATTGTTTTCATAAAGATGTGCCCCAGGGCAGCATTTAGTTTTTCACTGACCATGGGTTTCCTAAAGCTTTTAAATTCTGTTAAATCATTGCTTGTTTATATTACTCATTGAAAACGAAAAAATAAATAAAAAACAAAAATGACCTTTTATGAGGAGCATTTGTTAAATATATTTTCCTTCCAGCTAGAAACTTCTCAGTATGAATATTTACTCTAAATGAAAAAGACACAAAAGCAAGTAGACTTACCCGAATAGAACATTTACCAATTACCAATTTCAAATCATCTCTCTCTAGAAAAAGTTACTAGAACTCCCTGTTCAGTTTTCCTAACACTGGAGAAAAAAAAAAAATGTAATCTGAAAAAAAAAAAATCAATGTTTTTTTGAGACGGAATATACTCTGCTCACCACAGATTCTTCAGACTCACACACATACACAACACATTTTTAAAAATGTGTTGCAAGAGAGAATGAATGAACCATTATTTATTAAAACTAAGAATGATTTTTATTCGTGGTTAAAGATCTAGGGCAAGGATACAAAGCAAACTGATTATTTTTTTGAGACGGAATATACTCTGCTCACCACAGATTCTTCAGACTCACACACATACACAACACATTTTTAAAAATGTGTTGCAAGAGAGAATGAATGAACCATTATTTATTAAAACTAAGAATGATTTTTATTCGTGGTTAAAGATCTAGGGCAAGGATACAAAGCAAACTGATTATTCCTCTTCTGTAACCTCAAGAAAATTCTTTTGTACACATACCCATGCACACTCATATACTCACTAGAGAATCAGGTGAAAATACTGTTTCAGTTATATTTTAAGTTCAGTCTTTTCTCTTGACCAAAGTTTAGATTTTGTAGTATAACATCACTTTTATAAGCTGCTTTTATTTTTACTATGGTCTAGAAGTTTTCTATTGTAGAATGGATCGATCTTATTCCAGCTTACAAAATTACTCCAAAATGGACTTGATTCCTTCAACCTTTCTACTTAAAATGTCACTAAAACTTGCATGACCAGGCCAGGATGGACTTTTGCTCCAGTATATATTACTTGCATACCTTATTGTGTTTCCTAATTAAGAAAAATTGTCAGAGGCTGACCTAAGTGCTTCTACTAATAAAAACTTAAGTCAGGAATTCAAGTGACCTTAGCTTTCTTGCAAATGTCCTTCAAATATTAAAGTAGAAACTCTCCTGGAGCTTCAACAGTGGTACACTCAAGTGGTTATTTCCACATCCCAGCGTCAACCACAGAGACTAAGAGATAAATTATACACTTCATAAAATAAATAAAATATTCAGACATCATGTTGGTAACATTAACATAGTCTATAAATACTCATTTGCAAAGACATTGTAACTAAATGTCAAAATGTAAAATTTCAAAATGAATTTATCATTCTCTCCACGAGAGAATTTTTCAATTTATTTATTTTTTAATGAGTTTAGTTGAATTCTTATTTCATGAAATTTATCTTCTTTTTGAGTGAAAATCACAGCACTTAGGGAGCAAATATATGGGCTTTTTCACTGTCTCTTTATCTGAATTTCAAATTCATTAAATGAATGGAAGCCATGTATATGTTTTAGAGTAACTAACCTCAGACATTGAACAAAAAGCTATTTTATCTTCCAGTGAAAAGTTAGCAGGATTTAGTGAAAGTTATCCTAGATTGAAAGAAATTCACTGTACAGGTCTTACATAACATTAATTCAGGATTTTACATTAACAGTATTATTAAACCATTTGAAATAATTTTCTGAACTTCAGTTTTCTCATCAGGAAAGTGAGGTGCATTTTAGGGATTCAGTACTGATTCACTGGTTTGCTTTGTAAATGGATTCCATCTGTTTGTTGGCTTCCCTGGTGGCTCAGCAGTAAAGAATCATCCTACATTGTAGGGGCATAGGTTCAGGACACTAGTTTCATTCCTGTGTTGCAAAGATCCCCTCAAGAAGGAAATGGCAACCACTACAGTATTCCTGCAAGAAAAATCCCATGGACAGAGGAGCCTGGTAGGCTACCATCCACAGAGTCACAAGAGTCGGACATGGCCTAGCGACTAAACTGCCACCATGTGTTTGTAAAAAGCAGAACATACATTGCTACTTCGTGAGAAATGACCTTAGTATCAGAAAAAAAGGCCACTGTAAATTACTGAGAAACATCCAAATACTGAGTGTTGAGTGTTAACCAAATTATATAAATTAGGCAAAGAATCCACCTACAATGCAGGAGACCCAGGTTCAATCCCTGGGTTGGAAAGATCTCCTGGAGAGGGAAATAGCAACTCACTTCAGTATTTTTGCCTGGGAAATCCATGGACAGAGGAGTCTGGTTGTCTATAGTCCACAGAGTCGTAAGAGTCAGACACAACTTAGCAACTAAACCACCACCACAAAATTTTTATATAATGAGATGTTTTAAAATTGATATAATTCTCATCTTTTAAAATGTATATTCGAAAATCATAGGATCTTACAAATTAGTAAATATAAACACTGAATCCAAACTCTGTTCTGTTTACTCTTAGCAGTGTATTCTAATAATAAAAATAGAATCCTTCAATTCTTTGAAATAATGTGTGTTTGTGTAGAAAAACTGGGATGTATGTCAGGGAAACTGAGTTAAGCTATTAGAAATGGGAAAACAACTGAAGTGTCTGAAGAATAATTTAAATACTAATGTGACTGTTTACCTATAAGGAATGAATGGGGGTGGGGTAAGGTTATGACACATCTCCTAATTTATCTTTTTTTAATATGATCCTTATTTTGAAATTTTTCCATTGTTTCACAAACTCAAAGAGAGAGAGAGAGAAAAAAAAAAAAACATTAAAATCAAAAAGTTTGGGAGAAAATCCTAAAAGGAGAACAAAAACAGAAACAACTCAACCAAAGTATATTTTAAATGAATAATATAACCACACTGAAAAGTGAGGGGGAATAAAAAGGTAGCTCAAGTACATTTTGGACACATTACTTGGAATATATGAGCTCAGCAAAAATAAACACCAGAAATGCTGAACTCTAGTTAGTAGAATTCTTTTACACAAAGACAGAGATTAGCAATACTGACACTAATCTCTTTATACATTTTAAGCCTGTTCAAACACATAGATATATTACAGACAATGAGAACCAGCTTTGTCAGAGAAGGAAATTACAGTGTGGAAAAGAAAAAAGAAGAACAAACCCTGTCATGTTGGAATTTGGTTTATTCTATGTTCTAAAGTATTTGGAGAGTTATATATAGAAGTAGATATGTGTGTGGTGTGTGTGTCTGGCACATGCTTTCCTAAATCTACCAGCTAAGAAGACTAACAAGCAAGGAAAAAACAGAATCAATGTGTACATAGTGCCCAGATTTTGGTTTCTAAATACTATTCTCCACAAAATGGAAACTACAAGGAAATGCCTGAATCCAAAGATGTGGCTGAAAAATAAGATTATCTTGGAATATCCCAATGAGTCAGAAACCAGAAAATATTCAACTAGATTAAAACAAATCATGATGATGGGTCAAAACAAAAGGAACCAGCTTGAAAAGGCTTAAACTAGTGAAATCTGGAACAATTTGAGGTTGAAAATACATAATGACAGTAAAAGATTATAATCTAGCAATAAAACGATTCAAGGATTCACACTGATGTAAAAAAAAGATGAATAATAGATGGTAATGATAGCTAAAAGATAGATAAAGAAAGGAAAGATCCCCCTTATGAAAGAAAATCAACTATTAAACTTAGATAATGATAGAATTGGAAAATAAATCCCAATTTGTCAACCATATTAATAATAAATGAATCAAAAACAAGTTATCTTTCTGGCTTACTTCACTCTGTATAATCAGCTCCAGTTTCATCCACCTCATTAGAACTGACTCAAATGTATTCTGTTTAATGGCTGAGTAATACTCCATTGTGTATATGTACTACAGCTTTCTTATCCATTCATCTGCTGATGGACATCTAGGTTGTTGAAAGAAAAACATCAATACAGTATACTAACACATATATATGGAATTTAGAAAGATGGCAATAACCCTGTATGCGAGACAGCAAAAGAGACACAGTTGTATAGAACAGACTTTTGGACTCTGTGGGAGAGGGAGAGGGTGGGATGATTTGGGAGAATGTCATTGAAACATATAATATCATGTAAGAAACGAATCGCCAGTCTAAGTTCGATGCAGGATACAGGATGCTTGGGGTTGGTGCACTAGGATGAACCTGAGAGATGGTACGGGGAGGGAGGTGGGAGATGGGGTTCAGGATTGGGAACTCATGTACACCCGTGGTGGATTCATGTTGATGTTAAAATTTTATATTTTAATTAAAAAAATAATAATAACATGGTGAACTCAAGAGTAAAGGGTCTTGACCCCTGAGGCTCAAAAAAAATAACACTCTCAAGTTGTAGCGAGCAATTCTTCAATAAACAAATGTAGTTTATAAAAAAAATAAATAAATAAAAATAAAAACAAGTTATCATAGATCATAGATACTAAAACTTGTTGGAGAAAGTCTGAGGAATATTAAGATGTTTACATAATTTTAAAGTATATCTATTAATTAAAAAGGATAAAATAGTAACTTTACAGTTAAAAGCAACCCTGGCAAACAGCAACTTAACCAAGTATTAAAGTTAATACATCCAACATTTTAACACATTAATATTTTGTACCTATTGATATGAGGCAACAAGAAAGATACAACATCTGTTGTATTCCTGTCACCAAAGTGTATAACCTGAATCTAATCATGAGATAAAATAATTTTTATCATCAGATAAGATGAAAATGACAGACATTCCACAAAATAACTAGACTAAACTTCTTGTAAATGTCACTGTCCAAAATATAAAGAAAGATTCAGGAACTGTGTCAGACCAAAGGAAAATAAAGATATAACAAATGAATGTGATTCATAATCCTAGTTTACTTTTGCTACAAAGAATATTATTTGAACAACAAATTTAAATATTATTTAAATAACAACATAGAATCAATATTAAATTTCCTGATTTTGATGATTATACTGTGATTATATACTAGAATGTCCATGTTCTTATGAAATAAGCACTTTAGTGTGTAGAGGTAAAGAGTCATCAAAATAGACATAAATAGATACACCCAAAGAAAGCATACAAAAGATAATGTGTATATAGCAATATATTAACACTTGGAAAAATACATGTATGACAAACACAGGGATTTTTTCAGTACCATTCATGCAAGTTTTCTCTAAGTCTGAACTTACATTAGTATATAATATTTTTTTGAAATTAGCAATAATGAGTTTCAAACTTCTCATCTTGAAAATTTATGATTATTTCAAAGATTCCTTGCAAATGTAACATTCTCTAATTCAATAAAATGCTTAATGAGATAAATCTTCATGGTAGCTTACTTCACATCAAACATGATTCTTAAAGCTGAATTTTAAAATTAACTTTACACCATACTAGCTGTAATCTAGCAGGATCTCTGGATTTAGAAAACTCATTTTTCATCATAATAAGATACATGCTGGGCCTGAATGTCATTAGACAAAACATGTTTATTTGCTGCCTTGCTAAGTGTTTAATATTTTCTTAAAATCAATGAAATTCACCATAACTCAATCTCTTTTATTTTCCCAATTCTTATTTTATTGAGGAAGCTTATGTGATGATTTTCTTAAGTAGGAAAAAAACAAATCAAATGGAGGTGATATGATATCCTTTTTTTTTTCTTAAGTTTTATCTGTCCATAGAAAGACTATTTTCATTCTCAACTTATCTTTAGAGCCTTTGGGTATGTTTGTGAACAAGGCTGTTTTGTTTTTTTTTAATATACTGTTTGGGTATTTTCAGATTGCTTCATGAATTCAGGGTTTTGAAATATTTAGAAGACAAAATTTCATTATTTTCTTAATATTGCTGCTCAAGTGAGTTGGCTTTATGTGAAACTATAATTGTTGAAATTAATTGGTAATTTTAAATGAAAAAAGGTATGTAGGCATCATTCATCCTTGGAGGAGGAAATTAGATAAAGAAAACATAAACTATAGAATAACTGAAGTAAGTACATTTTAAAAATCTTACTGGCTTTATTCAATGATTCCTGAGTCAGGAAGAATCCAGTATGGCAGAAAGAAAGGAGCTAGAAGGGGCTTACAAAATGAAAGACTTTTGTAGAGAGAAGGCAGCAAGAATAAAAGAAATCATGCTACATAAAACAGCTGCTCGGTTATTACAAAATCACTTGCCTTTAAAGTATGGTAGGGGTCTATCAGGCAGATTACCTAGCCGGTGCTGAATTTGCAATTCCTGATTGACTGGTTTAAGATTCCATTTCTGAGAGAGATAAAATTATAAGTCTTAGTTTGATGACTTCCGATTCAGCAAAAGCAACTCCATTTGGGCCATGCTGTCTTGTTTAAACCAGAGCTTACAATTAGCTCTTTTGGTTGTTATTTAGTTGCTAAGTCCTATCTGACTCCTTTATGATATCATGTACTGTATATCACCAAGCTGCTCCTCTGTCAATGGGATTTCCCAGCTAAGAATAGTAGAGTGGGTTGCCATATCCTTCAGTTCAGTTCAGTTCAGTCGCTCAGTCGTGTCCGACTCTTTGCGACCCCATGAATGGCAGCACGCCAGGCCTCCCTATCCATCACCATCTCCCGGAGTTCACTCAGACTCACGTCCATCGAATCCGTGATGCCATCCAGCCATCTCATCATCGGTCGTCCCCTTCTCCTGCCCCCAATCCCGCCCAGCATCAGAGTCTTTTCCAATGAGTCAACTCTTCGCATGAGGTGGCCAAAGTACTGGAGTTTCAGCTTTAGCATCATTCCTTCCAAAGAAATCCCAGGGTTGATCTCCTTCAGAATGGACTGGTTGGATCTCCTTGCAGTCCAAGGGACTCTCAAGAGTCTTCTCCAACACCACAGTTCAAA
>SJYX01021646.1:126844-162475 GCA_006410675.1 Oreotragus oreotragus
TGTGTATAAGAGACAGGTCAAAGGCTTTGGCATAGTCAATAAAGCAGAAATAGATGTTTTTCTGGAACTCTCTTGCTTTTTCCATGATCCAGCGGATGTTGGCAATTTGATCTCTGGTTCCTCTGCCTGTTCTAAAACCAGCTTGAACATCAGGGAGTTCACGGTTCACATATTGCTGAAGCCTGGCTTGGAGAATTTTGAGCATTACTTTACTAGCGTGTGAGATGAGTGCAATTGTGCGGTAGTTTGAGCATTCTTTGGCATTGCCTTTCTTTGGAATTGGAATGAAAACTGAGGATCGAACACACATTTACTGCATTAGCGGAGAGATTGTTTGGTAAACAGTCTCTCTTCACCTGGGAAGACTTTTAGGGGAAAGGATAACATTTTTTAAATTAAGAATTTGAAACATAAAATATACGTGTATATCTAGTTGTTTGATTTCTTTACAAATTTTTTTTTTTCAATTTAACACATCTCCTTACTTGTTTTATTCAAAGTGTCGACTGATTACATGAGACTACTATAGTGGAATGTTTACTAATGACAAATGGCGAAAGAATATAAAAATTCAAGATATGCTCTCATTAAGAGAACAAATAAGCTTAGAGAAAATACTTTCTTCATTCTTGAGTGAAATACATACACAGTGTTCTCCATAAATTATCTTCTATTCATGCTCAATTTTGATTGGGTTCAGAGTCTAAAACAAAATTGTTTTGCACAGTGTATATGTCTTAAAGCTCAACATTTTTGCAAAGTCCTTTAGAAGCAATAGCCCAGCAGTATCTTAGATAATATCCAATAGATTAGAAAATAGGAGAGGACATTTCTGATACATCAGTGGTGCTAGTGAGGAAAATAGGGAAGCAGACCATGGCAGAGGCTCAGAGAGAGTAACAAACAGATCAAAACTAAAGAGGATCCCAAGAAGTCAGTTTTTTGCATTGGTATGTTTTTCCTTTTCCTTTCTTTTTTAATGTCTCTGTGGCAATTTTCATTTTCTCTGGACAGATTACATTTTTTAACATTAAACAACTTCCTCTAGTATACTGTCTCACTTTCTTAGCGCCAGCAGAAAGCTAAATTAAAATCTGTGTGGAAGACTGAGAGCTTTCCTGGTGACTTAGATGGTAAGAAATCTGCCTACTATGTGGGAGACCTGGGCTTGATCCCTGGGTTGGGAAGATCCCCTGGAGAAGGGAATGGCTACCCACTCTAGTATTCTTGCCCATAAATCTTAATTTACTGCATGTTGGTAGCAGAATATTATGCACTATATTTTTAATGAAATTTCATTGCTTATGCCAGTTCATCTGATCTGAAAACCTGGAAGTTGGCTCTAAGAATTTCGGTCAATTTCTTGAGCCAATTACCAGGGTTTTAACAGTCATGGTTCTCCAATGTTAAAAATATTTTCACAGGTAACCTACTTAAATGATTGTAAATGTAAATCTCAAGTAAAACACACCTTCACAATGGCACATAGACCAGGGTTTGATTAAGCACCTGGACACCACAGCCTTGCCAAGTTAACAAAACTCACCATCACATTGATGATAGGGCAATATTCTTAATGAAGTTCTGCCAAAGATATTTCAGGAGCCCATTGACAAAGATCCTTTCCTTGACCAAATTCTAGCAAGAATCCTGTGTGGCCCTTTTTGACTAGACACAAATTTGCCTATAAAGATTTGGACAAAAGATTAATACAGTTTCTAACAACTCAAGGCTAACTAACACGATCCTAGCCTCCTGTTAAGTGCCTGGCTTAGAAAATCCAGGACTCCTCCCCACTCCCCGCCTTATATCTGCTGCTTTTTCCAGCTATCACTGAAGATATGACCTGACTCTCAGTCTCCATAGGAGGGTAGGAACCTAAGCTGATAAGGTCCTGTTAGCAAATCCACATGAGCATCACACAGACTAATCCTCTTTCTCATCTTCTGTAGTTTTCCATATTACTAACTCTATTGAATTCTAAGTTCATCCAACTCCCTATTCCCTTATTTTCTCTATAAAACTCCTAGTAACCTCTGTGCAAATCAAAGTTGAGTTCAGTTCACCTTAGAGTTTTTTGGGATTTTTTTTGCTAATGCAATAGCATATCACTGATTAAAAATCTGATCTTACTACTTGAGCTAGTTGTCTAGCTTTGTTTATCTCTGACCGCATTCGCCTTTCTAGAAAACGAACATTAAGACAATAACGTCAGAAATATATTAATTAAATGTAGTAGAATTATATTATAATATTAATATTACTAATTAATTGATGAGTCAATTAATATANTCTGATCTTACTACTTGAGCTAGTTGTCTAGCTTTGTTTATCTCTGACCCCATTCGCCTTTCTAGAAAACAAACATTAAGACAATAACGTCAGAAATATATTAATTAAATGTAGTAGAATTATATTATAATATTAATATTACTAATTAATTGATGAGTCAATTAATATAATATGGAGACTACTTATAGTGAAACCAGGAAAAATTAAATTTTATAAGATAGTGTTAATTAAACAAGGAGACCATTAACCTGAGGTGGCTCTCATGTCTTGGAAGTTTATGTAATCAAACCAAAATCCAAATGACTAAATGCAAAGTTATGAAATCAAAACCTTAAGACAACTAATCCCAAACAGCCAACTAGATTTAAACTACATCTAACTGGTAATGTTCTTGTTACTGAACTCAGGTTCAGCTACTCACCACTCAAAAGCCAATAATTCAAGGGGCAAGTGTCAGGAAAAATGAAAGCTGTTTTAATCAGAAAAGCTGGCAGTCTGGGCAGAAGGTGGACTCTTGTCCTGAGACCAGTTCCAAAGATCTCCTCAGCCATGACAGTTTTTAAAGGAGAAAAAGAGGGGAGACTCTCAGGGAATAATGGAAGCAGGAGGTTGGATTCTGCTTCATTCTCCCCTGCATGCTGACTGTCTGACTCTTCTTTAGATGTTATCTTGCCTGCATAGTCTACCTGCAGGATTACTAAGAGGGATGTTAGAGGTAGAGAGCTAGTCATTTTTTAATTACTCATTTCCTCATTGTTACTTGTTTTTATATAGGAAAAGAATCAACAGGTTAGGCAAGGCATGGTGTGCATTCAGGAGAGCATATGTCATGTGTTAGGTTAAACCACCTAGTGATCTCACTTCTATAATTAGGTTATTTAACATTAGAGGGACACAGAAAAAGGCAAGCAGGAAAGGGGCAAAAGAGCTGCTTTCAATGTCCATTTATATGGGATTAGGGGTGAAGTGACTGAACTGAATTGAACTGAGGGGTGAAAGTGCTCTGTAATTTCTTCATACTGTCATCAGTTCAGTTCAGTCACTCAGTCATGTCAGACTCTTTGCGACCCCATGAACTGCAGCATGCCAGGCCTTCCTGTCCATCACTAACTCCCAGAGCCTACCCAAATTCATGTCCATTGAGTTGATGATGCCATCCAACCATCTCATCCTTTGTCGTCCCCTTCTCCTCCTGGCCTCAACTTTTCCCAGCATCAGGGACTTTTCAAATGAGCCAGCTCTTCTCATCAGATGGCCAAAGTATTGGAGTTTCAGCTTCAACATCAGTCCTTCCAGTGAATACCCAGGATTCACTTCCTTTAGGATGAACTGATTGGATCTCCTTGCAGTCCAAAGGACTCTCAAGAGTCATCTCCAACACCACAGTTCAAAAGCATCAATTCTTCAGTGCTCAGCTTTCTTTATAGTCCAACTCTCACATCCATAAATGACTAGTGGAAAAACCATAGCCTTGACTAGAGGGACCTTTGTTGACAAAATAATGTGTCTGCTTTTTAATATGCTATCTAGGCTGGTCATAACTTTCCTTCTAAGGAGTAAGCGTCTTTTAATTTCATGGCTGCAGTCACCATCTGTGGTGATTTTGGAGCCCAGAAAAATGAAGTCTGACACTGTTTCCCCATCTATTTCCCATAGAGTGATGGGACCAGATGCAATGATCTTAGTTTTCTGAATGTCGAGCTTTAAGCCAACTTTTAAACTCTCCTCTTTCACTTTCATCAAGAGACTCTTTAGTTCTTCTTCATTTTCTCCCATAAGGGTGGTGTCATCTGCATATCTGAGGTTACTGATATTTCTCCTGGCAATCTTGATTCCAGTTTGTGCTTCATCTAGCCGAGAGCTGTCTCTTATACACATCTAGATGTGTATAAGAGACAGCATTAAGAGAACAAATAAGCTTAGAGAAAATACTTTCTTCATTCTTGAGTGAAATACATACACAGTGTTCTCCATAAATTATCTTCTATTCATGCTCAATTTTGATTGGGTTCAGAGTCTAAAACAAAATTGTTTTGCACAGTGTATATGACCTTCTCCTCCTGGCCTCAACTTTTCCCAGCATCAGGGACTTTTCAAATGAGCCAGAGCTTCTCATCAGATGGCCAAAGTATTGGAGTTTCAGCTTCAACATCAGTCCTTCCAGTGAATACCCAGGATTCACTTCCTTTAGGATGAACTGATTGGATCTCCTTGCAGTCCAAAGGACTCTCAAGAGTCATCTCCAACACCACAGTTCAAAAGCATCAATTCTTCAGTGCTCAGCTTTCTTTATAGTCCAACTCTCACATCCATAAATGACTAGTGGAAAAACCATAGCCTTGACTAGAGGGACCTTTGTTGACAAAATAATGTGTCTGCTTTTTAATATGCTATCTAGGCTGGTCATAACTTTCCTTCTAAGGAGTAAGCGTCTTTTAATTTCATGGCTGCAGTCACCATCTGTGGTGATTTTGGAGCCCAGAAAAATGAAGTCTGACACTGTTTCCCCATCTATTTCCCATAGAGTGATGGGACCAGATGCAATGATCTTAGTTTTCTGAATGTCGAGCTTTAAGCCAACTTTTAAACTCTCCTCTTTCACTTTCATCAAGAGACTCTTTAGTTCTTCTTCATTTTCTCCCATAAGGGTGGTGTCATCTGCATATCTGAGGTTATTGATATTTCTCCTGGCAATCTTGATTCCAGTTTGTGCTTCATCTAGCCGAGAGTGCTGGCATAGGTCACTACATTCTCAGAGTGGAAGATGACAACAAGGGTCTGTAGCATCTCTTTGCTGACAGTTTTAGTTTCCCAATTACATACATGAGAAGGCAAGCCACAATTTATTTTGTCAGTTTCTGCTACTCAGAAATTACATGTCTATAATCTGAGGAAGTACTCCTGCCTGCACAAAGTTCCATAAGTTGGGAGCATATATCCAAAGGTTAAAGTGAACAAAATAGTACTGCTTTAAACTGAAAGATACTAAATCACATTTAATTGAAGTGTGTAGTTTTCAATCCTGAATATCACCATCTATCTTCTATCATTTGGAGTAGGAAGGACAGAACAATATTAGATTTTTTTAAAATAAATAAACCTTTTAAGCATGTTAGTTATATTGGAGTACATTTTACCCCTGCCATAAGAGAATATCCAAGCTTTTTAAATCTATAGTCTCAAAATATTCTAATTTATCATCTAATACTTAATTCTCTCCACATACCACTAAGAAGTCATTTTAGAGTATTTTTAAATGATAAAACATCTTAATAATCAGAGAAATCAATGGCTGAGTTATTTATAAACAAAAATATACAAATAAAAGAAAGCCCACATCATTTCATTGTTATGATGTAAGATCTAGACAACTAGGCTCTGTTGTAGAACATTTTCTGCTTTTTTTTCAGTTAAATTTGGTTTTTCTTTGAGTAGTAAAAAATCTATTGTTCTTAATGAAAAGATAGGGCAAAAATTTGAACATAAATATTCTGCTTGTTAAATCCTCAAAAAGCAAAAGGACTGCCTCTGTCAGTGCTAATGTTTTCATATGACCAAGCATTTATATAACAGAAAGATTTTACAAAAGTTTTTACCCAAATCTGTAATTATCATCTTAAAGATTATTAATCATGTATTTCCAAAATAACTGAAATTCTTATGACACAAAAAGGGGTGGAAATATAGCACAATTGCTGTTAAGTCTTTCATGCAACAAGAGCTGTATCAAAGCAAGTTTTATGGAAAAATTTATATTGAGAAACTAGAATCTTAGTTTGTAAGCCAAACATTGCTAATCATGTCTCTTAGTTTTACAAGGCCCACATTTCCATATCTGTAACAGAAGAGGCTTAAAGACATCATGGATTATACAGTGCATGGAATTCTCCAATCAGAATACTGGAGTGTATAGCCTTTCCCTTCTCCACGGGAACTTCCTGACCCAGGAACTGAACCGGGGTTTCCTGCATTGCAGGTGGATTCTTTACCAGCTGAGCCACCAGGGAAGGGTTTTCAAACTCTCAAACAAAAGAATCAGGCTTGAAATATTTAATTTTTTAATTTTCTAAACATCAAGAAAAAATAATTAAGATGTGAAAAATAAAAGAGTGTATCTGAAATGATTACCTTTCTTCATTCATTATTTAGCTGATGACTTTAGCCACTTTATAATGTTGCTAGGCAGACTCTAGGAGAAGGCAATGGCAACCCACTCCAGTACTCTTGCCTGGAAAATCCCATGGACAGAGGAGCCTGGTAGACTGCGGTTCATGGGGTTGCGAGAAGTCGGACACAACTGAGCAACTTCACTTTCACGTTTCAGTTTCATGCATTGGAGAAGGCAATGGCAACTCACTCCATGATCTTGCCTGGAGAATCCCAAGGACGGGGGAGCCTGGTGGACTGCCGTCTCTGGGGTCGCACAGAGTTGGACACGACTGAAGTGACTTAGCAGTAGCAGCAGTAGCAGTAGCAGCAGGCAGACTCTAAGGCAACTCTAATGAGATTAAAAACAATAATATTCACTATGTCAACAACAACCCATATTAGCAATACTGAACATAAAAAGATTATCTAAATTCCTGGGAGAGATTAAAGAGATATCTGGCTATTAGAACAAACAAAAACATTGTATGAAACAGACAAAAGTATGAGGTGGAAACAACCAAATATACAACAAACCTAAATAATAATAAAGAAAACTAGATATGAAGAATAATATTGTTTCAAACTGGACAGCGCTTTGTTTCTTGTATAAGTATAGAAGTTTGACCACAAAAAAATAATGAAAATATTGAATTTGTCTTTTGGCCACTTGAAAAAATAAGACAAAGGGATTTATTTCACGTTTTTGTCATAATTCATATATGCTGCCAAGAGGGGTCAGATACTACTCTCATCTCCTGCTTTTCTACATTACCTTAGCAAACTAACTTACTGTAGTAATTTTCTGATAAAATATTTCTTATTTAAATCAACTTATAAACAATTGTCAATGTGAATTCATATGGGAAAGATTAGGTTCTGCATTTGTGAACATGGTTTTAGATAAGATTTTTGGAACAGAGACATAATTTGGGAGCAAATCAGACTCTTGGATCATGTTTAGGAGGGATCCTGGGTCTTTTTCCCAATCTTCAAGTTGGAGAAGCATTATAGTCAACCAGTAGAATACTTTCTAATTCATTTGATTGACTGAACAGATAACTGGAAAAAGCAAGAGTCATTCCTTCCCACTCTACAGCATTATATTTATTTAGAAAATAAAATTAATTTCCTCGTAACTTCGAACAAATTCAACCTATTAAACCTGAGCAACACAATACAAAGTTTTATTATCAAGTTTACTTTAAAAAAGGAACAAACTGTGATCATTTCCTGAATCTTAATTAAAAAAGCATTATCCTTATATATGAAACAAGTATGAAGACTGATGCTTAGTTTTGGCATCTTTAATGCTCACTAGATGTGAACTTTTATACTTGAGTGGTTTAGCCTTTAAAACTTTCTGAGAGACAATGGTCTTACAGAAAGCTAATTGTGATGTTTACATTCTTAAAATATTTTAATTCAGATTACAGAAATGGGAGGTAGCTTCTGAGTTTACAAGTGAATGTAATTAAATATATTACCTTCTGTTCAAGAAAGTTGCATTGGGATAATTCATGCCTTCTATAGGAAACATGATAATTCCATAAACTTAAAAAATAATTAAGGTTCTTTATGCTGTTAGGTTGTAAGTAGCAAAAAAGTTATAGGAATTAAAACTGTAATTTGCTTACAAACAGGCAGTCCTAACAAATTTATATTTTCCCTCTGTTCCTGAGCTACTAGTTTTCTGTCTCTCCTATGCATATTGACATTCCTTTCCTCATAGTGCCAAGCAGTCTGATTTTCTACCAGATTTTAATAGCATGGACTACATCAAGCAGTAGGTCATAAAACACAGATAGAATTGTTGTTAGAGATGGGGACAAGGCATAATTCTCAAACAATTTTCTCCTCCCTAACGTGGAGAAGTGTGTAAAATTGTGAGCCTTCCTATATTTGGTGCAGTAAACTAAGTTTTTCAGAAATTACACTGATGAAATGCTGATAAATAGGCTTATCAACATCTTCACTTACTCCATAAACATACTTATTAAACCTCTATTTTGTAATCAGTTCAGTTCAATCAGTCACTCAGTTGTGTCCGACTCTGCAACCCCATGAACCGCAGCAAGCCAGGCCTCCCTGTCCATCATCAACTTCCAGAGTTCACTCAAACTCACTGAGTCACATCCATTGAGTCAGTGATGCCATCCAGCCATCTCATCCTCTCTTGTCCCCTTCTCCTCCTGCCCCCAATCCCTCCCAGCATCAGAGTCTTTTCCAATGAGTCAACTCTTCGCATGAGGTGGCCAAAGTATTGGAGTTTCAGCTTTAGCATCATTCCTTCCAAAGAACACCCAGGGCTGATCTCCTTTAGAATGGACTGGCTGGATCTCCCCATAGTCCAAGGGACTCTCAGGAGTCTTCTCCAACACCACAGTTCAAAAGCATCAATTCTTCAGCACTCAGCCTTCTTCACAGTCCAGCTCTCACATCCATACATGACCACTGGAAAAACCATAGCCTTGACTAGAGTGACCTTTGTTGACAAAGTAACATCTCTGCTTTTCAATATGCAGGTTGGTCAGAACTTTCTTTCCAAGGAGTAAGCATCTTTTAATTTCATGGCTGCAGTCACCATCTGCAGTGATTTTGGAGCCCCCAAAAATAAAGTCTGACACTGTTTCCACTCTTTCCCAATCTATTTCCCATGAAGTGATGGGACCAGATGCCATGATCTTCGTTTTCTGAATGTTGAGCTTTAAGCCAACTTTTTCCTCTTTCACTTTCAGTGATCAATTCTGAGATGAATAAAGTAAAAGAAATCTCAGACATTATGAAACTTACACATTAATAGTTACTAGATACAAGAATTTTATAAAAAATAACGGTACTTTTCTTGTTCTTGAGAAGTTTAAATTATTAAAATAGGAGCTAAGAACTTACTGATAGAAAGCATTTGACTAATATAACTATGCAATATGTAATTAAGAAAATATGTAATTATATATAGTTACAAACACTGTTAGTGCACAGAAAAACACATCAGTATGAGTTCAAGGAGTTAGGGAAGATAGTCTCAAAAAGTAAAAACTGAGAATCAGTACATGTTTGCACTTTAAACAGCAATAACATACTTATCAGCATAAGAAAGAATCTAAGCAAAATAACAAAAAAGGAAACTGATTTGGCACAAATAATGGATGACTAAAGTGCCCCATTGCACTATGACAATTTCACAGGTTTAATTAGATGTATGAATACAGGAGAGGGGCCAGGCCCAGATAATTACCTTCCTTAGAGGTAAAAGCACATTTAATAAATAGCAGCTAATACATAACAAGTGATGTGCTACTCATTTCTATAGAATTAACTTTTGTCTTGATTTTTTTTCATGATGGTGTACCCTATTTTATACAACAGTATTTCTTACAGTAAATTGACTAAATTTATTTTGTGTATATAAATTAAGTTCTCCCATAATTCAGTATGCTGTTTAGGACTGTCAACATAAAAATGACCAACTCAACTTTCAAAATGCTCACAGCTGAAGTTAGGGGGAGTGAGAACACTGCATTCGTATATTAGACAGAGGAGCCTGGCGGGCTACAGTCCATAAGGTCACACAGAGTTGGACACAACTGAAGCAGCCCAGCACAATGAAAGACACATGTAAATGTGGAAGCTAATTTTGTGAGTTAATGCTTATCTTTGAAAAAGTTTTCATAGAAATAAAATTTCAATTTGAAACAAAATATCAGATGATAAATCTCAATTTCTGACTCATAAAATGTGATCATCACGGAAGCAGGCTAAAGTCAAGCTCCAAGCACTGTTTTGTGAATTATAGGAGTGGCTGCAACTAGTATGCCTGCCATATGTTAATCTCCAGATGGTCAAGAGCTTTGGAACACATTGTCTATATATACTATATAAATAAACCTGTTTAACTCTGTCTACTATTCTTTCACTGAAACATAAGTTGAAAATATTTAAAAGAAACAAGGGCCTCATCTCTTTAAGATGCCATGGAGTAACCATGAGTAAATTAAGATCACTGACAGCAGGAAAATAAATTGTTACCATCAATGAAGGTCAGAATGATTTGAGGAAAAAATAAGAAATCCAGAAGATAAAAACTCAGAAGGAAGGTTTAGAGGAAACTAAACATTGTTTCCACTTTGTACCCTAGCCAGAATCTTGATTAATAAAGAACAGATTTTGATGCTCATAGTTATTCTAAATAGCAAATGAGAAAAACGTAGGAATAATAATACTGGTCTGTGTTAAATGAAGAGGAAATATAGAAATAGTATATGTGAAAATTGAAATTCAAAACATGGTAACTTGAAATTTACTATGATGGCATAACAGATATTTATTAAAATATGCAAGTAAAACATAAGATCTTTTTGCATATTTTTATTTTTTTATTTCTTATTTTTTCACATTTTATTTATTTATTTTTAGAGCTTCCATTTTACTTTATTTTACTTTACAGTACTCTATTGGTTTTGGCATACATTGCCATGAATCTGCCTCGGGTGTACACGAACACCATCTGATGAATGAATTTAGTACCTGGGGTGAATATCATATTACCAATTACAAATGAGAAAAATACTAGTAATACTGAAATTATGTGAGGTATAGAAATAATATATGTAATGCACCAACCAAAGCATCTGTGCTCTCATAAACAGTAGCAAATAAATAAACAAATTGTTATTGATTCCTAAATCAGTTCAGTTCACTTCAGTTGCTCAGTCCTGTCCGACTCTTTGCGACCCCACAAATCACAGCACGCCAGGCCTCCCTGTCCATCACCAACTCCTGGAGTTCACTCAGACTCACTTCCATCGAGTCAGTGATACCATCCAGCTATCTCATCCTCTGTCGTCCCCTTCTCCTACCCCCAATTCCTCCCAGCATCAGAGTCTTTTCCACTGAGTTAACTCTTTGTATGAGGTGACCAAAGTACTGGAGTTTCAGCTTTAGCATACTCCCTTCAAAGAAATCCCAGGTCTGATCTCCTTCAGAATGGACTGCTTGTATCTTCTTGCAGTCCAAGGGACTCTCAAGAGTCTTCTCCAACACCACAGTTCAAAAGCATCAATTCTTCGGCGCTCAGCTTTCTTCACAGTCCAACACTCACATTCATACATGACCACAGGAAAAACCANCATTCCTTCCAAAGAAATCCCAGGGCTGATCTCCTTCAGAATGGACTGGTTGGATCTCCTTGCAGTCCAAGGGACTCTCAAGAGTCTTCTCCAACACCACAGTTCAAAAGCATCAATTCTTCGGCGCTCAGCTTTCTTCACAGTCCAACTCTCACATCCATACATGACCACAGGAAAAACCATAGCCTTGACTAGACGGACCTTTGTTGGCAAAGTAATGTCTCTGCTTTTCAATATGCTATCTAGGTTGGTCATAACTTTTCTTCCAAGGAGTGAGCGTCTTTTAATTTCATGGCTGCAGTCACTATCTGCAGTGATTTTGGAGCCCCCAAAAATAAAGTCTGACACTGTTTCTACTGTTTCCCCATCTATTTCCCATGAAATGATGGGACCAGATGCCATGATCTTCGTTTTCTGAATGTTGAGCTTTAAGCCAACTTTTTCACTCTCCACTTTCACTTTCATCAAGAGGCTTTTTAGTTCCTCTTCACTTTCTGCCGTAAGGGTGGTGTCATCTGCATATCTGAGGTTATTGATATTTTTCCCGGCAATCTTGATTCCAGCTTGTGCTTATATGTTAAAGGTGTACAATGTAGTGATTCACAATTTTTAAAGGTTATACTCCTTTTGTAGTTACAACATATTGGTTGTATCCTTCATGTTGTTCAGTATGTCCTGATAGCTTGTTTTATATCTAATAATTTATATCTCTTTGTCCCCTATCTCTATATTGCCTTTCCTCCCTACCAGATGCAAAGAGATGACTCACTGGAAAAGACCCTGATGCTGGGAAAGATTGTGGGCAGAAAGAAGGGGGTTAAAGAGGATGGGATGGTTGAATGGTATCATCGACCCAATGGACATGAGTTTGAGCAAACTCTGGGAGATGGTGAAGGACAGGGAAGTCTGGCGTGCTGCAGTCCATGAGGTTGGAAAGAGTTGGACACAACTGAGTGACTGAACAACACCCTTCCCTCTCTCCTATCCCCACAACTCTTTTTTTCTCTTTCTTCTTTAATTTTTAAATTATGAAAATATGATAGCATATTTANTGGACATGAGTTTGAGCAAACTCTGGGAGATGGTGAAGGACAGGGAAGTCTGGCGTGCTGCAGTCCATGAGGTTGGAAAGAGTTGGACACAACTGAGTGACTGAACAACACCCTTCCCTCTCTCCTATCCCCACAACTCTTTTTTTCTCTTTCTTCTTTAATTTTTAAATTATGAAAATATGATAGCATATTTATAGGAGATTTGGAAAATACAAAACAAAGTTATATATAATTCCACTATCGGTTCAATTCAGTTCAGTCACTCAGTATATTACAATTATTTTTTTAAGGAGTATAACTCTTTCATTTTAAAAGAAAAGCTTTCTTTGCTTCACTGATGCCTAAACATGGGCTTAATTTTACCTCTTGGTGCTTTTATGCCAAGAATTCCATTCTCAAAAAGAGATTCCTGGGGCAAAGGAAATGAATCTTTGCAAGACTGTGAAGAGTCAATACCTAATTGTTTTCCAGAAATGATGTTATACGTTTATATTTTTTAGAGATGAACCTATTTTTCCACACCCTCTTTGCTAATCTTTTAGACCAAAAATAGTTTTGCTTTGTTTTCATATGCTTTCTATTGACTAAGGAGGTTGAATCCTTTTTTTTTTTTTTTTACATTGATTGTGTGCACTCGTTGTAGGAATAGAGAGTTCTTATTCTATCTCATTTACTTTATACTACACTATTTGCCTCTTTCTTTCATCAGGTATCCCTTTGTATTTTAAGATATTAAATCCTATGTATGTCACATATCACAGCTATTTCCCCAAATGTAATTTATCATTTATGTTTTTTTTCTTTTTTTAGAACTCTAAGACTAAAATATTTAGTATAGTCATTTCTCCGAGTATGCTACTTTATTGATATTTCCTTTGGTGGTATGCTTAGAAAGCTTTTCCTACTACACATTTCCTTCCTACACATTTACATAAAACTTTACCTCTTTTTCCTTCTGGTACCTTGATTTTTTTTTTTAGTATGGAGACCATGTGCAAGTTATTACCATGGATGTTATGAAGAGGAAATCCTGCTTGATTTTTTCCAAATGGTTAGCCAGTTGTTCCAAAATGATGTATGGACTGGTTCATTCTTCTCCACTTAGTTAGAATTCCATCTTTCTCATATTTGATTATTTATAATAAGTAGAGTTATTTCTTTACTTTTCATTCTGTTCCTTATCTGTTTGTTCCTAAGGCCATATCATTCTGTTTATATTTTTGTCACTTAAAAATATATTTTAATATCTGGTAAAAATCAATACCTCGGCTTCTTTTTAAAAACAAAACAAAACTGACTAGTTTCACATATTCTGTTGGTTCAACTTTAAAATGACTGTCAAGTTCCAAAAATAATTTGGGGGGGACAGAAATTGAAATTCTATTGAATGTCTATAGTTAGTTTGGCATGGATGAATACATTTATGATGTTAAATTACTCCAATTCTATTTTTTTTTAAGTAGGCTTTAAAAAACCTACAGTTTGTAGTTTTCTGACACTAGATTCTGTATGCCCCTTGCTTTCTTAGTATTTTGTATTTTTGTTGCTACTGTGAGCAACCTCTCTCTCTTCCTTCATGTTTTCTCAGCAACCACACGATGTTGCTAGTCGGTTTGTATTCCATCTCCGTGAAGGCAGGAGCTCAGAGCCTGCAGGCCATTTGAGATCATCTTTCCCCCCATTAATGTCAAAATTGAGAGTTCTGGTGGAAGGTTCTACATGCACTTAAATTTGTTAGAAGCATCTGGGAATTCATAGTGCATTCTNTAGTCGGTTTGTATTCCATCTCCGTGAAGGCAGGAGCTCAGAGCCTGCAGGCCATTTGAGATCATCTTTCCCCCCATTAATGTCAAAATTGAGAGTTCTGGTGGAAGGTTCTACATGCACTTAAATTTGTTAGAAGCATCTGGGAATTCATAGTGCATTCTTTCAGAATCTCGTACCACCTCTAGATGTGATAAACCAAAATACAGGTCTCCCGGACAGATTTCCTCCTCTCCCCAGGCAGTGTGCATTCAGTTTTCTCTCCCTCTGCTTCTCAAAGGAAAATCCAAACACCCCATTCTCTCTCTGGGATGTGCAGACCAAAGGGGTCCCTGACGGCCTGTTTCACCTTCTGTGCATCTCACCTAGCACAGGGATGGGTACGAAATTAGGACCCCTAATATAAATAATTGATTTTGAACCACTTGGAGACTAGACTGTATTCAATGGTCCTCAAGGCTGGCTGACTATTAGAGTCATCTAAGGACTTTTAAATACTACTGATGCCTAGGTCCTAGCCTTGGAAATGCTGGTTCGACATATGGGATTGAGCATTAGCATATTCTAACCCCCTTCCCCCACCCCTACCCCAGGAGACTTTAATGTACCTCCAGGGCTTAGAACAACTAATTTAAATTTTGGCCAACTTTTTCATCAAATTCTCATTTATAAGCAGCAGAAACACACTATGAAGATTTATGCAAAAAAAGGGGGTTTATTTAAATAATACTTAAATAATTGTCTTTGATCTTTGGGAGGGCCAAATAACAATACAAATGTCCTACATCATATTATAGATTGGTACCGCTGAGCACTGAAGAACTGATGCTTTCGAACTGTGGTTCTGGAGAAGACTCTTGAGAGTCCCTTGGACTGCAAGGAGTCCATCCTAAAGAAAATCAGTCCTGAATATGCATTGGAAGGAATGATACTCAAGCTGAAACTCCAACACTTTGGCCACCTCATGCTAAGAGCTGACACATTGGAAAAGATCCTAATGCTAGGGAAAATTGAAGGCAAAAGAAGAAAGGGGCAACAGAGAGTGAGATGGTTGGATGGTATCACCAACTCAATGAACATGAATTTGAGCAAGGTCTAGGAGATAGTGGAGGAGAGGGCAGCCTGGTGTGCCTCAGTCTATGCAGTCACAAAGAGTGAGACATGACTTAGTAACTAAAAAATAGCAACAGTCGTGAAAAAACTATTGCCCACAGCTGCACACATAGACCAAGGGGGCAGAGCTGGATTTCAAGGAGTCGTTCTCTAGCAAAAAATAATGAACTGAAAATTAGGCACAAAAGCAAATATTTAGAATGAGAGGGGGAAAATCAAAAAACATTTCTAAGGCTGATAAATACCATAAACATCACAAAATCTAGAAATAGTATGCAATAATTCATTTGCCTGACACACCTCATGTTATATTTTTCCATTTCATTTTTGGGCTATGTAAGAATAGGGTTAGGAAATGTAATTTATAGTATTTTCTATAGAAGGATTGCATGAAATGTTCCCTTGGTATCTCCAATTCTCTTGAAGAAATCTCTAGTCTTTCCCATTCTGTTGTTTTCCTCTATCTCTTTGCATTGATTGCTGAAGAAGGCTTTCTTATCTCTTCTTGCTATTCTTTGGAACTCTGCATTCAGATGCTTATATCTTTTCTTTTCTCCTTTGCTTTTCACCTCTCTTCTTTTCAGTGCTATTAGAAAGGCCTCTCCAGACAGCCATTTTGCTTTTTTGCATTTCTTTTCCATGGGGATGGTCTTGATCCCTGTCTCCTGTACAATGTCACGAACCTCATTCCATAGTTCATCAGGAACTCTGTCTATCAGATCTAGGCCCTTAAATCTATTTCTCACTTCCACTGTATAATCATAAGGGATTTGATTTAGGTCATACCTGAATGGTCTAGTGGTTTTCCCTACTTTCTTCAATTTAAGTCTGAATTTGGAAATAAGGAGTTCATGATCTGAGCCACAGTCAGCTCCTGGTCTTGTTTTTGTTGACTGTATAGAGCTTCTCCATCTTTGNTTCACTTTCATCAAGAGGCTTTTTAGCTCCTCCTCACTTTCTGCCATAAGGGTGGTGTCATCAGCATATCTGAGGTTATTGATATTTCTCCCAGCAATCTTGATTCCAGCTTGTGTTTCTTCCAGTCCAGCGTTTCTCATGATGTACTCTGCATATAAGTTAAATAAGCAGGGAGACAATATACAGCCTTGACGTACTCCTTTTCCTATTTGGAACCAGTCTGTTGTTCCATGTGCAATTCTAACTGTTGCTTCCTGACCTGCATACAAATTTTTCAAGAGGCAGGTTAGGTGGTCTGGTATTCCCATCTCTCTCAGAATTTTCCACAGTTTATTGTGATCCACACAGTCAAAGGCTTTGGCATAGTCAATAAAGCAGAAATAGATGTTTTTCTGGAACTCTCTTGTTTTTTCCATGATCCAGAGAATGTTGGCAATTTGATCTCTGGTTCTTCTGCCTGTTCTAAAACCAGCTTGAACATCAGGGAGTTCACGGTTCACATATTGCTGAAGCCTGGCTTGGAGAATTTTGAGCATTACTTTACTAGCGTGTGAGATGAGTACAATTGTGCGGTAGTTTGAGCATTCTTTGGCATTGCCTTTCTTTGGAATTGGAATGAAAACTGACCTTTTCCAGTCCTGCGGCCACTGCTGAGTTTTCCAAATTTGCTGGTATATTGAGTGCAGCATTTTCACAGCATCATCTTTCAGGATTTGAAACAGCTCAACTGGAATTCCATCACCTCCACTAGCTTTGTTCGTAGTGATGCTTTCTAAGGCCCACTTTACTTCACATTCCAAGATGTCTGGCTCTAGATTAGTGATCACATCCTCATGATTATCTGGGTCGTGAAGATCTTTTCTGTACAGTTCTTCTGTGTTTTCTTGCCACCTCTTCTTAATATCTTTTTCTTCTGTTAGGTCCATACCATTTCTATCCTTTATCGAGCCCATCTTTGCATGAAATGTTCCCTTGGTATCTCCAATTCTCTTGAAGAGATCTCTAGTCTTTCCCATTCTGTTGGACCTAGACACAAATCTAACCAACGACTGGCTTCATCCCTCTTCTATCCACAATTTTATCTTTCCACTTGTAAATCTTGCTTCAGTCTTTCCCACTGGTAGTTCATTCCTCTGTAAGGAATATAATGAAAGATCCCACTTTTCAACCTTCCTGTGGTAATATATTAGGATGATGAACACTAATGTCCAATCTACCCTGTGAACAACCACAACTTAACAGATGCTCTTGGTGAAGCACATTCAGCAACAACCATTAAAACGAAGACTTCTAGAAGCTGACATCTGCTCTCTTTGCTAGTAACTTCCCAGTAAGTGCTCCTAGTGGTATCTTTTTAATCCCTCCCATTTCTCTCATGTTTTCAGAGAAGGCAATGGCACACCATTCCAGTACTCTTGCCTGGAAAGTCCTACGGATAGAGGAGTCTGGTGAGCTGCAGTCCATGGGGTCACTGAGAGTTGGACACAACTCAGTGACTTCACTTTCACTTTTCACTTTCATGCATTAGAGAAGGAAATGGCAACGCACTCCAGTGTTCTTGCCTGGAGAATTCCAGGGACGGGGAAGCCTGGTGGGCTGCCGTCTCTGGGGTCGCACAGAGTGGGACATGACTGAAGAGACTTAGTAGCAGCAGCAGCATTTCTCTCATGTTTTACCCAGGTCATTCTGTGGCAAAACATTTTAAAGATACTGTTTCAGCAACTAGAGTGTTGTTCAAAGAACAATTCCTGCTGAGCCCTCTATCAGCATATGGTGGCCATAGGGTGACACAGCCTTTTCAAAACAAGTGTTCAGTGCTACCAGTATACATCATCTGATAGAATATCTTGAGTGAGCCCTTGGCTCAATTTGATTGATGTTAAGTGGAACATAACCATTAAAAGACTTTGGAAGTTTGGGGTAAACCTTAGAAATATTCTCCCATTACATCTTGCTGTCACAATTTGGTATGACCAAGACCCAGGTTAGACTAGGCTGTTACAATATTCCCTAAAATCAATGTCCTGATTAATTTCTAAGAGTAATGTACTTTTGTCACAGATAAATATATTGGTATACATATCAATATAGTACATGTATATTATATGTATATGCACAAGTATACATTTACGAATATATTCTTACTTGACACCATTAACCTCAACTGAAGTCCATCTAACTTTCTCATCCCTGCAATTTATCTCAGTTTAGGTAGTGCGCTCCCCAGGAACATTTTTTTGAGCCCTTCCTTCACCGCTTCTGAGGTGCCATGTACATAGCTCTGCCACTGCATTTGCTTAAAACTGCCTGCTTTAGTCAGTCTGCTTGAGTTAAATTATACTATACGCAACTTAAGGGGACAGACCACACATCATCCATTTGCATAATCACTGAGACATGATAGAAGTTCAAAAATAGCTGGCTGACTTTAACAGGCATTTAGTCATACAGTAATTACTCAAGGTAAAGACACATGGTGATGTGCATTGGAGAATTCAATAAGGCATTTGGGCTTACCCTGTGGCTTCTTACCTTTACTGGTGACAGAACCATCATACAAGTGTTCAGATTTCTGCATTTTTCACTCAGTGGTATCTACCTCTGGTCTCCATTTCCATTATTGTCTTGTATTACGCTAATATGACTTATGGTAGTCTAGGGCTCCTCATGCCTCGAGCTAGAAATCGAATAAGCTATTAGAAAAAAAAAAAATCAGAGCAGTATTAGGTAGCAGTCCAGAAAATATGTTAAGCAGACAATATTTTTTAGGCCGTGTACAAAGACTATAAAGGAATAAAAAAGACAAAAACAATAAACAAAAAAAGTAAAATGAATGCAAACAGCCATGGAAGCAAGCAAACAAACCACCCAACCTACTTCTGCATTCTTCCAGTTTGGAGAGATTGCAAGATCGGAACCATGCTGGCCAAATTAGGCCTCACACAGATTCCATTATGTAAGCTCACTGATTGCCTGATTTAACCCATTGGAAGCACCAGAATCTTGGCCACAGTGTTAGTTTGGTTGATTAGTCAGGTAGCTTTCTCTAATATCACCTCAAGGGGTTGTGTCTTTTGGTAAGAACAGAGCTAATTTCAGCTTAATTGCCACATAAAGTTTTCCCTAAAGCACAGAAGCCACTGATCTTATGCTGCTTCCTATGACACAGTTTTCAACATCCCTCCTGAGTGTAATGACATATCCTGGGTTGGCTGTTTAACAGCTTATGCCTACAGTAGATGATCTTGTCATCACTGTCATTTTACCTTCCCTACAAAGAGGAAAAATGTCAGGAGTCTAAACCTCAGACCTCTGAACCCCCATTTTGTTGTGTTTGAAACATCTTCCACAACTTCCAGTAGCTGTCCTTTGTCCTTCACAGGGATTCTTAGCACAGGGTGATTCAAACACTAACTCTTATTCTCCAAAGTCCTCTCACCTGTGTGTAGCCTTTCCTCCCTGCAAAGTAGAAAGGATTCTGTGTATCGTTTCCTAAATATAGCGTTCATTTTCCCCTCTCCACCAGTGCCTTAAGGATAAAAACTATGTTTTATACAGCTTTGAGCTTGCTACAACATGATTAAACTTCTGTGTTCTATTGATTCATCACCACTGTGGTTCCCTCATTTGTTCTAAGAATTCCATGGTGTATAACGTCTTTGTAGTACAGTATATGGTACTTGTGTATTCCTATAGTGTTTGGCAAGCTCAGTAGGACCACACTCAATTATTTGTATTAGTTTCAAATTTTCAAAGAATCTGGGAAGAGAGGTTAAAATTAAACACACACACAAGCTTTTCTATTAGACAAAAATATGTAAAAGTCCCAAAGATTTAACCTTCTCTATGCTTCTTCCCAGCCTCAAACAACACCCAGGATGATCTGATGTCTCCGGTTGTGACTTGTTGTCTCTGGTTGTGACTGGTTTTCCAGAATAGGGTTTTATCTGAAGAATCTTTCTGACCAGGAATGGCTAAAGTAGCCAAATGTTCTGCCAGAATGAAAGCATTTTTATCTGTTCAAAGGTAAATCTTTTCTAAGATGTGCCACAAATGTATTACTTATGATTCATGATTTCAGATATGTTGAGTTTTGTTTTGTTTTGTTTTAATCTTAAGACTACTCATTAGGACAGGAGAGAACTGAAATAAATGGAATAGGTCTGTATTTCAAAGAAATGTTGGGTGGGATTTCAAGCATTGAAAAGTTTACAATACCTCCCCCATCATTCATATACAAATTTAAATAAAAACAAAGTATCAAGACTTGGAACACCTTGGAACAAGTGCAAAAACTGTAAAAAAAATTATTCCTACTTGCTTCTTTATTGTGACTATGTCAAGACTTTAAAAAATATGAATTAGGAAATTATTTAAAATAGCCTCTCCCATCATTGGAGACATGCTCTTGGCAGCTATCAACTGGGTTCTTTGGCATTACTAAATGGATTAGAAAAAATTATAAAAGTGTCCTTTATTTCACAGTCTTCTAAAATTGACCTCTGAATTAAATTTGAACTTGTGTTTGGCCATCCTCTAAATATGAAATCTCAAACAAATTTCCTCTCTCATTTTAAATAGTTCTCTGCTTGAAGAGTCCCCTGTAAGCCTCCTTCTTAGCCTACACTTCCTACTCTCCCTTCAGTCTTTTGTAGCATTGGCTTCTAGGCTTTAGAATAATTTTAGAAAAGTATACTGAGGGTCATATACTGTATTATGGAGACTTTTTATTTTTTAAATTTTATAATTGATTTAAGATGTTGTGTTAGTTCCAGAGTTATAACAAAGTGAGTGATTCAGTTCTACATATTCATATATTCATTCTTCTTCAGAATCTTAACCAATATAGATTATTTCAGAACATTGAGATCCCTGTGCTATATGGTAGGTTCTTGTTGGTAATCTATTTCATACACAGTAATATATGTATGGATTATCAAAAAAGCAAGAGAGTTCCAGAAAAACATCTATTTCTGCTTTATTGACTGTGCCAAAGACTTTGACTGTGTGGATCACAATAAACTGTGGAAAATTCTCAAAGAGATGAGAATACCAGACCACTTCACCTGCTTCTTGAGAAATCTGTATGCAGGTCAGGAAGCAACAGTTAGAACTGGACATGGAACAACAGACTGGTTCCAAATAGGAAAAGGAGTCCGTTAAGGCTGTATATTGTCACCCTGCTAATTTAACTTATATGCAGAGCACATCATGATAAATGCTGGGCTGGAAGAAGTACGATCTGGAATCAAGATTGCTGGGAGAAACATCAATAACCTGAGATATGCAGATGACACCACCCTTATGGCAGAAAGTGAAGAAGAACTAAAGAGCCTCTTGATGAAAATTAAAAGAGAGTGAAAAAGTTGATTAAAGCTCAACATTCAGAAAACTACGATCATGGCATCTGGTCCCATCACTTCATTGCAAATAGATGGGGAAACAGGGGAAACAGTGTCAGACTTTATTTTGAGGGGGCTCCAAAATCACTGCAGATGGTGATTGCAGCCATGAAATTAAAAGATGCTTACTCCTTGGAAGGAAAGTCATGACCAACCGAGATAGCATATTGAAAAGCAGAGATATTACTTTGCCAACAAAAGTCTGACTAGTCAAGGCTATGGCTTTTCCTGTGGTCATGTATGGATGTGAGAGTTGGACTGTGAAGAAAGCTGAGCGCCAAATAATCAATGCTTTTGAACTGTGAAGAAGTAAAGTCGCTCAGTCGTGTCCNGGGAGAAATATCAATAACCTCAGATATGCTGATGACACCACCCTTATGGCAGAAAGTGAGGAGGAGCTAAAAAGCCTCTTGATGAAAGTGAAGGAGGAGAGCGAAAAAGTTGGCTTAAAGCTCAACATTCAGAAAACGAAGATCATGGCATCCGGTCCTATCACTTCATGGGAAATAGATGGGGGAAACAGTGGAAACAGTGTCAGACTTTATTTTGGGCGGCTCCAAAATCACTGCAGATGGTGACTGCAGCCATGAAATTAAAAGATGCTTACTCCTTAGAAGAAAAGTTATGACCAGCCTGGATAGCATATTCAAAAGCAGAGACATTACTTTGCCAACAAAGGTCCGTCTAGTCAAGGCTATGGTTTTTCCTGTGGTCCTGTATGGATGTGAGAGTTGGACTGTGAAGAAGGCTGAGCGCCAAAGAACTGATGCGTTTGAACTGTGGTGTTGGAGAAGACTCTTGAGAGCCCCTTGGACTGCAAAGAGATCCAACCAGTCCATTCTGAAGGAGATCAACCCTGGGATTTCTTTGGAAGGAATGATGCTAAAGCTGAAACTCCAGTACTTTGGCCACCTCATGTGAAGAGTTGACTCATTAGAAAAGACTCTGATGCTGGGAGGGATTGGGGGCAGGAGGAGAAGGGGGCGACCGAGGATGAGATGGCTGGATGGCATCACGGACTCGATGGACGTGAGTCTGAGTGAACTCTGGGAGATGGTGATGGATAGGGAGGCCTGGCATGCTGCGATTCATGGGGTCGCAAAGAGTTGGACACGACTGAGCGACTGAACTGAACTGATAGAAGGATTGAAGGCAGGAGAAGGGGATGACAGGATGTGATGGTTTGATGGCATCACTGACTTGATGGACATGAGTTTGAGCAGGCTCTGGGAGCTGGTGATGGACAGGGAAGCCTGGTGTGCTGCAGTCCATAGAGTTGCAAAGAGTCAGACACAACTGAGCAACTGAACTGAACTGATAGAGGGAAGAGATAATTCAGTCTTTCTTTTACTCTGGTTGACCCAGATTTCTTTTCCAGGTAACTTTTAAAACATAGAAGAGTTTCAGATTTACAGAAGTCGTAAAGATAGAGCAAAGAGTTCCTTTATACACCTCACCCATTTTCCCCTATTATGTATTTGTTAACAAATGAATCAAATTTTAAACATTATTAAGTAACTCCACACTTTATTTGAATTTTATTAGTTCTTCCCTAAGCTCTCTTTTCTATTCCAGGATAACACATCCCACTCATTTAGTCGTGTGTTCTTAGACTCCTCTATGACAGTGTCTCAGATATCCCTTCTTTGTGGTAACCTTGAAAGTTTTGAGCTTAATAGATATTTTGTGGAATGTCCCTCAATTTGAGTTTGTCTGTTTTCATCATGGTTTGATACAGAGTCTAGGTTTGGGGCAGGAAGACCACACAGATGAAGGACCACTTTCATCTCATCAGATGTACACATCCCACTCATTTAGTCGTGTGTTCTTAGACTCCTCTATGACAGTGTCTCAGATATCCCTTCTTTGTGGTAACCTTGAAAGTTTTGAGCTTAATAGATATTTTGTGGAATGTCCCTCAATTTGAGTTTGTCTGTTTTCATCATGGTTTGATACAGAGTCTAGGTTTGGGGCAGGAAGACCACACAGATGAAGGACCACTTTCATCTCATCAGATGTTAACCCTGATCTCCAGCTGGCTGAGATCCAAACGTGTTTTGTATTTTTTATAATTTAGAAATTTTTCTTTTGGCTTCACACTCGTTATTGTCAACATCATAGAAAGTTGTTGGATTGTTGTCAGATTTGGGGGAAACTTCTATCAAGCTTCATTTGTGATCCTGAGAGGTTCAGAAGGATTTCCCACAGACGCGTTTCTGGCTCTGTGCGTTCCGTATCTGATTTCTCCTCCGCTCTCCACACAGTTCAGGACCTGGCAGGAAGGACATATCTATTTGCAGCACAAGTCCTGGTCTTGAACCTTCATGACCTGAGGCTGAGTGAATCAGCACAGTGGGAGATTAAAGTGTTCCTGGAAGCCATTCTGATACCAGGTTGGATAACACATAGAACCACATAGAAGTGTTGCACTAGACCCAGATTAAATGTACCCCTGCTCACCTTCCCCATAATTAGCTTGTCCCTCTCTCAATGCTGCAGCCACTTCAATACCAAGAGTACAAAGGACAGAGTGTTCTTGGGAGGGGAAAGAGAGTCTTAACCAATGGCAGCGAGAATATCTGGCTTTTGAAGATTTTACAAAAATGCATCAACACTTTGCTGAAATCCTCTTCTAGGTTTTGGAAGAGGCTTATTCGAGAAGAGTCATTGGAGGGATTTCTCTGGCTCCAGTGGTTAAGACTCTGTGCTCCCAATGCAGGGGCTGCAGGTTCAATCCCTGGTCGGGGAACTAAGATCCCACATCTGCTGTTATTCACTTGCTGAGTCACATCCGACTCTTTGCAACCCTATGAACTGCAGCATGCCAGGCTTCCTTGTCCTCCTCTGTCCCCTGGGGTTTGCTCAAACTCATGTCCTTTGGGTCAGTGATGCCATTCAACCATCTCATCCTCTGTCGCTCCCTTCTCCCACATGCTGTGCAACAACCAAAAAAAAAAAAGAAAGAAAGAAAGAAAGCAAAGAGTAACCTGGCTTTGCAAATGCCTCAGTGGATACCACTGACCTGCTTGGCCCTGGACTCCAAATGCTGCAGCTTGAACCACTGGCATCAGTGTCTCTGGCGTGCCTGCTTTGGCATTTCACCTCCTTCCAATTCACACTTTGGGCGGTGGTTTTTGATTGGCTGAGCCTAGATTATACAACTTGGCCCCGACTGTGGAGAAGGCTGGGGACGGATATGTTTATTTGAGGTTACAGGGAGAGGGCAAGCTCTTCTAGTGCGGGATCCCCAAAACCAGAGAGGAAGCTTCATTGCTTGTATTTGCATAAAGAAACACAAAATGATGCAAAAGTGGTTACTTCTGAGGGAAGGATGTGTGGGGGGCACAGCTTCTTAATATGAATATTTGCATGTCATTCTGAGTTTGGAAATGTAGGCATATACTATCTAGTCAAAAATAAAAGTTTTGGTGGGGGACTTTCCTGGTGGTCCAGTGATTAAGACTGGATGCTTCCACTGTAGGGGGCGCAGTTTCGGTGCCTGGTTGGGGAACTAAGATCCTGCATATAAATACATAAAATTGTAAAAGATAATATAATCATATTACCAAATGTCACAAATCTGGATAACTTCTCTCTTTAATCAACATTCTCAGCAAGGATCAAAAGAACAACTCTATGAAGTGTGCTGCATTTAAACCTGTGTGATCTTACGTCACCAAATCCATCTATCCAATCTTCTACCATGACTCCCCTAGTGGATCAGATGGTAAAGAATCTGCCTGCACTGCAGGAGACCTGGGTTCGATCCCTGGGTCAGGAAGATCCCTTGGAGAAGGGAATGGCAACTCACTCCAGTATTCTTGCCTGGAAAACCCCATGGACGGAGGAGCCTGGCGGGCCCCAATCTATGGGATCTCAGAGTCAGGCATGACTGAGCGATTAACACACAGTCTCCTACCTCCTTTCTTGGCCTCTTTTGGAACCCCTCCAAATGACTCCTTTTCACAAAAGCACCATGAGTTGGCAGTGATTACCCTCACTAGGGAGGGGGAGAATGGTGTGGATTTCCCATACAATGTGGTGTAATACGACTTGGTTTCTTGTGAGATTTCAGAAGAGTTTCTTGCTCACAAAGAGGCCTTATCAGAATCAAACACCACATGGGGTCCTGAGGTCGAATGAACTAGTGGAATGATTCTGAAGATTTATTCATTGCCAAAAGATGAATCTTTAGGGCTTATGAGATTGAGGGTGGGGGTGGGAGAAATCACCATTCTCGGGGAAACGTGGAAGGTTCCAGAAAGTGTCCCCAACCTCTGAGATCTAATGCCTGATGGTCTGAGGTGGAAATAATGTAATCATAATAGAAATAACATGCACAATAAATGTAATGTCCTTGAATCATCTTCAAACCATCCTGCCATCTCCCCCCTTTCCCCCACTATCTGTAGGAAAATTGTCTTCTACGAAACCAGTCTCTGGTGCCAAGAAGGTTGGGGACTACTACTTTAGGGCAATCTTTGTCCATCGAGACCAGGATTCCTCTTAAGAAGAGAAAGCCCTTGATGAGAATGATCCCTGGAAGGAGAGGACCCAGCCAGTGTGATATTCAGAATTAGCAACTTGTATGGGATGAACCTGACCAATCAGAATGTACTCCAACCAGATATCCAGATATCCAGCTGATTTTCTCAGCCCTTCCACTAATCACTCATATCAGCGTTTTCCTTCTCTTGGTCACCAGGGATTCTAGACCTTCTCCAAAGCTCAGAAACCCCTGGATTCAGGAAGAGGAGGAAGAGAGACAGCTAGATCTTAACCACTATCTTTCATGGAGCAGTCAGAAGCCACCATCACATAATCTACATAGTGAAAGTCAAAATGTTAGTCTATCAGTCATATCTGACTCTTTGTGACACCATGGAATGTAGCCCACCCGGTTCCTCTGTCCATGAACTTTCCCAGGCAAAAATACTGGAGTGGGTAGCCATTCCATCACCAGGGGATCTTCCTGATGCAGAGACTGAACCTGGGTCTTCTGCACTGTGGGCAGATTCTTTATTGCCTGAGCCATCAGAGAAGCCTAACCTATGTAGACCCTAGCAAATAAGAGAATGTACACCTTACACTCGGTGGGCATTCAGTAAATACGTTTGACTCAGGGTGGAACATAAGCTCCTTTGGAACGAGCTTTGTGGTGATATTCCTGGAACTGAATCCACTGACAAGTACAAAGGAAGTGGTCTATAAATATTAAGGACAAGGTGATTAAATTAATGTGTTGGCTATGGGCTCTGCCAAAGTCTTTCTATACGGATCCTCCATTGGATTTTTAGAGATGCTCCATGCTCAGTAATACCATTCCAATCCTACATGGCCTAGTCTAAGAAACGGCAGAAGAGCCTGGCTTTAGATGGTTTCTTCTCCTGGCAGGACAGGCAGGGGAACAGATCCTGCTCTTCATGAGCTTCTGAAGAATCTTCTTGAGAAAGCTCAGATTCATCTGGAGTCCCTCCTGCTTCCCACCCTAAGAAGAAGGGAAACTTGCCTTCTTTGAATGCCATATGAAACCTACCCTCTACTCCTACATCCAGGCCCTATTCCTGTCCATCAGCACAATTGGAGTGTCAGTTATTCTGGGTATAATATGCAGAGATGGAAAATTCCAGGTGTCCATGTTAGTCATCACAACCAATGTGATTCCAAATATCTATTTAGTTGGAATTTTTTAAAGCTTTTCAAGTGAACCATTCCAGTCTTTATTTTTTTAATGAAAGACCTACCTAAGCATCATAGGATAAGCACCCAGTAAGAACAAGCTCCTGATCTCTCAGCCCTGGGTGTGATTCCTTTCTTCATGTGTACTCATATTCCTTGTTCAGATTTTGGGGCTTTACTTCCTGTGATAACTCCAAGGTTGCCCTCAGGCAGAAGAGCTGTTGAGATTCTGTCTGATGTTCTGCCACAGATTTGATGCACTGATACGCTCTGGGCATAGGGCCAATAATCAAGAATGAATGACTCTGTGTGCAGTACAGAATTTACCTTGTCAATGCCCTGCCTGAATAAAAGTGCCTTTGCTTATTGAGAGGCCTTGGACCATGACAGAAGGTCTATGCTAACAAAGTGATTTATGGTGAGGAACCTTGGACCACATGGTATCAAAACCTGCCTTTTGGAGAAGATGGGGCAAAAGTCAGCCATGCAGATGTCCACCTGCGCCTACATGACTCAGCCCCAATAAAAACTCTGGACACAAAGGCTTGAGCTTCCCTGTTTAATAATACTTCACGCATATTGCTTCACATCACATTATATCATGGAGAAGTAGCTGTTCTTGGGACAACTTGCATCTAATGACTCCTGGACCCTATCCTATACTCTCTTCCCCTGGCTGATTTTCATTGGAATCTTTTTATATTAATGAAATGTAGCCACAAGTATAATGACTTTTCTGAGTTCTGAGAGTCCTTCTAGCAAATTATTGCACCCTAAAGGTAGTCTTTTTTTTTTTTCAACTTATTTTATTGAAATATAGATTTATAATGTTGTGTTAATTCTGAAGGCGGTCTTGTAAGTAGATACGGTAAAGGTCCTTGGAGGAAGAGAACTAGGCAGGACTTTCTTGAAATGCTGCTGCTGCTAAGTCACTTCAGTCGTGTCCGACTCTGTGTGACCCCATAGACGGCAGCCCACCAGGTTCCCCCATCCCTGGGATTCTCCAGGCAAGAATACTGGAGTGGGTTGCCATTTCCTTCCCCAATGCATGAAAGAGAAAAGTGAAAGTGAAGTCGCTCAGTCTGTCCGACTGTTAGCAACCCCATGGACTGCAGCCCACCAGGCTACTCTGTCCATTGGATTTTCCAGGCAAGAGTACTGGGGTGGGGTGCCATTGCCTTCCCCGTTCTTGAAATGAGAGAAGTAATTTTTTGACCTAGGCCATTTTGTGATCTAAGCCTGGCCACAATATTTGTCCTTGAGCCGTTCTCAATAATAATTTGCCTGCAATGTGGGAGACCCAGGTTCTACCCCTGGGTCGGGAAGATCTCCTGGAGAAAGGAATGGTTACCCACTCTAGTATTCTTGCCTGGAGAATTCCATGGGCAGAGGAGTTTGGTGGGCTACAGGCCACGGGGTTACGAAGAGTCAGACATGACTGAGCAACTATCACTTTGACTTTCAAAGACTCCCAGATCTGTTTCAACGGTAAAGATTAGCCTGACGTTTCTACCACCAGATCACTTTGAACCTAAGAGAGAATGATGTTGACCTCTTCTGACCTTCATGACTTAATCAACCAAAGCTTGGACTCTGTGGATTGCTTCCACCCCTTCATGAATACTCATATACCCGTGGCTTAAAACTCCCCCAATTTCGCTGTTTGGGGAGACACTGCTTTGGAAAAGATCACTGGTGTTCTCCTTACGTGCTGCAAGTACTAAATCCTTCTTTCTCCCAACCTTTGTCTTGGCTGTATCTCTTGTCTCAACACCCACCAAGAGATGAACTTGGTTTTCGAGTAACAGTCTTGGCTCAAACTTGCAATTTGTGTCAGAGTGAGAGTGGTCTGGAAGACCCCCAACTTATTAGTGACGAAAGTGATGGTGGGCCTGAACTCTGCAACCCTCAAAGTGGAACCCCAGCACTGACCCACCTGGCCAGAGTTGCCGTGAGAAGCGATCAGCATCTTCACCTCAGGCCTCAGACAGAGTCTCACTCCTGTCCAGGTCAACAGGTCCCCTCTCAGTCATCCCAGGCTGTTCCCAGCAACCTGTTTCCACCACTGAACTCCTGCTTGCCCTTTGCAGCCTTCACTGCTTCATCCCCAAGCCAGGGTAAGCCCTTCTTCTTTCTACTTAACCTCCTGTTGCAAAGTCTCCCTTTTCCATACCACTGCCTTCTCTTACCAGGTACAAACTCAAGTTCATACCTACTCAAACGAGATCTTTCTTCTGACAGCCAGTTCCTGAACCATCCAAATTCACTGTAGCTTCAGGGCTAGCATGTGCCTATCAAATCAGCTTGCTGAAAATAAGTTCCAGTAATCAAACATAAGGAGAGCCCATTAAAATAACCTGGGAAATTCACTATTCACCACAGAGCTACACATGGAGACCTTGATTTGAATCCTGAAAAGCAGAAGCTCTCTGAATTGAAGAGAAAGAAATGACGTGAGGTACTTTCTTTGTGATCCAGTGGTTAAGAATCTGCTGTGTAATACAAGGGATAAGGGTTCGATCCCTGGTTGAGGAACTAAGATCCCACATGCCATGGAACAACTAAGCCCATGAGCTGCAACTAGAGAGTCAGTGCATCACAACAAAAGATCTCACACGCCACAACTATGACCCAATGCAGCCAAATAAATAAATATTTTTTTAAAAAATGAAATGCATGAGAATTGGAAAGGACAGTTCTGTAGCTTGTAGAAGGCAAACCAACAAAAACTGAGAAAGTTTTCCTATTCTATTTTTTCAATAGTGATCCAATTAATACTTGAGCTAAATGCCATCTACAATAGTATCATGTTTCTTTAAATCTCTGATTAAATGTTGGCGAAGTGCAGTTAAAAACACAATAATTTGGATCAACTCGCAAAGAATTCAGTACGAGTTAGGGGAAGTTAGAATTACAGAATATAATGGAAGAAACACAGCTATATTACTTCTAAGCACTTACATAAATTTTTAAAAAATGGTAACCCAGTAGAAGTGTTATGAGCTCATTGTCATAAGTAGACAATTTTCATATGCCATCTCACATTATTTTAATCCAAATTGCTGTTACTCAATTGCTTTAATAATGTGGAAAAGAGTTTCCATTCTTAATCAGGTTAAATCTTTTTCCTTCAGGGCATGTAGGTTGTATGGTAATCTTCGTAAAAGTCTTGTCCCTTATGAAGATAAAATTTGAGAAAAGAGGAGGGATAGAAAAGAAGCCTAAATCAATAAGAATTACTTGATTTCAATGAACTGACATATTATAGGTCTACAATATCAAGAGATGACTTGCTTTCCACCAATAAAAGTAGATACGTACTAACAAACGTATGGTCCAAAAAGGTACTAGTCATTGCTCATCTCATTTATTTATGCAGTTTTATTTTCATGCACTAATTCATTTAGCAAACATTTCTTCAACACCTTTCTCATTTCAGGCCTTGTATTTGGTTTTGATGATTCCAAGATGTGCAAAACACTATTTCTACCAGCAAGGAGTTTGCAGGCTCCAAATGACTACAGTGTGATGAATGGCTGTCTGGTGTGTTCTCAGAGGTCACAGGGTCGGGATACTCTCCTTCTTCCTAACCAATAGAGTTAGCTGCTTCCCAGCCTCCTGTGCCGCGGCATATGGTCATGTGACTCAGTTCTCACAATGGAATGTAGACAAAAGTCATGCTGTCCACAGCCGGGCATCGGCTTTAAGAGATGGGTGTGCCCCCTCTAGTCTTTCTTTCTCTTGGAATGCGACAGAGTGATTCAGCTTTGGCCATAGATGAGGATGATGTCCTTGAGTCTGGAGGGTAATGGAGCAATGACTTGATAACTTGGAAAAAATTGAGTCCCAGCCCACAAGCCTGGCACCCTTGAGTGAACAGATGGAACAGAACTGCCCACAAACCTGGCATACTCACTTTGGCACTGTTACTTGAGGGGGAGAAAAACAACTATAATTTAAAAACTACTTTATGATGGTGTCTTTTTATTTTTATTATGAAAAATGTCAAACATATAGCAAAGTTTAAAAAATTATACAATGGACAGCCATATGCCCACAGCTTGTATCTACTATTAACATTTTACTACAAAAAAAAAAAAAAATATATATATATATATATATATATATGTAAGCCTATCCATCTTTTCACCCAACTATCCATCCATCAGACTTTCTCACTTTTTGGATACAATTCAAAGTATATTGCAGACATCTATATATGTTCCTTAGTACATTGGGATGCATATTATTACCTAGACTCCAATATTTGTTTTTCTCTTGATGAAAATTTTATATACAATGAAGTACACAAACCTTAAGTGTATAACAATTCACCCATATAACCCAAACCCATCTCAAGAGAAAAATCATTCCATTTCCCCACACGTTTTATTAGGGTATTTCTGTTACAATAGCTTAGCTTTATTCCAACTCGCTCAGAGTAATAATTTTAATAACAGTTCCATGAGTTGAACACCTTTGATGAGTCAGGAATCATATATGCAAATCTTATCTAATTTTCATAATAATGACACGAGGTAGGTATGATTAGCTGTATCCTATAGTTTAGAAACATGAGGTTTAAGAAATTGTTCAGGTTCACCCGGCTAGTAAGTGGCAGAGGTGGGTTCTGCATCCAAGGTGTCTGCCTCCAAGGCCCCCCAACTTCTCACCACCTACCTGGGGAGCTCAAAGAAGAGGAAAACACTGAAGGTTCATGTTGAGCCTCAGCCCTTGAAGACTAGGTTGACCTAAAGGACAGAGCAGGGATAGGCCTCCAGGCAGAAGGAGCCTCATACGCAAGGTCAATGAAACATACAGTTCAAGCAGGAGGGTGTGGCATTTTGACAGTTACTATTGTCTCCATCCAACCAGTCCATCTGAAATGAAATCAGTCCTGAATATTCATTGGAAGGACAGATGTTGAAGCTGAAGCTCCAGTACTTTGGCCACCTGATGGGAAGAGCTGACTCATTAGAAAAGACCCTGATGCTGGGAANTTGACAGTTACTATTGTCTCCATCCAACCAGTCCATCTGAAATGAAATCAGTCCTGAATATTCATTGGAAGGACAGATGTTGAAGCTGAAGCTCCAGTACTTTGGCCACCTGATGGGAAGAGCTGACTCATTAGAAAAGACCCTGATGCTGGGAAAGACTGAGGGCGGGAGAAGGGGATGACAGAGGATGAGACGGTTGGATGGCATCACCAACTCAATAGACATGAGTTTGAGTAAGCTCCATGAGTTTGTGATGGACAGGGAGGCCTGGTGTGTTACAGTCCGTGGGATCACAAAGAGTCGGACACGACTGAGCGACTGAACTGAACTGAACTGATTGTCTCCATCTGCCTACAGCTCATGGTAAAGATGTGAGGGCGGCCAAAGATGAGAGTTAAAAGTTGACCAGGGTCCACCTGCCGATGCAGGAGACACGGGTTTGATCCTTGATTGGGATGATCCCACATGCCATGGAGCAACTAAGTCTGTGTGCCACAACTATTGAACCTGTGCTCTAGAGCCCGGCAGCCATAACTACTGAAGCCACGCACCGTAACTACCGAACCCACGTGCCGTAACTACTGAACCCACGTGCCGTAACTACTGAACCCACGTGCCGTAACTACTGAACCCAGGCGCCTAGAGCCTGCGCTTCGCAACAAGAGAAGCTACTGCAGTGAGGAGCCTGTGCACCATGATGCAGAGCAGCCTCCTCTCATCGCAGCTAGAGAAAGCCCTCACGGCGACAAAGACTCAGCACAGCTGGAACTAAATAAATGAAGTACAAATTTAAAAGTTGACCGGGCTTCCAGCGGTCGGCTCAGCAGATTGCACTCGGTCCTCTACGCAGTGGGAAGCCATCAGAAGATTTTAAGTAGGGAACTGACACAATTAAATTTGATTTTTAGGATACGATTTAGAATATTGTTGGTGATGTAGGGAGTTATATGAGAAAGAAACAGGAGCTAAAAAGACCTATTATGAAACAAGTGAAACAGTCCAGAGGCTTCAGGACCCAAACTAGGGCAGTCACTGTGAAGACCAAGAGCACACATTGTGGAAACAGATCAGAGAATCCCCAATCCTGGTTATGCTCTCTTCCCAGGCAAACTTACATCTCTTCAGTATGTGCTCTGATTAAGGAAATCTCTATTACTTTTGTGATAGGGACTGCCATTGTCTCCCACAATATCCTTTATTCCTTTCCATAGGAACAGAAGTTTCAGCTTGAGTCAGTTCAGTTCAATTCAGTTTAGTTGCTCAGTTGTGTCCAACTCTTTGCGACCCCATAGACTGCAGCACACCAGGCCTCCCTATCCATCACCAACCCCCAGAGCCTACTCAAACTCATGTCCATTGAGTCGGTGATACCATCCAACCATCTTATCCTCTGTTGTCCCCTTCTCCTCGCGCCTTCAATCTTTCCCAGCATCATGGTCTTTTCCAATGAGTCGGTTCTTCACATCAGGTGGCCAAAGTATTGGAGTTTCAGCTTCAGCATCAGTCCTTCCAATGAAAATTCAGGACTGATTTCCTTTAGGATGGACTGGTTTGATCGTACGGTCAAGTTGGGTCACTGGGATGTGAGCAGAATTGAGTGTGCAACTTCTCAAAGACACCCATACTCCCTTCCTGCTTCATCCCTGTCTCATGGGCTAAAATGTGGAGGGGATGGAGAGCCATCCCTGACAATTTGTTCAAGGAGAAGCTGCTTATGGATGGAAAAGCAAAGGATGAAAATGTCTTGGCTCCACACACAGTTGAGCTGCATCCCTGCACTCCTTGTCTGGACTATTTCATGACACAGAAATAAATCTTTATCCCACTTGAACCACTGTATTTGAGATGTTATTACCGGAATCCAGTGTGAGATAGTCCAGTGTAGTTAAAGAGATAGATTCTCCCTCTGTAGATTTTACTCTTGACAACTCAAGGGCAAAATGCAGTTAGGAGAACTGATGACAAAAATATAATCCTTGGTATTAGAGAGACTGGGGATCGGAATACAAGCATGCCATTGGCTGGGTGGCCTCATGCAAGCTTTTCTATTTTTTTGGCCTTGCCTCGGGGTTAGTGAGATCTTAGTTTCCCCGAACAGGGATCCAGGAATTGAACCTGGGCCTCCTGCCGTGGTGTGTGGAGTCCTAACCACTGGACCACCAGGGAAGCCCCTCAGGCAAGCTCTTTAACTTCTCTGGACCTTGCTTTGTCGTCATGACCTAATTATTTTCTTTTGTAAGCAGCCGTGTTACAGGGAAAGAGTAGTAAAAGTCTACTTTTCCTGTCTAGTAAAAAGTCTGCCCAGTGGTGGGCCTCCCACACACTGGTTATTGTGGTGTGAATAGCTGGGGGAAGAATGTAGAGACAGCCCGCCAGGAGAGGCATCTCACAACACTGGGGCCAACACTTGCTTTTTCCTCTGATCAGCATCATACCGACTTTCTGATTTTTTAAGAGAGTTAATTTTTAAAAGAGAGGTTCTAGATTTACAGTGAAATTGAGGAGGTGCAGAGATTTCCCATACACATGCATAGCCTCCCGCATTATCAACATCAGTCATCAAAATGGCGTATGTGCATTTTTACCATGGATAAACCTACATGGACACGTCATAATCACTCAAAGTCTATAGTTTTACTTTAAGGTTGACTCTTGGTATTGTCCTTTCTATGGGTTTAGGCAAATGCATAATGCCAAGTGGCCATCATTATAATCTCATACAGAGTATTTTCCCTGGCCTAAAAACCATCTCTGCTTTGTCTCTGTACTTCCGTTCCCCTTACCCCAGGCAACTGCTGATCTTTTTTATTTTCTCCACAATTTTGCCTTTTCCTAAACGTCATATAGTTGAAATCATACAGTATGTAGCCTTTCCAGATTGGTTTCTCCAACATGACCTCCCTCCTCCCCTCCCTCCTCTCTCCTCCCTTCCTCCCTCCTTCCGTCTTCCTTTCCTCCTCCTTCCTCCCGTCCCTCCTCCCTTCCTCTCTCCTCCCCTCCCTCCTCTGCTCCCTCCTCCCCTTCTCCCTCCTCTCTCCCTCCTCCCCTCCCACTCTTCCTCCCTTCCTCTCTCCCCTCCCTCCCTCTCCCCTCCCTTCCTCCCTCCTCCCTTCCCTTCTTCCCTTCCTCCCTTCCT
>SJYX01021646.1:179094-230463 GCA_006410675.1 Oreotragus oreotragus
CCATGACTCCGCCCCGCCATGACTCCGCCCCGCCATGACTCCGCCCCGCCATGACTCCGCCCCGCCATGACTCCGCCCCACTATGACTCCGCCCCGCCATGACTCCGCCCCGCCATGACTCCGCCCCGTCCCAACAGACCCTGATGCTGGGACAAACTGAAGGCAGGAGGAGATGGGGACAACAGAGGAGGAGATGGGGACATCAGAGAATGAGATGATCGGATGGCATCACCCACTCAATGGCCATGAGTCTGAGCAAGCTCTGGGAGATGGTAAGGGACAGGGAAGCCTGACGTGCTGCAGTCCACGCGGTCGGAAAGAGTCAGACATGACTGAGTGATTGAACAAGAGGTGTCCCAACAAATGTCAAATGCCCAATAGAGAAGACCCGGATCAAGGCCAAGACAAGAACATTCTTCCATCCTGGGATCTGGAATGGGTGTGATTGAAGGAGGCGGCGTGATTTGGAGAGAGGATGATGAAAGAAAATCCACACGTCCACCCAGCAGGACTCTGTGACGTGAAATGTCACGCTTGGCTCCTTGATGCTGTGGTTCTTGGAAGTCCAGAGCCCAGGATAAGCTCCTGTGCCACCAGCTGTCACAGGGGCGCCCCATCCCAGCCCTGCCCTCACTGAATCCTCATGCTCTTGTCGTCAGCCTGTGCCGAGGCATACACGTCTTTACCATGATCCCTACTGACATTAAAAAAAAAAAAAAAAAGGCCAACCCTAGCCCAGAAGGTCAGGTGGTCATGGCACCTTTTGATTCCACAGCAACACTGAAATGACTTCTCTGAATCAATTTGACTGTAACATAAGTACCTACTACTGCATGCTCAGTCGCTAAGTCCTCTCCAACTCTGTGCGACCCCAAGGGCTGTAGCCCGCCAGGCTCCTCTGTCCATGGGATTTTCCAGACAAGAATACTGGAGCGGGCGCCATTTCCTACACCAGGGGATCTTCCCCACCTAGGGATTGAACCCATGTCTCTTGCAATGGCAGGTAGATTCTTTACCTCTGAATCACCCTCCTGCAATATAGGAGGCTAGGGTACCATGACTGGGTGGGGAAGATTCCCCGGCATAGGAAATGGCAACCCACTCCAATATTCTCGCCTGGAAAATTCTACAGACAGAGGAGCCTTGTGAGCTAAAGTCCACAGGGTTGCAAGAGTCGGACACAACTTAGAGACTAAAGCACCAAACTAATATTTCCCGTGAGCAAAAGTACAACTAAATGTCAGCATCACCCTGGGCCCTTTTAACTCCAGAAGGTGTTTATTTTTCCCACAAGGCCAAGCAATAACTTTTTTAAAATTTCATTTAATTATGTACGCATGAGGAAAAATAAGATGCTAGAGGTAATCTGAGGTTTCTGTAAGCAAGAGGGCTTTCTCCCATCTGAAAGGTGGATTGTATTCTTGGCTGGCTGTGTTCTGTTCTCTGAGGGTGAAATGAGAACCCTGGGAGATGATCGTCCTTTGGGGGTTAAACCAGGATTCAGCTGGGTCCGCTGGATCAGGCAGGCTCCCCGTGCATTCCCAGATCCCCGCCCCTTGGATAAGAAGTGCCGTGTGCCCTAACTCGCTCTTGTCTCCGATGCCTGTATATGTTAGGCTGGACCCCGGGTCCCCTCCTGACTCTGTGCAAGTAACATGTGTTTTGGCTCTGTCACACACACCTTTACGTCTTCAGTAGTTTCTGATTGTATTCAGGGATGTTCAACTCTTTCACTCGTACATAAATAAGGGTATTGAAAAAAAAAAGTTTGAAATGTCATATGTGATTTAGTCACTTTCCCTTTGCTCAGTCACTCAGTCATGTCCAGCTCTTTACAACCCTATGGACTGTAGCCTGCCAGGCTCCTCAGGCCATGGGATTCTCCAGGTAGGTATACTAGAGCGGGTTGCCATTTCCTCCTCTAGGGGATCTTCCTGACTCAGGAAATGAACCTGCATCTCCTGTGTCTCCTGCACTGGCATGCAGATTCTTTACCACTGAGCCACCCGTGAAGCCCCATTTTCCCCTTTATGTTCTTCTACATCAGTTTTTATTGGAATATAGTTTTGTTATATGTTTAGTTATGTTTACAATGTTATGTTAGTTTCTACTACGCAGCAACGTTCCTGCCCACTCAGATCACCACAGTGTATTAAGTAGAGTTCCCTGTGCAATACAGTATGTTCTCATTAGTTATCTATTTTATACANTTTATTGGAATATAGTTTTGTTATATGTTTAGTTATGTTTACAATGTTATGTTAGTTTCTACTACGCAGCAACGTTCCTGCCCACTCAGATCACCACAGTGTATTAAGTAGAGTTCCCTGTGCAATACAGTATGTTCTCATTAGTTATCTATTTTATACATAGTATCAATAATGTATATGTGTTTTGTGTTTTAACATTATGTTACACTCATCATATCCTAGAGGATCCCCTTACATAATTTCCCATTATCTTTGGTGATTCTTTTCAGATTTTTTAAAATATTAGCAGTGGAATTTGTTATTTTATCATTTGAAATTTTACCCAGATCTGCAGTATATTAAACAGATAAAAGTGCAGCTTAAGCTAAGCTTTTCGCAAGCCCCTGATGAGAGGCTGGTACCTTGACCGGTTTGAGCCTTGCTGAGACTCAGCTGGGACAAGCTGGGACCCATGTGGACCTGGGGCCCCTGAGTCAGTCTGATGGCTCCCATGTTGGCAAAAAGGAAGCAGGCGGCGAGGGTGAGAGAAAGGCCAACGCATCTCCTGCCACAAAGCCCCCTCCCCACCCCGCACTGAGGGATCCCAGGCACCCACCACCCTGAAGAGCCTTCCTGTAGCTGCAGCCCCCTGCAGCTGGTCACCCTGTGACGAGGTGGAGAGACCCAGACCCCCAGGCACATCTGGTTCTGATGACTGAATGCCCATCCATGCGGGAGTGGGTTGAGTTTCTCAGAACAGCTGCGCCCCCCTTTCCACCTCCTCCCCCCACAAGGAAGGGAAGCGGGTCTGTTCTCCACAGGAAACAAGCTCTCAATAATGTTCACCATCAAATGAAAACACAACCATCTCAATAATGTTCACTGTCAAATGAAAACACAACCATCCCCTTGTTCAGGAGAATGGGAACCAGTCGCAGTGAAGCTGAGATTCTGTTAAAACACACCATTTCCTTCTCCCTACCCCCACCCCGCCCACGTTGGCCAGAGCCAACTATCATTTTGGAACCCGTCACTGTCTGTAAGAAAGACAGGCTGTGTCACGGGGTAAGGGTTTGGCCACACGTTCATGGGAGGTCTTCTGCACCTGGGATAAACTCTGTGTGTTTGGGTCCTCTTGGCTGTAAAGCTGGGAACAGAGATGAGCTCAAACACTCTAGAATTTCTGGAACCTCCCTGGAGGTGAAGTGATTAGGATTCTGCTTCCACTGCAGGGGGCATGGATTGGATGCCTGGTTGAGGAACTAACATCTGGATGCCTTGTGCAGCCCAGCCGGGGAAAAAAAAAAATCTAGAATTTCTGATAACACAGCACAAGCTTCAGGCTGCAAATTCCATTCTCCTTAACGCATTTGACGCTAAGACTATCCAATAACGTGCTGACCTGCAAGGAGCAGCAGGACTAAGGAACTGAGACTGGTCCTTGTCTAAACCCCTGCCTGTCAGGTATGATGGTTCCCCCTTGTGTCCACTTGGCTGGGCTGTACACCTGGTGATTTAATCCACTCTAACTTTGGTGTTGCTGTGAAGGTATTTTGTAGATGTGGTCACAGGAAGATGACCCTCCATGATGTGGGTGGGCCACATCTAATCAGTTGAAGGCCTTAAGAGCAAAAACTGAATTTCCCAAGGAAGAAGAAAATCTGCCTCAAGACTGTAACACAGCAGTGCTGCCTGAGCTTCCAGCCTAGTGGTCTTCCCTACAGCTTTAGCTTTCAGACTTGCTGACCCTCACAGTTCTGAGCCAGTTCTTTAAATCTCTTTACTTCAGGTAAGTGCCCCAGATCCATCATCCCTAAGAAACAGACACAACGGGAGCCCAGATCTCCCCAGACACATACTTCATTCTTGCTCTTTCCAACAAGACACACACTTCAATTTTCTCCGCTACAACCTAAAAACTTATTTAAAAATGAACTTCTGTTTCTGAAAGAATTTAGGGATTAGCTGAGCAGTATTTTTCATTGTGGCACTAGAAACGAACAGCCCCACATCTAGTGTTGCAACTCAACAATTTCACATGCACACAGACACAATTAGCAAGGACCGAACCAAAAAATTCCAGAAGTGTTATTTTCCAGATGTCATCCCGTTCGAACATTTTTATTGTACGTCACTAGGAAAAGTCATATCTGAAGAGGGAGCCCTCCTACGCTGTTAGTGGGAATGTTAATTGGTACAAATACTATGGAGAACTGTATGGCAGTTCCTTAAAAAACTAAAAATAGAACTACTCTGTGACCCAGCAATCCCACTGCTGGGTATATGTCTGGAGAAAAAACATAATTCAAAAAGATATGTCAACGCAATGTTCATTGCAGTACTGTTTACAACAGCCAGGACACGGAAGCAACCTAAATGCCCATCAACAAAGGGATGGATAAAGATGTGAGATATATATATATACAATGATGGAATATTACTCAGCCATAAAAAGAATGATATACTGTCATTTGCAGCAACATGAATGAATCTAGAGATTGCCATACTAACGAAGTCAGAAAAAGAAACACAAATGTCATATGATATCAGGTGGAATTTAATTTTTTAACAAACATGATATAAATGAACTTATTCACAAAACAGAAGCAAACTTATAGAGAACAAGCTTAAGGTTACCAAAGGGGAAACGTGGAGGGGAGGGGTAAAGCAGGAGCTTGGGGTGAACACACACACTATTATATATAAGATAGGTTGTCAACAAGGCCCTACTGTATAGCAGCCCAGAGAACTCTACACAATATTCTGTGATGACCAAACGGGAAAAGAACCTTAACAAATGAATGAATATGTGAAAAGAACCTTAACAAATGAATGTATGTATATGTATACCTGAATCTCTTTGCTCTACACCTGAAACAAACACAACATTGTAAGCCAACTCCGATAAAATAAAATAGAGCCATATCCATTCAATTTCCGGTGTGAACCAAAACTGTCCTTTGTGGTGGATGTGTTGGGTGCCCGTAACAACTGGAGTCATCCTCTGAGTGCAGTCTCAGTCCAGTTCAGTCGCTCAGTCATGTCCGACCCTTTGCGACTCCATGGGCTGCAGCATGCCAGGCCTCCCTGTTCATCAACTCCTAGAGTTTATACTCAAACTCATGTCCATTGAGTCGGTGATGCCATCCAACCATCTCATCCTCTGTCATCCCCTTCTCCTCCTGCCTTCAGTCTTTCCCAGCATCAGGGTCTTTTCCAATGAGTCAGCTCTTCACATCAGGTGGCCAAAGTATTGGATCCATCCTTCCAATCTGTCCTTCCAATGAATATTCAGGACTGATTTCCTTTAGGATGGACTGGTTGGATCTCCTTGCAGTCCAAGGGACTCTCAAGAGTCTTCTCTAACACCACAGTTCAAAAGCATCAATTCTTCGGCACTCAACTTTCTTTATGGTCCAACTCTCACAACCATACACGACTACATAGCTTTGACTATATGGACCTTTATCAGCAAAGTGATGTCTCTGCTTTTAATATGCTATTTAGGTTGGTTATAACTTTCCTTCCAAGGAGCAAGCGTCTTTTAATTTCATGGCTGCAGTCACCATCTGCAGTGATTTTGGAGCCCGAAAAAATAAAATCTCAGTTTCCCCATCTATTTGCCATGAAGTGATGGGACCAGATGCCATGATCTTAGTTTTCTGGATGTTGAGTTTTAAGCCAACTTTTTCACTCTCCTCTTTCACTTTCATCGAGAGGCTCTTTAGCTCTTCTTTGCTTTCTGCCATAAGGGTGGTGTCATCTGCATATCTGAGGTTACTGATATTTCTCCCGGCAATCTTGATTCCAGCTTGTGCTTCATCCAGCCCAGTGCAGTCTTGGCTGTGGGGAAAGGTTCTGTGTGAGCCCAGGCTCACCTTACTCTGCCATCTCACTCCAAACTCGCTGTCCACAGCTTCTCACCTTGAACTCCCGGGGGCTTGTGGTGGTCATCTTGTCTCCCACAAAGGTCCAGACCTGAAGGTGGGAGGTGGACACACCCTCCTCTAAGTGGCTTCTGAGATTGCCTCCTAAATCAAAACAACCTGCCTGAAGTCCAAAATCCAGATGCAACTTCCAAGAAACTCTAAGCCAAGACCCGCCTCTCTCACTGCAGGGACACTCTTCATATCCAGATGGTCACTTGGGATTTGCTAGTGTCTCCAGAGATGACGGGGTTCTGGTTGTTTTAACAAAGTCTTCTAACTATTGAACAAGATGAATGAACAGAAGTAAACCAGGGCAGGTGGGCAGTGGTATCCAGGGCTTAATACGGGTCAAGGACAGTGCTCGTGAATTCTTTCACTGTCCTTGTTAAAAAGCCGTTTCTTTCTTTCCTTTTTTTAAGTTAAAAACAAGCAAATTAACTTTTATTACAGCTTTTGGGGGTATATTTACGTACTATATCATTCACCCATTTAAAGTGTACAACTCAGTGGCTTTTCATATATTCACAGAGTTGTGCAACCATCACCCCAAAAGATTTTAGAACATTTCCATCACCCTCCCCCCAAAAACCTGCACCCATTATTCCCATTTCCCTCTGACCACCCAGCCATGGGCAACCACTGGTCTGCTTTCTGTCTGAGTGGACTTGCCTTTCCCAGGCATGCCATATAAATGAACTCACACAGCGCGCAGCCTTCTGTGACTGGCTTCTCTCCCTAAGCATCAGGTTTCCAAGGTTCGTGCTTGATGTAGCAGGTGCCAGAGCTTTATTTCTTTTGATTACTGAGTAACACTTTTTGTGCCCATCTTGTTTATCCATTTCTCACTCAATGGACATTTTGGTTGTTTCAAAAAGTAGTTACTCATGTTGAGCTGAAATTCTGTTGAGCTAATTCTGCCTTAGAACCCTGTCTTTGACCTTCTAGGTAAACCCGTGATGAACATCCTCCTTCTGCAGTGAGAGTCCCTTTAGTGTGGAGTTTCTTCCCCACACTAACCATCCGCAGTTGTTGACATGGTGGATGGTCTAGACCGTGCTCTTCTCCCCACATTGATCACAGTCCTCTGACTAATTCTGATTTTCCACCACCCCACTAAATGTGAGCTGGTCAGAGTAGAATCACAGTAAGTACTTATCCTCCTAACTATTCATTTATAGTATTATAGTTAATGATAAGATGACAGGTTGAATGGGAATCATCCTAACAGGCTCTGTCCAAAAGAAGACACATGTAATTTATTATTATTATTAGCGTGCTCTGAGAAAACCGAGGCAGGGCCTGGGTACCACAGCGACAGTCCTCTGGGCGAGCAGCAGAGCCCAACTGCAATAATAACGCCACTTGCCCAGGAAGCCCTGGTGAAGGGGCTGCATACAGCTCTTGTCTCCGCTGTGTGAATGTGACCACATGGTTACTCGCAGCTAAGGCAGGCATTTGACGGGGATCGGCCTGCTACGTGCTGCTCAGCTGGGTCTGATTCTTCGCACCCCAGGGACTGCAGCCAGGCCTCTCTGTCCATGGGATTCTCCGGGCAAGAACACTGGAGTGGGTTGCCACTTCCTTCTCCAGGGGATCTGCACAGTCCAGGGACCAAATCCACATCTGCTTTGCAGGTGGGTTCTTTACCACCGAGCCATCGAGGAAGCCCCACAGGTGAATGAAAGGGATGGCGGGGAGGGGTGGGCAGGGGTGGAGAGGGCTCCATGTCTTCCCTGTACTCCTCCTCTGCACTTACCATTCTAGCTGCAATATCTTTTCTTCTTGGGTCTGTCTTCCCACATCAAAAAGACGAGTCTCATCTTCAGCATGTCCCTTGCATCTCACACAGGGCCTGTTGTAGCCCCTGTGAACCAAGTTGCATGCTGGGTAAATACTTTTAGAGAATAATAGATATATAAATAGAAGATGGATGGCTGATAAAGGGATGATGGATGGATGATGGATGGATGGATGTGAAAGTGCACAACTCAGATTGGGACTTGAACCCACTGTCTTTTCATTGAGATCACACACCTGGTCTTAGGATTGAATTCAGATTCAGAAACTCAGATTCTTTATGTCTCATCGCAGTGAGTGACAAAGTGATAGGTAAGAAGTGGATTTATGTGGAGAGATGCACATTCCAGACACAGAATGCGATCCATCTTCAAAGACAAGATTGGCCGTGGGAGAAGCACACTCCATTGAAATAGTGTGGGCCATCTCAGAAGGCAAGAGATCCCAAAATATGGGCGGGGGGTTGGGGTGTTTACTTTATATGGATAGGATACTTTCATAGGCTAATGATTATTCATAGGCTAGGATTATTCAAAATATTTGGGGGGAGGGGTGGCAATTTCCAGGAATTGAGCTACTGCCCACCTTTGGCCTTTTATGGTCAGCCTAGGAACGGTCATGGCACCTGTGGGTGTGTCATTTAGCATGCCGATGCATTACAATGAGCATACAGTGAAGCTCAAGGCCTACTGGAAGTCAAATCTTCCACCATCTTGGACCTATGGGTTCTAGCCAGTTTATGTCATATCCTCAATGGCTATAGAAAGAAAGAAAGAAAGAAAGAAAATGAAGTCACTCAGTCGTGTCCAGCTCTTTGTGACCCATGGCGTTTTCCAGGCAAGAGTACTGGAGTGGGTTGCCATTTCCTTCTCCAGAGGATCTTCCCAACCCAAGGATTGAACCCGAGTCTCCCACATTGCAGGCAGATGCTTTATCATCTGAGCCACCAACCAGGGAAGCCCATCAATGGCTCTAGGATTCTTTTAAAGGTTGATTTTAAACCTCATTGATTCCTTTTGTTTCAAGTGGATGACAGATGATGGATAGTTGGAGGATGGATGGATGGACAGACAAAGGGAGGAAGGGAGAGAAGGAGTGGAAAAAGCACACAACCACAAACAGAATCATCACTTCAGAGATGGATCAAAAACTTGCTCTGAGAAGACGCTCGTCTGGTTCTGAGTGTGGCCAGCTGCTGGAGGCTCAGCCTACCTCTTCCAGTGTCAGACCTCCCAGGAGCCTGGAGAAAACGGAGCTGCTTACCTTAATAACTCAGACAATGTGCATGATAGGCTCTGCCCTGTAGCTCCTCACCTGAATGTGAGCTGTGTGGGGGCAGCGACCCTATTGTTCCCTCAGTACATTTGGGGACAGAGCTCTGGTAGGCACTGTCTCTGCCCAAACTGATAGATGCAGTCTTAACCCCGACCCTTCATCTCAGGGCTCAGAGGCAGAAAACTGATGACTAAGGGACATCAGATGATTATGCGGCTTAAAAACACTGGGGTCACCTTGCCCAACGACTTCTTTGTACAGATGAGGAGACTGAGGACAAGAGAGAAGCAGTGTCTTCTCCAAAGTCACACAAGTAGTAAATAATTGGTCCAGAAATCAGGCCTAAGTTACACATGATTCCTGCTTTCCTCCCTCCAGGATTCCTCTCTAACATCCTTGCTCGATCAGTTCATAAAGAACAGCACTCATCTCGAACACAGATGTCACTCACTGTTGAAATGACAGCTTCCTAGCAATCCCAGCAGAGCGGAGATGAGGGCTACTAATTCTCTGCTGTTCCTGGGCTCCTTTCAAATTCCTTTCTTCAAGAATGTTCTCTAGCTCCTGGTTTGGCCCAGTGGCAATGAGGCTGAGATGTGCTGATGGCATTGGGAGCCTTGGAGAGCCTTTGAGAAGCGAGTGGCGCCTCTGATGACGCACCCCTCATCACGGGACTTGGTGGACTTAAAAAAGCTCTTTCAAATCACTCTGATTATTTCCCCTGGTGGAGATCTGGCCCAAAATATCCAGCAGACCATTCCCAGTGTCCTTTTCAAAGCTTCGATGCTGCTAGGATAGCGATCTTCTTGGGAAATACACCTGCTATTACATAACAAAGGTTTGCACTTTCCTGTTTTAGCAGATAAAACAGCTGCTGTGCATTGGGGTAGGAAGTAAGAATTCATCGAGACTGTACCCCATACTCGGCCCTGACACTGACACTTTCTGCTCCAAGAATTCTGTAAACTAGAGAGGCAACTCATTTCAGCCTCTGGTGAAAAGCAAGAATATCGGTTTGGGAATCCAAAGACTTGATTCTTCTGATGTTGGGTGAGTCATCGAACCTGTCTGAGGTCTGGTTTTTCTTCTATGAAGCAACAATAATAGTAATAACAGATAAGTCACAGGCGGATGTTACCAGTACCAAAAGAATCATTGAAATAAAAATTACCACTAAAAAAGAAATTATTCAGTGATATTTGTGAAAGCACGGTAGACTTAATTCAAGGGGGTGGATGCCCATAGATCACAGCACTGGGGAGAAACTGGACTCATCTCTGAATAACCACCTGGGTTAATGGGATTTCAGAGTCAAGGAGCAGGGAGGGGGCGGGGGGGAGGGGTCAGTGAATAGAAAATGACTAAGAGGAAACATGAAGAACGAGAGGGGATTCTTGCTAAATCAGCCAAGCAGGATTCTTGCTGAAGGCAGGTGAGTGTGACCAGACGTTACCTGGGGGATCACGCAGGATAAGCGCCAAATAACAAAGGTTGGGGATTCTGATTAAAGGGACTTAGTGGGATTCTTGCTAAAACTGGACAAAGCAGAGACAAACGTGAACGTTCGAAAGTCAAGGCCTAGTTGAAGAGTTCAAAAGAAGATGAGTAGGGATTAGTTGTGGCACCCCACTCCAGTACTCTTGCCTGGAAAATCCCATGGACGGAGGGGCCTGGTGGGCTACAGTCCATGGGGTCACTAAGAGTCAGACACGACTGAGTGACTTCACTTTCACTTTTCACTCTCATGCATTGGAGAAGGAAATGGCAACCCACTCCAGTGTTCTTGTCTGGAGAATCCCAGGGACGGGGGAGCCTGGTGGGCTGCCGTCTATGGGGTCGCACAGAGTTGGACACGACTGAAGTGACTCAGCAGCAGCAGCAGCAGCAGCAGGGATTAGTTGAGGAGAAGGGGGCAGGGCATAACCATTAAAAGAATGACGCAGCCATTAAGAACAGAGTAGGGCAAACACTGGTTAGAGCTGATTAGGCTCAAGGTAGTGGAAGATTTGACTTGCGATCTTGAGCCGGGGCTTCCCAGGGGGTGCAGTGGTAAAGAATTTGCCTGCCGATGCAGGAGAGCCAAGAGGTGTGGGTTCAGCAGGGATTAGTTGAGGAGAAGGGGGCAGGGCATAACCATTAAAAGAATGACGCAGCCATTAAGAACAGAGTAGGGCAAACACTGGTTAGAGCTGATTAGGCTCAAGGTAGTGGAAGATTTGACTTGCGATCTTGAGCCGGGGCTTCCCAGGGGGTGCAGTGGTAAAGAATTTGCCTGCCGATGCAGGAGAGCCAAGAGGTGTGGGTTCACTTCCTGGGTAGGGTGACCCACTTCAGGAATCTTGCCTAGAAAATACCATGGACAGAGGAGCTTGGCAGGCTACAGTCTATGGGGTCACCAAGAGTCGGACACAACTTAGCTGCTGAGCATACACACAGACTTTGAGCGTCATTATACACTCGTTGTAATATATTAGCATATGCTAAATCACACACCCACTGACCAGCACCGCACCAGTTCCAAGGCCACCGTCAAAGACCAAAAAGTGGAAGGTGGCCCAATTCCTGGAAATCTCCACCCCTTCCTCCAAAACAATTGGAATAATCCTCCTACTTTTTATCTGTGAAATTACCGAGCTCATAGAAACTAACCACCCCATATTTTAAGGCCACTCTCACCTCCTCAGATGGCCTGCCTTCTCCCTATGAAATGCGTACCTCTCTCAAATGAACCTGCTTTCACTTTATTATGCCTCCCTCTTGAATTCTTTCCTGCATGAAGCCAAGGACATTTCCTGGCAACCCATCCCAGACACTAGCTGGAGACCTGGGACATGACCATCCTCTCATGCCCTGTTCTCCTGCCACACCTGTGTGTGCGTGTGTTAATTACTCAGTTGGGTCCAACTCTTTGCAATGCAATGGACTGGAGCCTGCCAGGCTTCTCTGTCCATGGGATTCCCCAGGCAAGAATACTGGAATGGGTTGCCATTTCCTTTTCCAGGGGATCTTCTTGACCCAGGGATAGAACCTAGATCTCCTGCATTGCAGGCAGATTCTTTACCATTCGAGCCCCTAGGGAAGCTCAAAACCGGGGACATGACCATCTCTCATGCCCCATTCTCCTGCAACACATACAAGTATCAAAAGTCTTCCAACTTGGTTGTTTGGGAAAGGCTGATAGTAAAAGTTGAGTAAATGGAGAAAAAGCACCCACATCCTTAGAAACCAGCCCAGCAACTGACTTTCCAGCCAATCTTACCTTGCCTAGGTGTGATGGTATATATTGCAGAACACTGCTTCCTCGCGACACAGATGCCATGAAAAGTCATCTCTGAATGTATTTTATTTTATACTTTCTGATTTTGCACATAAGGAAACAGTGGAGCAGAGGCTAATGGTTCGAAATTGCACAGTAAATCGGCCGGGAAACATCTGCGGATCCGATGGCTTCCCGCGTGCTTCCCCACCTGAACCACAGGAACTCAGGATGCCATGTGACCTCTTCCTGGGGACCCCAGCTGGGGTCTGCTATTTCTCTCCTGGGCTCAGGATTTTGGGTCACTCTTGACAGGCACTTCGGGGCCCTCTGGACTATGTGTGCATAGTCACATCAGTCGTGTCCGAGTCTCCGCGACCCCCGTGGACTATGGCCTGCCAGGCTCCTCTGTCCATTCTTGTCCAGGCGGGAATACTGGAGTGGGATGCCGTTTCTTTGGACTATGGGTATGTTTAAAAATGGGCTTCCCTGGTGGCTTAGACGGTAAAGAATCCACCTGCAATACAGGAGACATGGGTTTGATCCCTGGGTTGGGCAGATCCTCTGGAGGAGGGCATGGCAACCCACTCCAGTATTCTTGCCTGGAGAATCCCATGGACAGAGGAGTCTGGANCTATGGGTATGTTTAAAAATGGGCTTCCCTGGTGGCTTAGACGGTAAAGAATCCACCTGCAATACAGGAGACATGGGTTTGATCCCTGGGTTGGGCAGATCCTCTGGAGGAGGGCATGGCAACCCACTCCAGTATTCTTGCCTGGAGAATCCCATGGACAGAGGAGTCTGGAGGGCTACAGTCCCTGGGGTTGCAGAGTCAGACACAACTGAGCAACTAAGCACATGTTTAAAAATATGCTTCTTTTTAAAAAAAAAAAACAAGCTCTTGAAGGGGGGAGGTGGTGTGGTAAGGAGGCTCAAGATGGAGGGGATAAATGTATACTTACAGCTGATTCTCACTGTTATATACAATAACAGAAACCAATACAACACTGTAAAGCAACTATCCTCCAATCAAAAATTTAAGAAGTAAATAAAACTTAAAAAGCAAGTTCTTAAACCCACTCTTTTGTCAAGGAGGCAACAAGACAGACTCGATTTAACATATCAAAGGAAACTGAATTTCCCCTCTCAGGCCACTTTCAGTAGGCCAGAGCCCAAACACAATGGTAGAACAATGCAGTGTTACCTTGAGAGCTTCTCTCTCACCACCTGCTCTCTTATGACACTTTTCAGTTAAAACAGACAAATAGGGTTGAAGAATTTGCACTAAAGAGAAAAAAAAAGTGAGAGGCAAGAATGCAGTGAGATGAAAATTATATTTCAGAGAAGAAATGAGCAGACCAGAGCGAGCTGGCAGCTCTCACAGCTGGTTAATCATCAGTGGGCACAGCCTTGAGGGTGTTGAACCCTGAGTGGCCCCTCGGTGGGCATTGAATGGCATCGTGCTGGTCGGAGGGAAATCTATCGCAGTCACCTTCCCCTGCTCAGCCTCCAAGGCCCCACTCTGGGCTGCAATTGAACTTTTCAACTTGGAAGATAAACATCAGGGATCCAAAGGGATTGATTCAGAGGCTCCATGGCGAGGGCTAAGAGGTTGTCCTGGCAGGAGGCAGGAGACGCCACAGGCTAAAGGAAAGGGCACTCAGAGCAGGGAAGTCTGCACAGATTTCACAGCCCCCGATATTTCACTGCCCCAAGCTTGGGGCAGAGTCTCAGCAGTGTTTGGGGAAACAGGGAGAGAGAGAAAACAGGATGGGGGCTCTAAGGAAAGAAGGAAGCTGGAGGTGATGAGAAAGAAGGGTCCAGACAAGCAAGGGGGAGTGAAAGATGAGAAGGGAATCATTTGAGGTGCACAAGTGAAAGGGAAGCTTCTCTCAAGACTTATGAAACCAAAACCACACAAACTTGCCTCAGTTCTTATTTTCTAAAATTAACGGCAGACTTTCAGAAGTAGCCTGGATTCTGAACACAGTTTTAAAGGGCTCTGCACTTTAAAACAATGTCTGAAAGGAGATCCTACATAACCACCTGTATTTCCTTCTGTATCCCTTTAGCCTGCTCCCTTTCAGAGGTTTTTGTATATAAATGAGGCTGTTTCAAAAAAAATCTTTTTAGAATATTAATATTTGTTCTGTGTCGTTGGCTTGTGTTGGCTTTTCTGATGTATTGATGAGCCATTCTAGCATGAATTCTGCTGATATTCCTGTTTCAACTGCAGTTTGGAAAGTCAGTATGAAACCAGAAAGAACCAGCATTTGATCTAAGGAAGGAGAAGGGTCACTGAGTCGAGGACTGTAAGGCCAAACTAATAGCCATCCTTTATGCATGAAAATTTAAAGTATATCCATTTCAGCCAACAGGCTAAGCTCTAGTCACCTGTTCTATTCAACAGTTCTATCCCTGGGGATTATCTTGCATTTCAAGTATTCTCTTACTTTTTAATGCGCTTTATACCTTTAGCTGAAAATGTTGCTCCAAAGGTACCAATGGGGTCAAATGACAGCTTGGGGTTTCAAAGGGACTCCCAGTCATTCTCAGCTCCCAAAGGGGTTGACATTTGATCTTCCAAAGTCCTCTGGCCAAGCACTGGCTTTGAGGACCGGCAAAGGCATCTGCCTTCAACCCACTGTTGGACAGATCAGGAAATAGTCACAAAAGTGGAATGCAGAGCAGCCCCTTAACATATTCAAGTGAGAACAGCCAGTTAGCACCAAAAGAAAGACTAGATTCTAAGACTCTCAACCCCAATTCGTGTGCAGGCATCTCTCCACACTGCCCTCCTTCAGAGAATGAAGCTTCAGTAGCAACCTCCCAGAGGAACTTCTTAAGCCAAAAAGATGGCATCTTTGTGCTTAAAAAAAAAGGCACAATCTGGCCAGCAGAGTGAAGAAACCTGTGTCTGGAGGTTAGCTCCAGACAGCTGAGTATCAGGAAGGAAGCAGAAATTTAGAACGTCTCAAGATTTGGAGATCTACAAACCCAGGACAGCAGGGATGTGGATGGGACCAAAATCAGGATCAGCAGGAGGAAAAGCTCTCAGACTGACACAGCCAGAGGAGTGTCCCTCCCAAAGCCAGCAGGGAACGGCACCAGAGTTCATGCTCTGGAGAGGCTGCACCAAGTGCCTTTGACTTCAGGGATGTCAGGAGTAGGGTGACAGGCCCAGCAAGGAAAGGGAGAGTAGGTGAAAACTGACATGTCCTTTCCCTTCTTTTGAATTCCCAGACATTGGGATCCAGGTTTATTCCCCTATGCAGGCAGGAGAGTGAAGATTCCTCACCAGAGAAACTGCTGCGTCTCTATCTTTTTATTTTATTTTTGAGCCATTCTAAAATGAACGATTCAGTGGCAGTTCATACATTCATAATATTGTACAACCAGCACTTTTATCTAATTTCCAAACATTTTATCACCCCAAAGAAAATTCCTTTGCTTCACTTTTGATCAGGATTGAAAAAGCACGGTGTCACCAGGCATCTGAGGGAAAACTGGCATGAATGACAGACGGCAGAAAACAATTGACAAGAAGAGCTCAAAGGAGACAGAAAGTGACAAGAACAGAGGGAAATTTTTTTAATAAAAAATTTCAAATTCCTGCTCAGAAAAAATGAAAAAGTATTATGTAATAAAACAAAAGGCCGAGGCTAAGAAAAACAGGAAATATTTGCAGAATGCATAGAATGAGAAAGAGCTCTTGGAAATTCAAAGTATCAGAATAGGAGCTTTTTTTCATTAATAAAAAAGAAAAAAAAATCAAAGAGATTGAAAGATAAAGTTTGAAAGATCACCCAGGGATAGGGCACAAAGAACGTAAAATAGGAAGGAGACAATGATGAAAAATCTGAGTTAGTCTGTGTGTGCCAACATTGAATAATAGGAGTTTTAGATAAAAAGAAAAAAGAATAGGCAAGGATGCTATCAAAGAACAAATACAGAAGAAAACTTTCCAACTGAAAGCATTTGTCTCCAGACTGAAAGGGCTAATTTGAATCTCTCTCACAAAGAAAGAAAAAGAGACCCATGTGAAAGTGAACCATTGTTAAGATTTTAGGAGAACTGGCACAAGAAAATATCCTAAAAATTCCAAGGATGAAAAAAAATAGGCCAGATATGAGGATTTGGAATTAGAAGAGTGTTTGACTTTCCAATCATAGAAATAGAAAGCTGGAAAAGAATGGAACAATGCTTTTAAAACTGAATGAAAGTTATTTGTAAGCTAAAATTTTATACCTAGCTATGTTAGAGTTCTCCAGAAAAACACAACCAATAATATTAATAGATGTAGATGATATGGCTACAGATGATACTGACATAAGAGGAAATTTACTCTTGCAGTTACAGAGTCTCAGAAGTCGCACAGTCTGCCATCTGCAAGCTGAATAGCCAGAAAATAGCAGTATAATTCAGTCTGAAGGTGAAGGCCTGGGAATTGAGTGGTCACTGGAATAAATGCCAGAATTTGAAGGCATGAAAACCAGGAGCTTTGATGTCCGAAGATTAGAGAAGATAGATAGCCCAGCTCAAGATGAAAGAGGGGAGTTGCCTTTCCTTCACTTTTTTGTCCTATTTGAGTGGGTGTAGGTGGATCATTTTTACTCAGTCTATTGAATCAAAGGCTAACCTCATCCAGAAACGCCCTCACAGACACACCCAGAAATAATGTTTTAAACAGGTATCTGGGCATCCCTTAGTCCAGACAAGCTGACATATAAAATTAAACATCATCAACTAATCTAGCAATCAAGTTGGTGGTAGAATCAAATTATTTTCTGACATTCATGAACTCTACCTACTAAGATGCTCTATCAAAACAGGGAAGTAGTTTTTTTAAAGGAAGACCATGTGAAGCCAAAGAAATAAAGGATCCAACATGGGAAAGAGTTGAGGGGCACACTCATGGGGTTAAGGAAGGGAAATCCTGTGATGAGTGTAAAGGGACGTGGCAGAATTGGTGCTTGGAGGCCAGTCCCAGGTCTTTCTGGAGGCAAGTGCAAAAATGATTCATGAGTGATATCTAAGATAAAAATGGAGCTCAGTTCAGTTCAGTTGCTCAGTCGTGTCCAACTCTGCGACCCCATGAACTGCAGCATGCCAGGCCTCCCTGTCCACCACCAACTCCTGGAGTTCACTCAAACTCATGTCCATCGAGTTGCTGATGCCATCCAACCACCTCATCCTCTGTTGTCCCCTTCTCCTCCTGCCTTCAATCTTTTCCAGAATCAGGGTCTTTTCAAATGAGTCAGCTCTTCTCATCAGGTGACCAAAACACTGAAGTTTCAGCTTCAACATCAGTCCTTTCAATGAACACCCAGGACTGATCTCCTTTAGGATGGACTGGTTGGATCTCCTTGCAGTCCAAGGGACTCTCAAGAGTCTTCTCTAACACCACAGTTCAAAAGCATCAATTCTTCAGCACTCAGCTTTCTTTATAGTCCAACTCTCGCATCCATACATGACTACTGGAAAAACCATAGCCTTGACTAGACANAGCTTCAACATCAGTCCTTTCAATGAACACCCAGGACTGATCTCCTTTAGGATGGACTGGTTGGATCTCCTTGCAGTCCAAGGGACTCTCAAGAGTCTTCTCTAACACCACAGTTCAAAAGCATCAATTCTTCAGCACTCAGCTTTCTTTATAGTCCAACTCTCGCATCCATACATGACTACTGGAAAAACCATAGCCTTGACTAGACAGACCTTTGTTGACAAAGTAATGTCTCTGCTTTTTAATGTGCTGACTAGGTTTGTCATAACTTTCCTTCCAAAGAGTAAGAGTCTTTTAATTTCATGGCTGCAATCACCATCTGGAGTGATTTTGGAGGCCCCCAAAAATAAAGTCAGCCACTGTTTCCACTGTTTCCCCATCTATTTGCCATGAAGTGATAGGACCGGATGCCATGATCTTCATTTTCTGAATGTTGAGCTTTAAGCCAACTTTTTCACTCTCCTCTTTCACTTTCATCGAGAGGCTCTTTAGTTCTTCTTCACTTTCTGCCATAAGGGCGGCATCATCTGCATATCTGAGGTTGTTGATATTTCTCCCAGCAATCTTGATTCCAGCTTGTGCTTCATCCAGCCCAGCATCCCCTTGGTGTGCCACTATTCAAAACACTTTAAGCTCTGATAGAGACAGTAAATTAATGGCAAGCACATAGAAACTTAAGGAAATTTTAAAATAAGCCAATTACTAACTCTAGGAAAACAAAAGCACTGTATGAGAAGGAAAAAGTAATCACAGCCATCTCTGTGTTTCAGCTGTGGGTGTATCTGCAATGGTCAAAAAAATACTAACCCTAAATACTGTTACATAGTTGTATATATAAATGAGAAGGCTGAGGAGGCAAGGGAGTGACCAGTAGGGGAAGGATGAGGGAAAAAAACATTCAAAATAAAGAAATCAAGAAAAAGAAATATACATATATTATTTAGAAACACAGAGGTGAACCATAAGAAACATCTTAAAAGGCCTGGCAGTGTTTCCCTCAGGGAAGGAGAGATTAAATAGAAGAGAAAGCATGGGTTAAGAGACTGCTGTTTCCAATAAAGGTTTTGAATACTGTTTGACTTTTTATAAACTAAGTCCATGCATTTCTTCTATAGAGACACAGATTAAATTTTTTGCAAACTCCATTACTGGAACAACTTGGTCCATCAGCCTCGCTGTAACATACCAGGTTATCCGATACACAGTGTCGTGTGGCGCTCTTCCCTCTCTATAAGCAATTCACCGAGAAGAAATGCTACTCGCTGTCAAGTCTCATTCCGGAGAGATGTGACCTCTTTTTCAACCCTGAGGAAGTGGAGCCACTAAATACAAGTCAAATCCAGTTACAGTCAAATTTCAAGTGAAGTGCCACCAAAATATTTGTAAGCCCCAGGTAATGGCCTAGTTATCCCAGCATAATTTGTTGTAACAGCGTTCTAGAATACACACACAAAAAGTTATGGTAGTTGCTTCCACGCTGGGCTCCTATAGAATCATGCTGCACTTACCAAAGCATTTATCACACTTCTTGTACTTTATTCCTATTAGAGTTTTTAAAGTTTACTGGACTGTCTTCATGAGGACAAAGACCACAGCTGAACTGATTTTTTTTTTTTTTTTGTCCCCTGTGTCTAGCACAGTGACTAATATGTGGAAGGCATGCAGGCAATGTTTGAAAAAAGGAAGAAAAAGGGAAAGATTGAATGAACGTACAAGAACAATAATAATGAAAGCAGCAGCCAGTTCCAGGAATTGGTGATGAACAGGGAGGCCTGGCATGCTGCAATTCATGGGGTTGCAAAGAGTCAGACATGACTGAGCGACTGAACTGAACTGANAAAGGAAGAAAAAGGGAAAGATTGAATGAACGTACAAGAACAATAATAATGAAAGCAGCAGCCAGTTCCAGGAATTGGTGATGAACAGGGAGGCCTGGCATGCTGCAATTCATGGGGTTGCAAAGAGTCAGACATGACTGAGCGACTGAACTGAACTGAACTGAATGAAGAGGACCAAAAAGAGGGGTTCATTTATAGCAGCAAATGCTACAGAGCCCAAGTAATAACAGCAGGGACAAACTCAGTGTGTGCCGTGCCAGGCATTGCTCCAGGGGTGGCAGGTGTATTAGCACATTAACCCTTGGGATAACCCATGAGGTAGGTTATCATTATTCTCGTTTTATGTTTTATTTAAGAAAATGTTTATTTACTTATTTATTTGACTGCACTCGGGATCTTTGCTGCATCGTGCTGGATCTTTCCTTGTGGCACAAGGACTCTCTGGTTGTGGCACGCAGGTTTACTTGCTCCATAGCATGTGGGAATCTTGGTTCCCCGACGAGAGATGGAACCCACGTCCCTTGCACTACAAGGCAAATTCTTAATCACAGGGTCACCAGTGAAGTCCCTTTAAAATTTCATTTTTGCCCATATCCTGTGACATAGGGGATTTTAGTTCCTTGACCAGGAATTGAACATCCACCAGCTGCACTGAAAGTACAGAATCTTAACCAGCGGACCACCAGGGAAGTCCCCACTATTCCCATTTTATAGAGAAGCAATTGGATCCCGATCACAGAGTCAGAAAGCAATAGATGAACCAGGGTTAGGGCCCAAGCCATTTGACTCCAAAATCTGTGCTCATAAGCACATCACTCCTGAGGAATGAAGAAATGAGCCCCTTTGGGGTGAACATCTAAGGATGTGGCCCCATGTCTGGCCTGGCAGGATACGTGCAGCTGGTTTGGAGTTGTTAGGAAAGCTCCAGAGATTGGAAGAGCTAATATTGTTAAAATGGTCATACTACCCAAATTAATCGACAGATTTAGTGTGATCTCTATCAAATTATCCATGACATTTTTCACAGAACTAAAGCAAATAAGCCTAAAATTTATAAGAAACCACAGAAGACCCAGAATTGCTAAAGCAATCCTGAGACAAAAGAACAAAGTTGGAGGCATAAATCTCCCAGACCCAGGACAATACTAAAAAGTTACTATAATCAAAACTGCATTGTGTAGCACTGGCGTAAAAACAGACATATGGCTAAATGTAACACAATAGAGAGCCCAGAAATATACTTATATGCCTAATAGTCAATTAGTCTTTGACAAAAGAGGCAGAAACATACAATGGAGAAAAGACAGTCTCTTCAGCAAATGGTGTTGGGACAGTGGGACAGCTGCATGTAAATCAATGAAGTTAGAACACTTCCTCACACAATATATGAAAATAAACTCAAAATGATTTAAAGACCCAAATATAAAACATGGCACCACAAAATTCCTAGAAGAGAACATAGGCAAAACTTTCTCGGACATAAATCATAGCATTATCTTCTTGTCTTATCAGTCTCCAAGGGAAAAGGAATTAAAGCAAAAATAAACAAATGGGAGATAATCAACCTTAAAAGCTTTTGCACAGCAAAGGAAACCATAAACAAAACAAAAAGACAACCTATGTACTGGGAGAAAATATTTGGAAATGCTAAGACCAACAAGGGCTTAATTTCCAAAATATACAAAGAGCTTATATAACTAAATTAAAAAAAAAAAACACAATCAAACATTGGGCAGAAGACCTAAATAGACATCTCTCCAAAGAAGACATACAGATGGCCAACAGGCACAGGAAAAGATGTTCCATATCACTAATTATTAGAGAAATGAAAAGCAAAACCGCAGTGAGGTAATACCTCACACCAGTCAGAATGGCCGTCATCAAAAAGTCTATAAATACATGCTGGAAAAGGTGTGAACAAAAAGGAACTCTCCTACATGGTTGGTGGGAATGTAAATTGGTGCAGCCGTTATGAAAACCAGTATGGAAGTTCCTTAAAAGACTAAAAGTAGAGTTACCAAGTAGAGATCCAGCAATCCCACTCCTAAGCATCTATCCGGAAAAGACAAAAACTCAGTTTGAAAAGATACATGCACCTCTACGTTCATAGCAACACTATTTACAATAGCCAAGACTTGGAAGCAAACTAAATGTCTGTAAACAGATGAATGGATAAGATGTGGTATATATATATATGTGTGTGTGTGTGTGTGTGTGTGTGTGTAATATTACTCAGCTATCAAAAAGAATAAAATACTGAAATTTGCAGCAACATGGATGGACCTAGAGATTATCATACTGAGTAAAGTAAGGCAGGAAGAGAAAAACAAATGTTATTTGATATCATATATATGTGGAATCTAAACAATAATGCAAATGAATTTATTTATAAAACAGGCTCACAGACCTAGAAAACAAATTTATGTGTAACAAAGGGAATGTGGGGGTGGATAAATAAATTAGGAGTTTGGGATTAACAGATACATACCAGTCCAAACTCTGGAATTCTGAACAAATGCACGGTTCCTAATTCAAGTCATTAAAAAATCGGGTGATTTCTTACATAGCAGCATGTAACTGCTACAAGGTAACAAGCGGAATTTGAATTTCAGAATTTGACACCAAAGGCCAAATTCTTAACCACTATAAGCCACCATCATACTCTTATTTTCCTCAGATACATACTTCTTTCTGGCCTAGATAAAGACTTAAATTGCTCAGATGGTATAAAATGCCTTTACCTTATGACGTTCTCCTTTCTTCTCTAAGCTCTGGATTCCATGTTGACAGAATCCTTAGACATAAAAGGTTCGCTGCTGATTGAAACTCCAGACCTGACCTTCCTCTGACCTCTTCATGGGCTCCAAAGTGCAGAATTAAGTCTAATTGGAATTACAGAGAGGGGACAGTTCACAGGGGACATTTCATTCACCCTAATAATAAAACCTCGCTGTCCCTGGGAATTCCCTGGAGGTCCAGTGGTTAGGACTGCGTGCTCCCACTGCCAAGGGCCGACATGAAATCCCTGATCAGAGATCAGGGCCCCACAGGCCCTGTGGCACGGCCAAACAAAACACCTATCAGTACAATTCAAGCGGGAGCATTTTCCATTCCAGGTGTGGTTTTCACAACTAAAGCTCCAAAACACCTGACAAGCCTGTCATCTCTCCCAATATGAAGAGCTGCATCTAATGCCAATCTCTGGCACCTGACCTGCCCTGGATAAGACCTCAAGGTATGTATGTGGCGCTGTAACACCTTTTCCCAAAAGAATTGTCTGTGAAGAAGTCTTTTTAACGTTGACGTTCTGTGATGCTGGTCAGGTTTCCTTAGGGACACAGACCATGTGAGTGGGGAGGGATGTATTCTTGAAGGAGTTAGTACCAGCTTCACCTCAGTTCACCCCACGGCCCCTCATCTCCCAGCTGGTTAGACCAGATTCCTCTCCTGATATCCTCAGGGCAGTGTGCTGGTTCTGGAAGTCAGACAAGGTCACTTGGTATCTTCTTAGTCAAAGAAAAGCACAAGGCCAGCCCAGTTTCAAAAGGTGGACAGATTCTACTTATTGAGCTGCAAAGCTTTAGGCCATATTTAATCGGTCCCACTACGCGTGCATGCGTGCTAAGTTGCTTCAGCCAGGTCTAACTCTTTGTGACCCCATGGGCTGTAGCCCACCAGGCTCCTCTGTCCATGGAATTCTTCAGGCAAGAATACTGAAGTGGGTAGCCATTCCTATCTCCAGGGGATCTTCCCAACCTAGGGATCAAACCCAGGTCTCCTGCATTACAGGCAGATTCTTTACCATCTGAGCCACCCTTTACACACAGCAATTTGGTATCAGCAACAACCTTGAAATAGACATTAACGTTTGTCCATTTCACTGATAAAAGGAAACTAAGGCCCAGAGAAGTTAAGTAACTCGCCCAAGGTCACACTGTCAGCAGTCAACGAATTTATGTTTGACCTCTATACAAATAAGAAAAATGAAGTTTAGAGAGATGAGATCACTTCACTTCACTCTGATGAAGAACACAGAGCTAAACAAAGATTCGCCTAAATCTCTGACTTCTTTGTCTGGGCATTTTCCTTGAATATGCTGTGCTTTCTCAGGGAAGAATTCACTTTAACAGGGAGATTATTCCAGATTCCCCCAGAAAGAGGAGCCTGGCCACCACGCAAAGTGGCAGAGCAAGGCACTCAAACAAAACAACAGGAGGCCAACAGTGGGCGTCTGTTTGAGACCAGCTAAGCACAGACCGTGTGGGCTGGGTCCCCAGCGGTCCAGGTGAAGTAAGAAAAGATGTGATGAGCCTGGCTTTCCGTCGGTTTTCTTTTCTTTCTATTTTGATATGTAATGTCTTGTCAGTAAAGAGGATCAGCGGCTTCTTGTCTTAAAAAGATGTTGCCATCTTTATGGGAAGCTGTGTGCAAACAGCCAGTATTTCACTGGGGATTTTTGCAGGTGATTCTCCTGTCGCCTTAAATCCTCAGCTGGCCAGTCTAGTCAAAGAGCAGTACCCACTCCCCTGACTGGCCCAGAACAGAGTAAATGACCTGGTCCAGAAATACCATCCCCTCTTGTTATTGTTCATAGCTCAACTGTGTCTGACTGCGACCCCCATGGACTGCAGCACGCCAGGCTCCTCTGATCTCCACTGTCTCTTGGAGTTTGCTCAAATTCATGTCCACAGAGTCAGTATGCCATCCAACCATCTCATCCTCTGCCATCCCATTCTCCTTTTGCCTTCAATCTTTTCCAGCATCAGGAATTCCCCCTTAGGATGTTCCAGTCACAGGTAGTGGGGGAATTTCCCCATGACCTCAAGCCTACTCTGACAGAGGCAGCATCTGCAGGTTCCAGAAAAAGAAGAGGTAGGGAGGAGATGGGTCGGAGGGCCACCACTCTAGAAGGTGTCACCCGGAAGGCAGCTTGAACCCTAACCAGACTCGACATATGCTGGACTAGAAAAAGTTAAGGAACTGGCTCAGGATCCATCCAGGTGTCTGCTTGGAGGAATCTCTCCTGAGGCTTTGTCAGTCTGTGCACTGTGTTCCAGAAAATTCCATGTGAGCCTGAGGGTTGAGGCCATTCTGGGATGGAGTTGGGAAACACTGACTGCAGAGAAGAGGGACCCTGATGGGGACCTCGTGGATGGAGGCAAGCCTCACTCTCAGTCCAGCCTCTGAGTAACTCAGGGAGCTACCCGTTTAGCTGACATTTTTTTTTTTTTCCATGAAATATCTCTTTTGGAGGGAGGCAGGAAATTGGAGTTCTAGTGAGGATTGGAGTAGAGAACAAGGTGGATGAGAATGGGCCCTGGCAGGAAGATGTCATGCCTGGGTGCTCAGCTGTGTCCAGGCTCCATTGTCCATGGGACTCTCCAGGCAAGAAGACTGGAGTGGTTTGCCACTTCCTCCTCCAGGGGATCTTCCCCAGCCAGGGATCTAACTCGAGTCTCCTGCATTGGTAGGCAGATTCTCTACCACCACGCCCCCCAGAAAGCCCTGGGAAGATGACAGGATTCTGTCAAAAACCATCTGAGTTAAACGGTTTCCCTCAACAGAGCAGAGGTGCTGGCGTTGAAGACCAGTGGGTCCATTAACATCTCTCCGCTTTACGACTCTCTTCCTGCCTGTCTTCAAGACCCCGGCACGTGCAGAGGCCCTGGGGACTGGTGCAGGGCCCGGGCAAGCCCTTGGGAGTCTCCCCACTGAACTCGCATGGAACCCCCTCCCCCCAGCCCCGCTCCTCTCTCCGAGGCTCCACTCACAGGCATTTCTTCAATGCATCCAGGCCCTGCGAACACACATCCTTCATTCCCCTTTGGTACCCTGAGTACAGGGGAGTGACGTTATCTCAGGCTCAGCAAGAGGCTCCTGTCTCTGCTTCCTCTCCCTCTCCTCCTCACCCTCATCTGTCTCTTTCAACTTTTTTCAGCCTTCACCATCACCCCATCCTCCCCAGCATCGGCCTTCCCTCCAGCATTATCTGCATGGGCCCTTGATGGCATCTCCTTCTGCCCTCCCTGTAAGCATGACTCTGAGATTTCATGCCTCCGGCGGAGGATTCAGGCCCTGAAGTGTCCGCAGAGGCCTCCTGCCTTTGTGTTTGGGCTCTGGTCAGGTCAACTTATTTCTGTCTTTCCCCTCTGAGTCCCTACAGCAGGTTGGAGCTTTGACACCTTGGCACCCTGGGAGCTGGTAGATTGCAAACCTTCCCAGGGTGGCCCCAGGAGGTCGAGTGGCTTTGAGTGTCCTGGAGGTGTGGCATCCCAGCAGACACCAGATTTAATTCGGTCTGACTCCCAGATTCTTTCTGAACCTCCAGCAAAGTCTTGGAGTCTCCAAAGTATAACTCGGACAAGATCAACCCTCTTCAATTACAGTGATGAGGAGGAAGAGTGGACCTTGGTGCGCATGCTGGCTGAAACGGCACTGTACTTGAACTTGGTCATCGTGAACCAGTTCACCGTCAAGGACTGTGATTTTGGAAAAGCTAAGAGTGATTCGCTTTGTTAAAAGCTAATGTGCACTATGACACCCAGCTCACTGTTTTATACATCACCCCAGTGCTTTCTCCAGTGCCCCTGGGAGGGCCTCCAAAGATGCTTGCAGACTGAAAGAATGATCTCACCCTCTCATGGGGCCACCACCATCCTGCTGCCCAGAGGAAAAGCATCTGGAAGCTTCCTGTGGTAGAGAAATGGTCTGACGGTCATCTTTTAGTTTGTGTTCCTTAAGTCCTCACGGTGGGGATCGACTGCATTCTCTGTTCATATTTTACTGCAAAAATATCCATAAGCTCCCTCCCAGAAAATCAAACACCGCTTTCCATGTTGGAGAAGCAGCATGATTTAAACTCCCCAGAGCGGAGCCAGGCGGGTTGACTCATAGCCTCTCTTCGGAGGCGAGCCTGACATATGCTGTACACGTGTGCCCAGTGTAGGCCTAGCTGGATTCTGAGAGGGGCCCACTCAGGAGAAAAAGCTTTATTTTTACCCTCTGCCAGAAATGGAGCTTCACCCCAATTCTCCCCCATAAATAGCACACCCAGGAGCCTTGCCATTTCAGAAAGCAGCTTAGAAACGCCCGTCTAAATTAAACCGCAGAAGGACCACTGGGGTTTATGGAAATCAAATTCGACTCATTACCTAAAAATGAAAGGACCCAGCCTTCTAAAAATACAGTAGTGTTTATTTCTAGGCAGGCCCCCGTGTTTGCATGCTTTTAATTGTTTTCAGAGCTGAAGCTCCAATAATTTGGCCACCTGGTGTGAAGAGCTGGCTCACTGGAAAAGACCCTGATGCTGGGAAAGATTGAGGACAGGAGGAGGGGACGACAGAGGATGAGATGGCTGGATGGCATCACCGACTCAATGGACATGGGTTTAGGTGGACTCTAGGAGATGGTNGCTCCAATAATTTGGCCACCTGGTGTGAAGAGCTGGCTCACTGGAAAAGACCCTGATGCTGGGAAAGATTGAGGACAGGAGGAGGGGACGACAGAGGATGAGATGGCTGGATGGCATCACCGACTCAATGGACATGGGTTTAGGTGGACTCTAGGAGATGGTGATGGACAGGGAGGCCTGGCGTGCTGCAGTCCATGGGATCTCAGGGAGTTGGACACAACTGAGCAACTGAACAACAATTGTTTTCAGAAGCTACACCTTTTAAAAGATATTCTAAGTCCTGATCACAGAGGATCTGTTTCTCAGTAAGGTTTAAGATAACGAATAACTTGGTACACTTTAAGGAAGGTTGAAGGAGACACTTCTTGAAAGCTGAAAAGACACAGGTGTGTGGTGATTGAGAAGTCTGGGGGAGAATTTTTGTTGATATTTTTAAAGGCAACTGGAGAGTTAACAGCTATTAGAAGAAGCCTTGAGAGTAAGATTCAGTCATTGCAAGGAAATAGCTTGGTGAACATAACAAGGCTTTCTATTAACACTATTGTCCCAAGACACATGAAAAATGGCAGGAAAACATCTCAATCACTCCCTTGGGACTAGAGAACTTGATTGATCATTGGGGAAGCTGAGGCTATCTTAGTTGAAGCTTTTTTTCCCAACATTATGGAACAAATGTGAGTCTGTGGTTGTGATTCCTTGCCACAGACTCATCAGGTATGAATAAATCTCAGTGGGATAAACACTGGCTCTCCCCTGAGCCCCCTGCTGGGGGGAGTGACCTTTGCTGGCCTTTTGGCTGAGATTAGTCATACTATGGGGGCTTCCCTCGGTGGTTTAGCGGTAAAGAGCCCAGCTGCCAATGCAGAAGATGCAAGGTTCAATCCCTGGGTGGGGAAGATCCCCTGGAGGAGGAAATGGCAAGCTTCTCTAGTGTCCTTGCCTGGGAAGTCCCATGGACAGAAAAGCATAGCAGGCTACAGTCCAGAAGGGTCTCAAAGAATCAGACTGAGCACAGGCAAAAATGGAGAAAGGATGTTGGTGTCTGTTTTGACGCCAGTGGGAAGCATCTTGAAATGTTTCTCCCTCCGTGGTCACTGAAATCTATCTTGTCTTCTGGTTTGCAAAGGTTTTCATCCTGAATTTCCCTAGACAGATCTTTTTTCCTGTTGGATCACATCTAGTCTTATGTCCCCATGGTAGGTAGAAATGCTCGCCCTCCCCGCCCACAACCAGAAAGCTGTGTTCATGTCCTAATTCTCAGCCTGTCAATATGACCTTACTGGGGGAAAGGGTCTTTGCAGATGTAGTTAAGTTGAGGATTTTGAGAAGAGGAGATTGTCTGGTGGGCCCTCAACATCATTGCAAGTATCCTTATAAGACACTTCCACAAGAAGGGAGATTTGAAACAGAAGGGAAGATGGTGGTGGGAGGTGGGAACAGAGAAGGGAGTGATGTGGCCACAAGCCAAGGAAAGTCTGCAGTCACCAGAAGCCAGAAGAGACGCTTCCCTGGAACCTCCACAGGCTCTGCTGCCATCTTGATTTAAGACTCCAGAAAAACAAGAAAAGAAATCTCTGTGGTTGTAAGTCACCAAGTCTGTGGCCATTTGTCATAGCAGCCACAGCAAACCAGCACAGTCTCCATTCTGGCTGAGATCCTCCAAGTCTGATTCCACGGAGGCTGGCTGTCTTGTTTCATCATCTTTGGACAGATATTTGTGGAGTGCTAACATGTGTTGACAACAGGGTTCCTCAGGTGGTACGGTGGTAAAGAACACACCTGCCAATGCAGAAGCTGCGGGTTGGATTCCTGGGCCGGAAAGATCCCCTGGAGGAGGAAATGGCACCTCACTCTAGTCTTCATGGCTGGGAAATCCCCTGGACAGAGGAGCCTGGCAAGCTACAGTCCATGGGGTCACAAAGAGTCAGACATGATTGCGCAACTGAGCATACACACACATGCATGCTAACAATGAGAGAGGTGCTGAGGTGTAACAGTGAGCAAAGAAACAGGAGCAAAGGGAGCAAAGAGACATCTTCTAGCGGCTCCAGTAGTTTATGGCCGAGGAGACGGTCAGTAAGCAAATAACCACACAGATATCATTACAGTGTGTTGCAGTGCCACGAGGGCAAGAGAACAGGGCATGTGGCAGGTGAGGACATAGTAACAGTCTCTTGCAGAGTGAAGGAGTGAGGTTTAGACAGAGACCTGGGCTCCAATAGGGGAAGGACTTTTCCAGCTACACGGAACCGTCTTTAGGAAGGGACTGTAGGATGCAGAGGCTTTGGAAGCTTTCAAGCATTACCTAAAGGCCGATGCTGAAACTCCAGTACTTTTGCCACCTGATATGAAGAGCCAACTCATTGGAAAAGACCCTGATGCTGGGGTACATTGAGGGCAGGAGAAGAAGGGGGAAACTGAGGATGACATGGTTGCATGGCATCACCGACTCAATGGACATGAGTTGGAGCAAGCTCCGGGAGACAGTGAAGGACAGGGGAGCCTGGAGCGCTGCAGTCCCTGGGATGCAAAGACTTGGACACGATTTAGTGACTGACCAACAACAACAATAACAAAAGGGAAAGGAAAAAGGGCATTGGACTGGGGGTCAGAGGGAAGGTAGCTCTCCCAGGGTTTAGGGTTCAAGTCTAAGACTCTCTGTCCTGAAGACTTGGAGAAGCTACTTGTTGGCCTGCAGGGGTAACCCAGTCAGACTGACATTTCAGAAGATCCATTCTGGCGGCTGCATGGAAAAGAAGTGGGAGGAGCTGAAACCAGTGGCTCATTGTGGAGTCTCTTGAGAAGCCCAGACACAATCCGGTGGTTGTTTGGACTTGGATGTTGCAGCCAGGATGGGCCAGAAGTGGGTGGATTCCAAAGAGTGTAGGAAGCAGGAGTTGGTGATGGATGGGAGGTGGATAGTTAGAGAGAGGGAAGTGTACAGGAAATGCCCTGGGTCTCCAATCTGTACCGTGAGCAAGATGGCAATGCCAGAGCCCCTGGGCACTCTTGAAAAGGACCCAAGTTTGGGGAAAGGAGATAATTAGTGCTTTCCCCTAAAATGACCCTACTTCTCAGATTTTCTGGGACAATCCAAGTTATGCCTATTATCTCAAAGTCTTGCCCAGAATTTTTTTTATTCCCTCAAATGCCCCAGTTTGGATCAATCAATTATATGGTCAGTTCAGTTCAGTTCAGTTGCTCAGTCATGTCCGTCTCTTTGCAACTCCATGAATCACAGCACGCCAGGCCTCCCTGTCCATCATCAACTCCTGGAGTTCACTCACACGTGCATCCATTGAGTCAGTGATGCCATCCAGTCATCTCATCCTCTGTCGTTCCCTTCTCCTCCTGCCCCCAATCCCTCCCAGCATCAGAGTCTTTTCCAATGAGTCAACTCTTTGCATGAGGTGGCCAAAGTACTGGAGTTTCAGCTTTAGCATCATTCCCTCCAAAGAAATCCCAAGGCTGATCTCCTTCAGAATAGACTGGTTGGATCTCCTTGCAGTCCAAGAGACTTTCAAGAGTCTTCTCCAACACCACAGTTCAAAAGCATCAATTCTTCGGTGCTCAGCCTTCTTCACAGTCCAACTCTCACATCCGTACATGACCACAGGAAAAACCATAGCCTTGACTAGACAGACCTTTGTTGGCAAAATAATGTCTTTGCTTTTGAATATGCTATCTAGGTTGGTCATAACTTTTCTTCCAAGGAGTAAGCGTCTTTTAATTTCATGGCTGCAGTCACCATCTGCAGTGATTTTGGAGCCCCCAAAAATAAAGTCTGACACTGTTTCCACTGTTTTTCCATCTATTTTCCATGAAGTGATGGGACCGGATGCCATGATCTTCATTTTCTGAATGTTGAGCTTTAAGCCAACTTTTTCACTTTCCTCTTTCACTTTCATCAAGAGGCTTTTTAGCTCCTCTTCACTTTCTGCCATAAGGGTGGTGTCATCTGCATATCTGAGGTCATTGGTATTTCTCCTGGCAATCTTGATTCCAGCTTGTGTTTCTTCCATTCCAGCGTTTCTCATGATGTACTCTGCATAGAAGTTAAATAAGCAGGGTGACAGTATACAGCCTTGACGTACTCCTTTTCCTATTTGGAACCAGTCTGTTGTTCTATGTCCAGTTCGAACTGTTGTTTCCTGACCTGCATATAGGTTTCTCAAGAGACAGGTCAGGTGGTCTGGTATTCCCATTTCTTTCAGAATTTTCCACAGTTTATTTGGCAACCCTTGGCTAATGGTTTCATGATTCAAAAGGCCTTTGAGACATTCAAGAGAGGATTCTGAGAATATAGAATGACGAGAGGCTGAGGAGCAAACCTTAATGAACTTTGTTTTTTATTGAAGTATAATTGATCTACAATGTTGTGTTACTTTCAGGTATACAGCAACTCAGTGATTCAGGTATATACATACATATATATGGACATATCCGTTTACAGATTCTCTTGAATTATAGTTTATTACAAGATATTTAGTACAATTCCCTGTGCTATACAGTAGGTCCTTGTTTATCTGTTATATATAATAGTATATATATGTTAATCCCAAAGTTGTAATTTATCTCTCCCACCATTTCCTCTTTGGTAACCATAAGTTTGTTCTCTTTATCTATGAGTCTGTTTTATAAATAATTTAATTTGTATCTTTTTTTTTTTTAGATTCCACATATAACCAATAGTGCTGCCATGAACACTGGGGAGCATGTATCTTGATGAAGCTTAACGTAAAAAGGACTGGCACTTGAAACCCAGCCGGATGGGCCAAGGAGAGGACAGTGTGTGTCCCAGAATAGCCAGAAATGCCCCTCTTCTCTGGCCTTCCTGATGAGACGCCCAGTAGAGCAGAGGTCAGCAGTATTGGGCTTTCCAGGCTGTATGGTTTCTGTCTATCGTCGGCTGTGGTGTTGGAGCATGACAGCAGCCTTAGCTGATACACAAATGAACGTGCGTGGCTGTGTTCCAGTATCGCTTATTTACAAAAACGAGCAGGGAGCAGATGTTGCCCCTGGGAGTAGTTTGCTGACCCTTACTTTAGCGTTAACACTCTGGTCTCTTTCCTTCTTAATCTTCCCCTGGGAGAGGCGTTGGGTGTGTTTTACTGGAGAAACGATGTGCATTACCGATGGATGTGTTTTACTGGAGAACTCAGGTGACGCAGTCTTTGGGGGGCTCTGCCGGACCGCAGGAAGCTCCAGGATGCTGAAAGTCACATGGGGCAAGACATGCTGTGGATGCCTGAAGCCCTTCCGTGTGGCCACTAACAGCCCTGGTCTGACTGCATGCTGGGGCAAAGAAGTCTCTGAACCACTTGGCTAAGAGAGCTAAACATGGTGTCCAAACCCAGTTTTACCAGAAATGAAAGTGATGCTACGACTCCCTCTGCCCGATACCATCTCTTACGGCAATTGCTCCGAACCTGGGAGCCACGCCCCCTGGCCAACCCACAGGAGAAGTGTGGATTTCTCAGTTCACCTGTCTTTGAGGTTGGGTCGAACTGGCTTTGGGTTGAGGGTTTACAACTCTTAGAGGCAGCCTTGGGCTTCCCGAGTAGGTAAAGAATCTGTCTACAGGAAACCTGGGTTCATTTCCTGGATCAGGAAGATCCCTTGGAGAAGGGAACGGCTACCCATTCCAGTATTCTTGCCTGAAGAATCCCATGGATAGAGGAGTCTGGTGGGCTACAGTCCATGGGACCACAAAGAGTCGGACAGGACTGAGAGACTAGCACTTCTTCACAAAGGCAACCTCAGGCAGAATGTGGTTACTGTGGAGCCTGGTTGTATCTGTTTTCTCTTCCGGCTAATGAAAAAATGTGAAGGCCTTGCTGGTAAGTAATGCACGTCATGACTGTTGGCGTCAGTGGTGGTTGGGAAGTGGAGCTGGCCTGTGTTCCCTCTTCTTTCTGCCTCACTTTCAGAGGCCTGACCTCACTCAACAGCAGCATTAGATTTGTACCAGTTGAACAAAGATTGCACGTTCTTCAGTGTTATCATTAGAAAATACAGACATGCAAAAGAGGAGGAAATAAAAACCACCTTCACTCCCTACCCAGAGACAGTGATTAGTAATAGTTTGGTGTGCATTTTTCCAGATGCAAAAATGAGATCATAGTGTTCATATTGTTTTGTGACCTACTTCTGGCACTTAAAATATCATAAATAACCTTCCGTGATCCAGAGTAAGAATGTACATCATGGCTTTCCATAGTGATGGGATTCATTTATCTAATCCTCTCTTATTGTCCATGTAGATGGTTTCCAAGTTGTCTCAGTAAAATCAGTGTTGCAGTGAACACTTATAAAGAGCTGAGGGAGCACTCCCTTAATTATTTACATAAGCTGAGTTCCAAGAAGACAATCGTGCCTGTAAAGACATTTTTTGGAAACTCACACATTTCATATCCTTCTAAGAGGATCTAGGCTTGATGTGTTTACTTAGAGAGGAAGAGTGGGTTTATGTCTGCTTTCAGAAGCTCCAGTGGTCCCTGGCTTCCGTGGTCTAGAGGGTGAGAGCCTCAAGAATCCCCTAACTGCGGAAAGTTACGTTAGCTTGGAGGTTCTGTCTCCCGTTCCTCCCCTTGGAGGTGGGACCTTGAAAATACTCAGTGGCGTGGAGACACCAACAAAATGGGAAGATGGGGAAACTGGACCAGGTCCAGCCATTTGGAAGAAGGTGAGCTGAGAACACCCCACATCTTTGGAGACCGATGGCCTGCACTGGGGGGAGTGGGGGCCTCTCAAGTTTTCTCCTTTTTTCCTCCATATTTTAAGCTCTGGCTTAGCAATTTTCCCATAGGAACTTGGGAAAACTCGGGAGGCTTCCTCAGGTGCTCAGAACTAATGGGAGTGGGCGACAGAGGGGAGGGACAGAAGCCTGGCTCTGGGGTCGGACGGGGACTGATACGGACCCCCAAAGCATCCTTCTGAACTGCCCAGTCAACTCAGAAGGTCAGGAAAGAGGAGGATAGGGCCAGAGGGCCTGCCGGGAACGAGGAGCATGCCTTTGCCTCAGTCTCCCTGGTTACCTTCTCAGGCCACATGAGAGGCAATGGGCAGGTCACAGAGCAGAAAGTGTTAGTTGCTCAGTCCTGTCTGACTCTTTGCAACCCCATGGACTGTAGCCCACCAGGCTCCTCTNTGCCGGGAACGAGGAGCATGCCTTTGCCTCAGTCTCCCTGGTTACCTTCTCAGGCCACATGAGAGGCAATGGGCAGGTCACAGAGCAGAAAGTGTTAGTTGCTCAGTCCTGTCTGACTCTTTGCAACCCCATGGACTGTAGCCCACCAGGCTCCTCTGCCCCTGGAATTCTCCAGGCAAGAATACTGGAGTGGGTATCCATTCCCTTCTCAAGGATCTTTCCGACCCAGGGATTGAACCTGGGTGTCCTACATTGCAGGCAGATTCTTTACAGTCTGAGCCACTGGGGAGCCCCATCACAGAGCAGAGGGCCCCCTAAAAGGGGGTCATCTCTCAAATCACCCCTAAGCCCCGCATCACCTAAGATGCTCTATTGGTGGCGTGTAGTACCACTGCACACCTGGCTCAAAGACACAGGCGCTTAGACCCCAGAGGCTCTGCCTCAGTAGGTCCAGGACAGAGCCCCCAAGCTCAGTCAGATCTCCAAAAGGGTTAAAAACCTCTGAGCAATCTCTTTAGACCACATTGTGGGCTACTCATGATTAGACAGGTCAGAATGTAGGGAAAGACTATAGGCTCTGGAACTGGCTGATCAGTTTAAGGTCTGGAGAATGGGATAATAATGTGTACCTCTGGAAGTCAACCAGCACATGAAAGTGGAGTTGGCGCTGGAGATTGTGTAGGGGCCTGTGTTCCCTCTTCTTTCTGCCTCACTTTCAGAGGCCTGACCTCACTCAACAGCAGCATAAGATTTGTACCAGTTGAACAAAGATTGCACGTTCTTCAATATTATCATTAGAAAATACAGACATGCAAAAGAGGAGGAAATAAAAACCACCTTCACTCCCTACCCAGAGACAGTGATTAGTAATAGTTTGGTGTGCATTTTTCCAGATGCAAAAATGAGATCAAGAAGCTGAGGAGCTCAAGAAGCTGAGGAGTAATTGCTTGCATAAAAGGCAAGGGGAAGGACTTCCTCGGTGGTCCGGTGATTAAGAGTCCTCGCGCCAATGCAGGGGACATGGGTTCGATCCCTGGTCTGGGAAGATCCCATATGCCACAAGGCAAGTAAGTCCATGCACTACAGCTACCGAACCCACGCTCTAGAACCCGTGAGATGCAACTACGGAACTTGAGCGCTGCAACTGCCGAAGGTGGAGACTGTGCTCTGCAGTTTAGACGAGCCAACGCAAGAAGAAGCCCGGGCACCGTTACTAGAGAAGAGCCCCTGACCGCCCAACTGGAGAAAGCTCGTCCACAGCAACAAAGACCCACTGCAACCCGAATAATAATAATAATAAATTAAAAAAAAATAAAGGCAGTGAGAGAGCAAGAGTGAGACAAACGAGGGAGATGTCAGTTAGTTTCGTTTGCTCATCAAGACCTGAGCTTTGGCGTCAAAGGAGATCTTGAACTATTTGGTTTGCTAAACAAAAGGCCAGACTTAGATTTCAGTGCTGAGTCCAGAATGCCTGTTTGTACCAGTGTGCTGGGCAAATCATGTCAGGATGGAGTGGCCATTTATTTAGCTTTCTCTTCCCATCCTGGCCTGCTTTAGATTGGGGGCCTGGGATCTGCTTTGTGTTAAAAATGATCTTTCTGGAAGCATACCCGAATCTGACTTTCCACACTGGTTCCATTTTGCAACAGCAATTGGCCAAAAAGGAAGAAACAAAGTTTCCAAAAGGTCTCAGGTATTTCCTCCTGCACCTTTAGGAGGGTCACTTTGTCTGACGCACAAGGATTCCAGTTCCACATATGGCTCAGAGTCAGGTCTTCCCACGGTGGCTTGCAAGATCTCCTGAAAACTTAGATGTTGTACAAACAAATCCACAGTAATTCAAGCATTCTTTCTTCCTAAGATCATTTTACACTTCAAGAATCTGGTCTCTTGTTTTTTTTTTTTTCATTGATCCTCACTTGGAACTTCACACTTGGAACTTCGACTGGAAGGTTCTTTGTCCCCTTCCCCCCAAATTAACGATGTGCAGGGAAACTTTTAGGTGCACTAAGGGAGATGCAATTAAAAGAGGCGTGCGCAGTGGCCTTCTGCGAGACAATCACCCTTTGAATGCGTGGCTGCTCACTCTGCCTAATTCTGTCTGCTTTGCAAGTTTGGGTTCCGTGCATTAGCGTTTCTTAAAATAGGACTCACAGTTGAACCTCATTCAGGCTCTGAGATAAAGCCTGGAGCTGGGTCTACAGGGAGCCGTGTGGCCAAGCTGGTGTGTGGTGATGACGGCCAGAGTCTCATGCTGGGCTCTAAATCACAGCTCAAACCCCAGAGCTAAAAGCATCATTCCTCTCTGGCACTTTCAATTTAAAAGCCATGCTATATTTTTGTTTCCAATTATAGAAGGAGCAAAATAAAAGCATCTGGAACTCATTACTGCCCCTTTATTCCTCACCGTAACTTTGCGAAAGCAAAATAAGCTCTCTCGAAAAGGCACAGGAAAAGAGAGGAAGCATTGCCTCCAGAACTAAGCCCTCACACCCGGCCCCGATCCCACGTGCATCCCCGTGGCCACATTGCAAACACATGGAGTGTGCGATTTATGATGGAAACCTTGACAGCTTGTCAGTTCCCGCCGGGAGGAAGCTCAAGGGAGCCCGGGAGTCACCCGGCTTCTCAGAATGCTTGGCTCCCTCTGTCTGACCACTCCTGATGTCCAAGACTTGACCCCCAGCCCAAGAACCCAAGCCCCTAAGATCAGGCCTTCTCCCAACACATCTGCGTGAATTGCAAGGATCCTGGTTCCAGGAAAAACAAGCTTCCAGTGGACATTATGAAGAAACCAACTTGCAGAGCATGCAAGCCCCCATGGCCTTTAGTGCCATGCAGAAAGAAATGGACACATGACTCCCTGTGATGATTAAGACTCAACTCAAACCCCTGGGCACGCCGCCCAAGTCCTTTCTGGCCTGTTCCCTACCACTGCCCTGGGTTAGCTATCACTCATTCTGTTTGAGCATGCTGTCTTCTGCCAGAGGATCATTTATTTCTCCAAACACACCATGAACGTTGATGTCTTAGCTCGTGCAGTTCCCCATCTCCAGAGCCCTTCCTCAGTCTATTTCCAAGCATAGTAAACTTTGACCCACTCTTTTTTTTTTAACCTTTAAAAAAAATTAATTCATTTTTTTTGACCGTGCCCTGCAGCATGTTGGATCTTTGTTCCCCCACCAGGGACCAAACCCGCACCCCTGCACTGGAAGAAGAGAGTTTTAACCAGTAGACCACCAGGGAAGTCTCAACTCCCACCCATTCTTGAAAAGTCAGTTCAAATAGTGCCTTCCTTCAAAATGCACTCAAACTAGTCACCGACCTCCAACTATTATCTAAGTGTGATTGTGGCTACTGGGTCTACAATGGACAAGAAGATGTGGTCCATGCCCTTAAAGAACTTAGAGAGAAGGCCCCGTTCAGTTTGGTTTATTTTTAACCAATGCCTAAGATGCATCTGGCACTGCTGTGTGGCATTAGTTTCCATGGCTACGGTAACAAATGATTGCAAACTTTGCTGTTGTTCAGCCACTAAGTAGTGTCCAACTCTTTGCAACACCGTGGACTGTAGCCCACCAGGCTCCTCTGTCCATGGGATTTCCCAGGCAAAAGTATTGAAGTGGGCTGCTGTTTCCTTCTCCAGGGGATCTTCCTGACCCAGGGATCGAACCCACATCTTCTGCATTGGCGAGCAGATCCTTTACTCCTGAGTCACCAGGGAATAAATGGATTATCTGAGGATTTTGTAGGCTAGAAATCCCAACATGGGTTACCTGTCAAAAATCAAGGCTGCATGAATTTCCGGAGAGTTTGTTTTCCTGCCTCTTCCAGGTTCTAGAGGCCACAGGCTTTCCTTGGCTCATGGCCCCTTCCTTCATCCTTACAGCCAGCCATAACCATCGAGTCCTTTTAACATCAAATCATGTTCACTCTCTTCCTCCCCCCTTCTGCTTTCTGATTTCACTGGCCCCTCCACATCATCCAACATAAAATTTCCTTATTATAAAACCAGCTGATGAGCAACTTGAACTTCTTCCACAACCTTAACATCTCTTCACCTTGCAATGTGAGCTTCCCAGGTGGCGCTAGTGGTAAAGAACTTCCTGCCGACGCAGGAGACATAAGAGACGTAGGTTCGCTCCCTGGGTTGGGAAGATTCCCCGGATGAGGGCATGGCAACCCACTTTAGCATTCTTGTCTGGAGAATCTCACAGACAGAGGAGCCTGCAGAGCTACAGTCCACAAGGTCGCAGAGTCAGACAGGGAATTCCCCCTATAGACAGGGCTCATAACAGGATCCATCCTGTTACACGTTTTGCACTTTGTGTGTATTAAGTTGCATTAGTCGTGTCTGACTCTTTGCAGCCCTACAGACTGTAGCCCGCCAGGCTCCTCTGTCCCTGGGATTCTCCAGGCAAGAATTCATGCCCTCCTCCAAGGGATCTTCCCCAGGGATTTAACCCACATCTCTTGTGTCTCCTGCGTTGGCACGAAGTTGTTTACCACTAGTGCCACCTGGGAAGCTCTTTGCACTTCATAAATATCTTTTAAACAACATTTAACATGCTTCAAGCAGTATTTCCCAGAGTGTGGAACATGTAACACTTGGTATTTTGCATTCAGTCATTTTGTACTTTAATAATCAGGTATTTTTTAATGTGAATTTGAAAAGCATAAGTAGCATATCCAGTCAGTTATATAACCTTCCTTTTCAAATGGAATTGATTTAAGGTTTTAAAGAGTGAAACAAAACATGAATTAATAGTATATGTTGTATGCACCAAGGCAAAAAGAAAAAAAACGTAGTGAGAGTAGTATTGGATGATTACAATGTAAGAAAACCTCTCTTAGAGTTGATACTTTCCAGAGAAACTCTGAGTTTCCTGAGAGCACCTTCTAATGGGAAGATTAAAATAATGTTAGAGTAATCTTCTCATTATTGTATCCCTGGCTTCTAGCAGAGTTCTCAGCACAAAATAGGTGCTCAACAAATATTTGTAGAATCTACAAATAACTGATTAAATGATTAACCTCTGTGTTTTCCTCACCCCCTGAGGACAGGAACGGCACTTATTAATTTTTATATTTCTGGGACCTAGTACCTGCAACATCACTGTGTTCAAATGTTTATTCAATAAATGAATAAGCAGGCTCAAATTGTGAATTTGAATTGTGATTAATTTTTATTACTTCTAGAGTAATTCCACACTGCGGAAATGCAGCTAAAGTAACGATTGAATAATCACAACCCTCTGTTTTAATTATTTTATTGTAATGGGGCATTCTATGATGTGCGCTCTGTAAGGAATAAAAGATGAGGGTGTAAATCCTGAAGATTAAATGTAACTGAGGCCCACATTCTTGGTAGAGGATTAACAATTGAAAATGACTCCAAGCATAGGAGGGTGGACGTTGATATGTACTCATAAGACTCCCAGCTTTCCCCTCTTCCTTCCCTGGTCTAATTATATATTTTTCATAATTTTCCTGGCCATGCAGCATATAGGTTCTTAGTCCCTGACCAGGGATCAAACCCACATCCCTCTGCATTGGAAGTGTAGAGTCTTAACCACTTCCCCACACTGGGCCACTGGGGAAGTTCCCCTGGGTCTTCTTATAACAGTGTTTTGATTTAGTGCGTCTTTCCTAAATTACAAGTAATTCAAGTATTCAGCATTGTAGCAAGGCCATTGTGGGCAACATTAAGCTGTATGTAAAGAACACAAAAAATGAAGAAAACCCAGTTACTTACTTTGACAAGCTTGCAATTTATTTGGGGAGTAAGTCACACTGAAGCCCATTCTTGTCATGCAGTTAAAATAGCTTTACCAGGGACTTTTCTGGTGGTCCAGTGCTGAAGAATCCTCCTTCCCAACACAGCGGACTCAGGTTCAATCACCAGTCCAGGAACTAAGATTCCACATGCCACAGGGAAACTAAACATATGCTCGCAGCTAGAGAGAGTCCCACAAAGCAGACGCAGCACAGCCGAAACAAAACCAACAAGCAGCAGAGCTCTACCAGGAATGCCAATAGGGCTTGGGAGCACTGAAAGGGAGTTTGTAGTCTGAGTTCAGCCAAACTGTGACGCTGAAACAAAGAAAGCAAAAAGTAAATCAACTCTCTGTGAAAGAATATAACAGAATCCAGAATTCCACAACAGAATTTATTATCCAGAGTATTAAAAACAACAACAACGACAACTACTCAACAAATGAAGGACCAAGGGAAGGTCACCCATTCTTAAAAGGAAAGACAATCACTGGGGACCAAAAAGATGCTGAAATTAGCAGTCTTGGATTTCAAAATGGCTTTTGAACTACATTCATTGACTTGAAGAAAAACGGAACCAGAAATCATTAAAAGGAGCCAAACAGAAATTCTGGAATTGAAAAAAACACAAGGCCTGAAATGAAAAGCTCACTGTATGTCCTTGAAAGCAGAATGGAGATAATAGTCAATGAACTTCAAGATAGGTCCATGGAGATTGTTCAGTTAAACAAGAACAGATTGAAAATTAGCAGGGCCTTAAGAACCAGTTTTAAGATATCAGAGGTATATCAAAATACATGTAGTTGGAGTCTCAGGAAAGATGAGAGAAATTGGAGTAGAAAAAAGTTTTAATAAATAATGGCTGATATTTCCCCAAATTTGGTGAAAGACATAAACCTACAAATTTAAAGAAGCTATAAATAAGATGAAAACCATACCTAGGCACATCATAGCTATATGCCAAAAGTAAAAATAAAGAGAAAAATTGTAAAGTAGCCAGAAGAAAATGATGTATTACATACAAGGGAACAAAGATTTGAATAAAATCTGATTTCTCATCAAAAACTCCAGAAGCTTTGGGTATCCTCTTTAGGGGAGAAGTTACCATATTTTTTTTTACTGTACATGGATAGTTGTTCATCATGTTAGGTGGAAGCATTATTTTTCTACTGCCCTTATTTGAAAATAATGGTTAAAAGAGGTGTATGTAGATGCTAAGTTAGTAAAAACTATGCTGGATTGTTCTATGGACAACTTGATTAAATTGGGAATTCCGTTTTGAGAATTCTCTTCCCTGGATGGTTCTTGGTTAAAATTGGTTCCAGAATTCTCTTCCTTGGATGCTTCTTGGTTAAAGGGGAAATTTGAAAGAAGATTTGAGAGGCTAAAGTGAAGCAGCACAATCACCTTCTGAAGAGCGTCATTGGATACAGAAACAGCAGATACAGAGATGCCCCAGGGATCTCAGCTTGTCCTTGCTTCCTCTGCTCCACCTCCAGCTCACGTCCTGGAATCTAGATCCCGATGACCAAGGCTCGCTGCCAGATGCACTCAGGCAGCCTTCCGTGGACACCTCCAGAAGCTCCCTGCTCTTGGTCCCTCTCTAGTGGCTGGATACAACAGGCCTCATATTTCCCTGAAAGCTCCAACTTGTCCACTCTCACCAGTGCTTCAGGAAGACTGGCTAACAACTTCACTGATAATCCTCTAGGTTTCCAGACTGTCACTTTTCCAGCCCACCTCCCACTTCCCCGCACCATTGCCTCAGACAATAAAGAATCTGCCTGCAGTGCGGGAGACCAGGTTTGATCCCTGGGTCAGAAAGATGCCCTGGATCCTCCCAGTGCACCAAGCAGCCTGTACATGCATCGAACCTGGACTGATGATTCGGATGCTTGGGGCTGGCGCACTGGGATGACCCAGAGGGATGGTACAGGGAGGGAAGTGGGAAGGGGGTTCAGGATGGGAAACACGTGTATACCTGTGGTGGATTCATGTTGATGTATGGCAAAACCAATACANATCGAACCTGGACTGATGATTCGGATGCTTGGGGCTGGCGCACTGGGATGACCCAGAGGGATGGTACAGGGAGGGAAGTGGGAAGGGGGTTCAGGATGGGAAACACGTGTATACCTGTGGTGGATTCATGTTGATGTATGGCAAAACCAATACAATATTGTAAAGCAATTAGCCTCCAATTAAAAAAATTTATAATAACATTTTAAAAATTAAAAAATAAAAATATTTTTAAAAAAGAGAAAGATCCCCTGTAGAAGGGAATGGCAACCCTCTCTACTATTCTTGCCTGGAGAATCCCATGGAGAGAGGAGCCTGGTATACTATAGTCCATGGGGTCACAAAGGGTAGACACAACTGAGTGACTAACGCTTTCACCTCTACGCTCCCACCATTGTTTAATATCTAATTTCTGAAATCAGCCCTTTATCTCATAACATTCATAGCAGTCCCATTTTTCTGGATACACTTTGGCTGACATACCATTGAGGAAATAGTAAAGTGGTGCTGAAAGCTCCCACTCATCAGGATGCACTTAGGTAGGGCTTGGGACCCATTGGTCAAAGCAAATCCATGGCCACCCCTAACTTCAAATATGGCAAAGAAACCCAGCTTTTCCATGTGCCTTAAATTAAACTTGAACCAGAATATTTGCAAATATACTACTACACATAGGATAATATGCAAATGATCAACAGGTGTGGGTCATCAAATCTCCTGCCTGTCACAGCCAAATACATTAACTAATTAAAATATTTTTAAAAAAGAACCCAGGGCTCTAACTCAGGAACTCTTCTATTTTCCAATACATTATATTAATCTTGCAATAATTATAATGACAAATTTCAGATACTGTTCTGGGTGCTTTATAAATTCTAATTCTCTCGACACTATTTCAAGGAATGTGTTACCATTCTATTTAAGCAAGGTGGTATGTGGGAAACTCCTCAAGGTTATAGTGAAAAAGTGGCCTAGGCTTTAAACCATCTTCTGTTGCCTCCAGAGTTTCTGCTCATCCTGTTACCATTATAGCAACATTTCAAAGTTGGTCAAGTGACTATTCCTCTTTAAAATTCTCCAAGGACTCCCCAAGCACTGCAGGAGAGTCCCTGTTTCCAGCCTATACCACAGGCTCTAAGCTCAGTGAGCATCTGGCATTTCCCCAGAAGAACACGCTGTCCCATGTGTCTTAGTATGTGCTGTTGCCATGCTTAGAACACTTTCCTCTCCAACTTCTGCCCCTCAAGGCAGGAATCTTATTTATATGCCATCTATCAGTTTCAACTTCTAACTCTGTGAAACAAACCTTCTCTAACCCATTCAAGCAGACTCCATCTTCCCAGCTCCGTGTGCCCATGTTCACCGTGCATGCATTGTTCATCCACAGTAGCATCATTGACTTAGAGTGCCCACTCTCTAGCCAGATGTTGAACTCCGCTGGGCAAAGATCCTATCTCATTCATCATTGTATCTGCCATACCTAGTATAGTGCCTGGCACATGAACCATGTTCAATAATAAGTGAATGAATGAATGGATACAGAAGTATATAATAACCTTCAATGCAGGGACATAAAGTTCCTGAAAATGAATTGCATGCTGCTTTCACACTCTGTTCTCCAAGGCCAGGGGCACATGGCCAGCCTCTCCAGAAGTTTTCCATCTTGCTCTTACATGCACCTTGTTAGATACATGGCTGAATAATGCCTGGAACCTCAGAGTGAAGAATTGGCCAAATCTTAGGACCTAAGTCAGTTAATGGACTGGAAATCCAGATAGGGCTCTTCTGTTATTTTCCAAAGATAATGCAAGAAAAGTCTCATCGTAAAGTACCACAAAGGCCAAATATAGACGTCAGCTGATAGAAAAGCATCAGATATGTGCTTTAATCCCCCTTCTCTTTTTGCCATCCCTGAGTAATTCGAAGTGGCATGGAAACCTGGCAGTTAACCAACTAACCTGGTTGAAGTAGACAGTCAAATGACATAATTAATGATCATGTTTGCTAGATTCCTCCTTTGCTTTTTTTGCTTGGTAGATACAACTCGGAGGCTACAGATACATTTAGAAGCGGATTGCCTCGTTTTCCTGATGAATCCTCCTGTATCTTAGGTTTCACATCTTCCATTATCCCTGTGGTTCTTCTCCATCACTTCAGAAAACAACTAGAGAAAGAGGCATACTCACAGCACCAGGACGTTTATCCTCACACTTGGCTCTAAAAGGGATCTCATGGCCTCAAGTTTGGCATGTCAACCCAGGTCAAGGTTATGAATTTGCATTTCCTTTCTATATTGGTATCTAAAACGTGGCTCCTCTCTTGACCCTTTGTCACAGGAGCCAAAAGAAGCAATAACTGGGCCTTCTCCCAGCCATGAGAAATCGAAAGGAAGGATGTTAATTCTTCAACAAGTCACCTTCAACCCATGATCCACAGGAAGAGAACGTGGCTTCTCTTGTCTTTAAAAAAAAAAATTCAGACATTTAACTCTAGCTATGATGGAGTAACTTCTTAGCAGGTCAATACTCCCATAGGAAAAAAAAAAAAAAAACACAAGAAAGATGGGTTAAAAGGAAGAAGAAACCTGTCTGAAGGCATTAAAGACCTTTTAAGGATGCCAGAACTTGAGACTGCAGATCTCAAGGAGAAAGAAGCTGCATTGAAGAAGCCCACCTTTTTGAATGAAGCTTTCCCCTTGAGGCATTTGCCAACTTTTGTGTGGGACTGAAAAGCCAGCAGAGCTATATAAAAATCTCACAAGGAGAGAGAGAGAGGGACAAAAATTGAAGTCTGTGGATGCCAAAACAGCCAGGTCTTGAGAGGTCAAAATTCAGGAGATTAGAAAAAAAAAAAAGGCAGAGAAGTGAGTCTGACACTCCACATCAGCTTTCCTATTGAAGTGTTTTCTTCTTAGCAGGTATGATGCTGAAAAGTCAAGGAGAAACAGCTGAAAAACAGAACAAAGTTTTTAGTGGTTTCACAGTGCTGAGAAATGAAAACTCAACTTCAGGACTCACCCAGGACAAAATCCTCAAGAAGCTTCTCAGTTCTCAAACCAAGCCCTAACAAAAGCTACAAATCAGTCTTGAGTCTTCCCACCCCGATTAGATTTAAGTCATCTTCCTTCTATTGTCTGCCAGAGTGTAGGACGAATTCTTTACGGAGGTACGCAACTTCATCCAGAGTGCTATAATTTGCCACACATGACACCCAGCATTCAAACTAAGGTTGTCAGAAAACCAAAAGTCAGAACCAAAAGAACAATTATCCAGGGTTAGTGCTTTATATTCAGTTCAGTTCAGTTGCTCAGTTGTGTTCAACTCTTTGTGACCCCATGGACTGCAGCATGCCAGGCTTCNGTACGCAACTTCATCCAGAGTGCTATAATTTGCCACACATGACACCCAGCATTCAAACTAAGGTTGTCAGAAAACCAAAAGTCAGAACCAAAAGAACAATTATCCAGGGTTAGTGCTTTATATTCAGTTCAGTTCAGTTGCTCAGTTGTGTTCAACTCTTTGTGACCCCATGGACTGCAGCATGCCAGGCTTCCCTGTCCATCATCACCAATTCCCAGAGCTTGCGCAAACTCATGTCCATCGAGTCGGTGATACCATCCAACAATCTCATCGTCTGTCGTCCCCTTCTCAATCTTTCCCAGCAGTGGAGTCTTTTCTAAGGAGTCAGTTCTTTATATCAGGTGGCCAAAGTATTGGAGTTTCAGCTTCAACATTAGTCCTTCCAATGGATATCAGGACTGATTTCCTTTAGAATGGATTGGTCTGATCTCCTTGCCATCCAGGGGACTCTCAAGAGTCTTCTCCAACACCACAGTTCAAAATCATCGCTTTGACACTCAGCTTTCTTTATGGCCCAATTCTCACATCCATACATGACTACTGGAAAAATCATACTTTATTTTCCTTTAGAATGGATTGGTCTGATCTCCTTGCCATCCAGGGGACTCTCAAGAGTCTTCTCCAACACCACAGTTCAAAATCATCGCTTTGACACTCAGCTTTCTTTATGGCCCAATTCTCACATCCATACATGACTACTGGAAAAATCATACTTTAACTAGATGGACCTTTGTTGGCAAAGTAATGTCTCTACTTTTTAATATGCTGTCTAGGTTGGTCATAACTTTTCTCCCAAGGAGCAAGTATCTTTTAATTTTATGGCTGCATTCACCATCTGCAGTGATTTTGGATCCCAAAAATATAACGTGTGTCACTGTTTCCACTGTTTCCCCATCTATTTGCCCTGAAGTGATAGGACCAGATGCCGTGATCTTAGTTTTTTGACTGTTGAGTTTTAAGCCAGCTTTTTCCCTCTCCTCTTTTACTTTCATCAAAAGGCTCTTTTGTTCTTCACTTTCTGCCATAAGGGTGGTATTATCTGCATATCTGAGGTTATTGATATTTCTCCCAGAAATCTTGATTCCAGTCTGTGCTTCATCCAGTCTGGCATTTTGCATGATGTACTCTGCATGTAAGTTAAATAAGTAAGGTGACAATATACAACCCTGATGTCCTCCTTTCCCGATTTGGAACCAGTCTGCTGTTCCATGTCCAGTTTTAACTGTTGCTTCTTGACCTGCATACAGATTTCTCAGAAAGCAGGCAAGGTGGTCTGGTATTCCCATCTCTTGAAGAATTTTCCAGAGTTTGTTGTGATCCACACAGTCAAAGTCTTCGGCATAGTCGATGAAAAGAAGCATATGCTTTGCTGGAATTCTCTTGCTTTTTTGATGATCCAACAGATATTGGCAATTAGATCTCTGGTTTCTCCACCTTTTCGAAAATCCAGCTTAAACATCTGGAATTTCACAGTTCACTGTTGAAGCCTGGCTTGGAGAATTTTGAACATTGCTTTGCTAGTGTGTGAGATGAGTGCAATTGTGCAGTAGTTTGAGTATTCTTTGGCATTGCCTTTCTTTGGGATTGGATTGAAAACTGACCTTTTCCAGCCCTGTGGCCACTGCTGAGTTTTCCAAATTTGCTAGCATATTGAGTGCAGCATTTTCACATCATCTTTGAGGATTTGAAATAACTCAGTTGAAATTCCATCACCTCTACGAGCTTTGTTTGTAGTGATGCTTCCCAACCAGCCCACTTGACTTTGCATTCCAGGATGTCTGGCTCTAGGTGAGTGATCACACCATCATGATTATCTGGGTTGTGAAGATCTTCTTTATATAGTTCTTCTGTGTATTCTTGCCACCTCTTCTTAATATCTTCTGCTTCTGTTAGGTTAATACCATTTCTGTCCTGTATTGAGCCCATCTTTGCATGTTCCCCTGGTATCTCTAGTTTTCTTGAAGAGATATCTAGTCTTTCCCATTCTATTGTTTTCCTCTATTTCTTTGAGTTGATTACTGAGAAAGACTTTCTTATCTCTCGTTGCTATTCTTTGGAACTCTGCATTCAGATGGGTATATCTTTCCTTTTCTTCTTTGCCTTTCACTTCTCTCCTTTTCTCAGCTATTTGTAAGGCCTCCTCAGACAACGATTTTGCCTTTTTGCATTTCTCTTTTTTGGGAAAGGTTTTGATCACCACCTCCTGTACAATGTTATGAACCTCCATCCATAGCTATTCAGGCAATCTATCTATCATATCTAATCCTTTGAATCTATTTGTCACTTTCACTGTAAGGGATTTGATTTAGGTCATACCTGAATGGTATAGTGGTTTTCCCTACTTTCTTCAGTTTAAGTCTTAATTTGGCAATAAGGAGTTCATGATCTGATCCACAGTCAGCTCCTGATCTTATATTAGGTTGGTACAAAAGTAATGGCAGTTTTGAACCATGAATGTTAAATCATTGCAACTAGGCTCAAATGCATCTTTAGGAATGCATTAGGAACCATTGCATTCCTAATGCATTTAGGAACCATTACAATCAATGCATTTTTGCCAATGAAGAATTAGTTTGTTTATTTCTGTAGTGTAAAAATCCACGCTTCAGGATTTGATGAATTCTTGGAAAGCATTTTCTGCCTTCTGCTGGTTGTAGAGGTGGTTTCCCTGCAAAAATGTTGTTGATATGCTTGAAGAAGTGGTAGGTGGTTGGCAAAAGATCAGGGGAATATGGCAGATGAGGCAAAATTTTGCAGCCCAGTTTGTTCAACTTTTCAAGTGTTGGCTGTGCAACGTGCAGTTGGGTGTTGTCATGGAGAAGAACTGGGCGCATTCTGTTGCCCAATGCTGGCTGCAAGCGCTGCAGTTTTCAGTGCGTCTCATTGGTTTGCTGAGCATACTTCTCAAATGTAGTGGTTTTTCCGGGATTCAGAAAGCTGTAGTGGATCAGCCAGCAGACAACAAAACAGTGACTGTGGCATCTTTTGGTACAAGTCTGGCTTTGGAAAGTGCTTTTGAGTTTCTTCTCAGTCCATCCACTGAACTAGTCATTGCTAGTTCATATAAAATCCATTTTTTGTCACACTTCACAATCCAATAGAGAGATGATTTGTTGCGATTGCATAGAATAAGAGAAGAGGACACTTCAAAGTGACGATCTTTTAAAATTTTGGGTCCGCTCATGTGGCACTCACCCATCAAGCTTTTTCACCTTTCCAACCTGCTTCAAATGCCAAATGGCTACAGAAGAGTCGACTGTGAGTTCTTTGGCAACTTATCCTGTGGTTGTAAGAGGATCAGCCTTCATGATGGTTCTCAGTTGGTCAGTATCCACTTCCAATGGCTGGCCACCACATTCCTCAACTTCAAGGCTCTCATCTCCTTTCCAAAACTTCTTGAACCAGCACTGTACATTCATTATCCGTTCCTGGGCCAAATGCATTGTTCACGTTGCAAGTTATTTCCATTCCTTTATGACCCATTTGAACCTGAATAAAAAAAAAATAAACTGCTCAAATTGGCTTTTTGTCTAACATCATTTCTATAGTCAAAAACAAGTATGAAATAAAAGCAAGTAATAAGCCATTAGCAAAAAAATAAATAAATAAAGCAAGAAATGTGCATTACAGGGTATAATATAACCACATGAAGAATGTATTCCAATATCAAATGGCAAAGTTCAACACTGCTGCTGCTGCTGCTAAGTCACTTCAGTGGTGTCTGACTCTGTGCGACCCCATAGACACCAGCCCACCAGGATCTGCCGTCCCTGGGATTCTCCAGGCAAGAACATTGGAGTGGGTTGCCATTTCCTTCTCCAATGCACGAGAGTGAAAAGTGAAAATGAAGTCGCTCAGTCGTGTCCGACTCTTAGCAACCCCATGGACTGCAGCCCACCAGGCTGCTCTGTCCATGGGATTTTCCAGGCAAGAGTACTGGAGTGGGTGCCATTGCCTTCTCTGAAAGTTCAACACTGTAAAACCACAATTACTTTTGCACCAGCCTAGGTAAGAAGAGACATGAGAGAGAAGCTCTCACCCTCCACCATGAAAGAACACAGCAAGAAGATGATCATCTGTAAGACAGAAGAATCCTAACCAGGAGCCAAATCAACCAGCACCTTGATCTTGGACCTCAGAACTATGAGAAATAAATGTCTGCTGTTTGTCACCCAGTTTTATGATGTTTTGTTCCAGTAGCCTGAGCAGACTAAGCCAGATGTCATATATAAAGTGCTAAGAAAAAATAAATGCCAACACCAGACTCTACTCCGAGAAAAAATATCTGAGAGAGAAATGAAGGAATTTTTCAGGTGTTGTTGCTAGCAGACTTGCATTAAGAAAATACTAAAGGGATTTCTTCAGGCAGATAGAAATGTACAAAGGAATCAAGGGCAACAGAAAGGATAAATATATGGGCAACACAAAATGTCTATTGATTAGAAGAAAAAAACACGTATTGTGTGACTTCCTGCACATGTAAATTAAAATGCATACAATAATAATACAAGAGGCAACAGAGAGGGAAATTGAGTTAAAAGATTTTAAGGCCCTAACATTATCAGAAAGTAGCAAAGATACTAGTTAATAAAAGATTCTTTAAAATGGCATTTGTAACATTTAAAGTAATCACTAAAAGAACAGCAATATATATGTATGCATCTGTGTGTGTGTTTCTGTTAGGTCCATACCATTTCTGTCCTTTATCGAGCCCATCTTTGCATGAAATGTTTCCTTGGTATCTCTAATTTTCTTGAAGAGATCTCTGCTGCTGCTGCTAAGCCACTTCAATCGTGTCCGACTCTGTGTGACCCCATAGATGGCAGCCCACCAGGCTCCCCCATCCCTGGGATTCTCCAGGCAAGAATACTGGAGTGGGTTGCCATTTCCTTCTCCAATGCATGAAAGAGAAAATTGAAAGTGAAGTCGCTCAGTCTGTCCGACTGTTAGCAACCCCATGGACTGCAGCCCACCAGGCTACTCCATCCATTCGATTTTCCAGGCAAGAGTACTGGGGTCTTTCCCATTCTGTTGTTTTCCTCTATTTCTTTGCACTGATCACTGAAGAAGGCTTTCTTATCTCTTCTTGCTATCCTTTGGAACTCTGCATTCAGATGCTTATATCTTTCCTTTTCTCCTCTGCTTTTTGCCTCTCTTCTTTCCACAGCTATTTTTAAGGTCTCCTCAGAGAGCCATTTCACTTTTTTGCATTTCTTTTCCATGGGGATGGTCTTGATCCCTGTCTCCTATACAATGTCACGAACCTCATTCCATAGTTCATCAGGCACTCTGTCTATCAGATCTAGGCCCTTAAATCTATTTCTCACCTCCACTGTATAATCATAAGGGATTTGATTTAGGTCATACCTGAATGGCCTAGCGGTTTTCCCTACTTTCTTCAATTTAAGTCTGAATTTGGTAATAAGGAGTTCATGATCTGAGCCACAGTCAGCTACTGGTCTTGTTTTTGTTGACTGTATAGAGCTTCTCCATCTTTGGCTGCATAGAATATAATCAATCTGATTTCAGTGTTGACCATCTGGTGATGTCCATGTGTAGAGTCTTCTCTTGTGTTGCTGGAAGAGGGTGTTTGCTATGACCAGTGCATTTTCTTGGCAAAACTCTATTAGTCCTTGCCCTGCTTCATTCTGCATTCCAAGGCCAAATTTGCCTGTCACTCCAGGTGTTTCTTGACTTCCTACTTTAGCATTCCAGTCCCCTATAATGAAAAGGACATCTTTTTTGGGTGTTAGTTCTACAAGGTCTTGTAGGTCTTCATAAAACCGTTCAACCTCAGCTTCTTCAGCATTACTGGTTGGGGCATAGACTTGGATAACTGTGATATTGAATGGTTTGCCTTGGAAA
>SJYX01021646.1:230982-302932 GCA_006410675.1 Oreotragus oreotragus
CTTACTCCTTGGAAGAAAAGTTATGACCAACCTAGATAGTATATTCAAAAGCAGAGACATTACTTTGCCGACTAAGGTCCGTCTAGTCAAGGCTATGGTTTTTCCTGTGGTCATGTATGGATGTGAGAATTGGACTGTGAAGAAAGCTGAGTGCTGAAGAATCGATGCTTTTGAACTGTGGTGTTGGAGAAGACTCTTGAGAGTCCCTTGGACTGCAAGGAGATCCAACCAGTCCATTCTGAAGGAGGTCAACCCTGGGATTTCTTTGGAAGGAATGATGCTAAAGCTGAAACTCCAGTACTTTGGCCACCTCATGCGAAGAGTTGACTCATTGGAAAAGACTCTGATGCTGGGAGGGATTGGGGGCAGGAGAAGAAGGGGACGACCGAGGATGAGATGGCTGGATGACATCACAGACTCGATGGATGTGAGTCTGAGTGAACTCCGGGAGATGGTGATGGACAGGGAGGCCTGGCATGCTGCCTTTCATGGGGTCGCAAAGAGTCGGACATGACTGAGCGACTGAACTGAACTGAACTGTGTGTGTGTTTAAAAAGCTAACAGAGTGAAAATGGTAAAAATAATAATTTTTAAAGCATAAAACTAAGGGGGAAAGGAAAATAAAGTAGATTAAACAAACAGAATATAAATAGTAAAATAGTGGGCATAAACACAAATAGATTAGAATAATTCATTCACTGTAAACAATTTAATTAAAAATCAAAGACTGGAGGAACTCCCTGGTGGTCCAGTGGTAAGGACTTGGTGCTTTCACTACTGGGTCCAGCTTCTATCCCTGGCTGTGGATCTAAGATCCCCCAAACCACATAACACAGGGGGGAAAAACAAAGACTGGGCAGAGACTTCTGGGTTGGCATGATAAAGACCTCCAAAATTTCACTCCTTCATAAACACAGAGAACACTGGCAAAACATTATCAAAAGGCACTTTTTCAGAACTCTAGAAATTAGCCAATATGAGACTAATATGAGAAATATCTGTTCAAGAGAAGCAGCTAAATCTAGGAGGGACAGTGAGCTTTGTGGTGTTTTAACTTACTCTATTCCTACCCCCACCTACTCTCCGTCGCTATGTGGTAACCTTAAAAGTCAGCAGGCTCACAACCGCAGTACCTTTAAACAGCCACTTAGCAGCCACAGAAAGAGGCAGAGAATGTTTGAAGCTCCTCCCAAGAATCCAGTCCTAGAGAACTGAGAGTATCTGACCTTTCTGGAAAATCCCTAGGAAACCCCACTCATAAGCCTTCTCTCAATTGACCTGACTCAAAGCTTGCTCACTGGGCATGTGTCAAAAGCAGTCAGAGGCAATTAATTAACTTTACACATGCCTCAGTTGGCAAGACTTCATTGAGCCAAACAATCATGGGCCAAAAACGCTAAAGGAAAATGTGAAGAATGAGATGTCCATAAGAGACTTTGAATAGTTCCAGTGTTCATTGGAAGGACTGATGCTGAAACTGAAACTCCAGTACTTTGCCCACCTGATGTGAAGAACTGACTCATTCGAAAAGTCCCTGATGCTGGGAAAGATTGAAGGCAAGAGGAGAAGGGGATGACAGAGGATGAGATGGTTGGATGGCATCACCGACTCGATGGACATGAGTTTGGGTAAACTCTGGGAGTTGGTGATGGACAGGGAGGCCTGGCATGCTGCAGTCCATGGGGTCACAAAGAGTCAGACATGACTGAGCGACTAAACTGAAATGAACTGAATATCTCTTGACTCGAGAAGGTCATGCTCATGGGCAGTGCTGCATGCATGCCTAAGAAATATCTGAGAATTCTCTAACCTCCGGTTGACCTTGGGGCTCTGCACAAGCAGGACATGGAAAGAGCAACAGAACTGTGAATTACTGGAACACTGATGGCATGCCCCATCACATACACAGAATTTCTTGGCAGAAGCTGAGGTAGTTACAGGTTCAAGGCATTTAAGGAAGTCTTTGCCTAATCATTAGATGAGCATTAAGCTAACCAAACAGAAGCTCCACTTGCCATTCACAACAGCAAAAAAAAAAAAACTTTACAGAATATGTCTAGGAAAGTCACTAAACAAACGGAAACAATGACAATAATAAGCAACAACAGATGTTGTGGGGCAAGGATGAATCTAATGTCCAAAGTTGCCATATTATTTTATTTTAAATGCCCACTATTCAACAACAAATGACAGGACAGTGAAAGAAACAAGTAAATATAGCCCATACACAGGAAAAGAAGCAGCCAATGAAAACTATTCCTGAATAAGCCCAGTTGTTGATCTTACTACACAAAGCCTTTAAATCAGCTATTGTAAATATGTTCAAAGAACTAAAATGATCATATCCAGAGAATTAATGAAAAGTACGAGTTCAATATCTCACTGAAAAGGAAATAGAAAAAACCAAAATTATTTAAAACAACCCAAATAGGAAATATAGACTAAAAAAAAATAGGATGACTGAAATGAGAAATTCACTAGAGGGTTTCAACAGCATATTTGATCTGCCAGGAGAAACAATTAGCAAGCTTGGAAGTATGTCTACTGAAACGACATAAAGAACAAAAAAAGAAAAAGAATAAAGAAAAATTAACAGAGCTTCAAAGACCTGTAGGACAACATCAAACTCACCAACAGATGCATAATGTGAGTCCTGGAAGGAATATAGATTAAAACATCCTCAGTAATATCGTAGCAATCGAAAGTCAGCAGCAGATAGAAGGATAAAACACAGTGACTGAGTGGGATTCATCCCAGGAATGCAAGGTTGATGTAACATCAAAAAAATCAATCAACATACAGTATTCCAAAAATAAGGGGAAAGGAACCATATGATCATCTCAATAGACACAGAAAAAGCATCTGACAAAATCCAACACTCTTTCATGGCAAAACACTAAATAAACTAAGAAAAGGAAGGAACTTCTTCAACCTGATAAAGGGCCCTGCCATGCACGTGTGCTCAGTTGTGTCCGACTTTGCAACCCCACGGGCTGTAGCCCACCAGGCTCCTCTGCCCATGGGATTCTCCAGGCAAGAATACTGGAGAGGGTTTCCAGTTCCTCCTCCAGGGAATCTTCCCGACCCAGATATTGAACCCGTGTCTCCTGCACTGGCGGACAGATTCTTTACCACTGTGCCACCTGGGAAGATAGGGCATCTAGAAAAAACCCATAGCCAGCATTATACTCCCTGGTGTCTCAGAGGGTAAAGAATCCGCCTGCAACGTGGGAGACCTGGATTCGATCCCTGGATTGGGAAGATCTCCTGGAGGAGGGCATGCAACCCACTCCAGTGTTCTTGCTTGGAGAATTCCATAGACAGAGGAGCCTGGCAGGCTACAGTCCAAACAGTTGCAAAGAGTCAGACATAACTCAGCAACTAAGCACAGCATCATACTCAGAGGTGAAAGACTGAATATTTTCTCCTAAGATGAAGAACAAGACAAGTTTGTTCATTCTTGCCACTTCTACTCAGTAATATACTAGAGTGATTCAGTTCAGTTCAGTCACTAGAGTGATTAGCAAAAAAAATAAAACAAAATTCACTCAAATTGGAAAAGCATATATAAATTATTTTTATTGACAGAAGATTTGATCTTGTATATAAAGAAATTTTACATGTACAAAAGAATTTTTATGTACAAAAAATCCTAAGGAAGCCACAAAAATTATTCAAACTAATAAATAAGTTCATCAAGGTTGTAGGACACAAAATTAATATACAGAAATCAATTGTATTCCTATATACTAACAACAAATAATATGAAAATGATGTTAAGAAATTATTTATAATATCAAAAAGAATAAAATGTTTGGGAATAAATTTAACAAAACTAGTCCAGATTTGTACCCTGAAGACCATAAAACATTACTGAAAGAAAAGAATACCAAAAATATGCAAAGACATTCCATGTTCATGGATCAGAAGATTACATACTGTTAGGAGGGCAATACTCCACCAAACTGATCTACAGATTCAATACAATCATATCAAAATCCCAGACGCCTTTTTATTTCTATAGAAATTCACAAGATGATCCCAAAATTCATACGTAAATGCAAGGGACCCAGAATAACCAAGTTGAAAAAGAAAAAAATTGGAGAACTTACACTTCCCAGCTTTAAAACTCACAACAAAATGGTGTGTACTGGCATAAGAACAGACAAATAAATCAATGGAATAGAACTGAGAGTCTGGAAATAAACTCTAATTTTTATGGTCATATAAATAAAAATAGATCACAGATACAAACGTAGGCTCTAAAATTACAAAACACTTACAAGAGAACATACAGGTAAATCTTCATGACCTGGCGTTAGTGCTTCAAAGAACACCAAGAAAGAGAAAAGACAGCTGATAGAATAGAAGAAAACATTTGGAACTCATAAACCTGATAAGTGACTTTATTCAGAATTTATAAATAATTCTTATAACTATAAAAAACACAAATATCTCAGTTTAAAAATGAGTAAAGGATTTGAATAGACATTTCTGAAAAGATTTATCAGGGGCAAACCATCAAGTGAAAATATGCTCAATATCATTAGAGAACAGTCACTCAGTTCAGTTCAGTTGCTTAGTTGTATCCGACCCTTTGCAACCCCATGAATCGTAGCACGCCAGGCCTCCCTGTTCATCACCAACTCCCGGAGTTCACTCAGACCCACGTCCATCGAGTTCGTGATACCATCCAACCATCTCATCCTCTGTCGTCCCCTTCTCCTCCTGCCCCCAATCCTTCCCAGCATCAGAGTCTTTTCCAATGAGTCAATTCTTCTCATGAGGTGGCCAAAGTACTGGAGTTTCAGCTTTAGCATCATTCCTTCCAAAGAAATCCCAGGGCTGATCTCCTTCAGAATGGACTGGTTGGATCTCCTTGCAGTCCAAGGGACTCTCAAGAGTCTTCTCCAACACCACAGTTCAAACGCATCAATTCTTCGGTGCTCAGCTTTCTTCACAGTCCAACTCTCACATCCATACATGACCACTGGAAAAACCATAGCCTTGACTAGACAGACCTTAGTCAGCAAAGTAATGTCTCTGCTTTTGAATATGCTGTCTAGGTTGGTCATAACTTTCCTCCCAAGGAGTAAGCGTCTTTTAATTTCATGGCTGCAGTCACCATCTGCAGCGATTGTGGAGGAAAATGTAAATCAAAAAACACAATAACATACCACTCCATACCCACTAAGATGTCTAGAATCAAGATAGACCATAACAAGTGTAGGCAAAGATGTGGAGAATTTGAAATTCTCATTAATTGTTGGTGAGATTGTAAAATGGTGCCATAATTTTGGAAAACTGCTTGCCAATTCCTCAAATTACTAGACATACAGTTACCATATGACTCAGTCATTCCACTCCCACATATATGTCTAACAGAAATTAAAACACATACTTATATGGAAACTTGAATGTTCCTAGCAGCATCTTTCATAAAAGCCACAAAGGAGATGTAACCCAAATGTCTATCAATGGATAAATGAATTTTTTAAATGTGGTATAGTCATACTCTAGAATATGATTTGGCAATAAAAGGAATGAAGTTCTGTTGATGAACCTTGAAAACATTATGGTAAGTGAAGGAAGACAGTCACAAAAAAACCACATACTGTATGATTCCAGGCAAATGTTCAGAATAGGCAAATCCATAGAGACAGAAAGCAGATCAGTGTTTGCCAAGGGTGAAAGCTGGGGGTAATGAAGAGTGACTGTTAATGTGTTTCTCTGGGGATTAATAAAAATGATCTAAAATTAGATAGCTGTGATGGTTGCAAAACTCTGTGGATATACTAAAACCCACTGAATTTTACATTTTAAAATGGTGAATTTTATGGTATGTAAATTATATCTGAATAAAGATATTATTTGAAAGTAGCAAAGTTTGTCATACTGGATTATATATATATATATATATATGCTGCTTACTGATGCCTTGAATATAAAACTATATATTCTTCTAAGAATATTGAAAGTAAAAAGATGAAAAATATACTATGCAAACAGCAACTAAAAGAATGTTGACTTAGCTATCAAACAAGGTAGTCTTTCAATCAAGAAGCATTACTAGAGATAAAGAGCAATATTTCTCCGTTGATAAAAGGTCAGTTAATTTATAACAATGAAGCCAAGAATGTACAATGAGAAAGGACCATGTCTTCAATAAATGGTACTGGACAACTGGACATCACATGCAAAAGAATGATATGGGACCACTTCTTATACAAAAACCAACTTGAAGTGGATTAAAGACTTGAATGTAAAGCCTGAAACCACAAAACTCCCAGAGAAAAACATAGGTGGTGATTTCCTCTTGGCAACGATTTTTTGGATTATATGTGACAGCAAAGGTATGGTAAATAGCTTCAGTCGTGTCCAGCTCTTTGCAACTCTATAGACTGTAACCCACCATGCTCCTCTGTCCATGGGATCCTCCAGGGACCAGTACTGGAGTGGGTTGCCAGGCCCTCCTCCAGGGGGTCTTCCTGACCCAGGGATGTTCAAACTCGTGTCTCCTGCATTGGCAGGTGGGTCCTTTACCACTAGTGCCACCTGGGAAGCAAAGGCAGCAAAAGCAAAAATAAACAAGTGGGGCTACATCAAACTGAAAAGCTTTCCACAGCAAAGGAAGCTATTAAAAAAAATGAAAAGGCTACCTACAAAACAGAAGAAAATATTTGCATCATATATCGAAAAAGGAATTAATAACCACAATACATAAGGAATTCATACAACTGAACAGCAAGAAAACAACCCAACGAAAAAGGAGACAGAATCTCAATAGACATTTTTCCAAAAAAAGACACAAGATGGCCAAAGGTACAAGAAAAGATGCTCAACATCACTAACCATCATGGAAGTGCAAATCAAAACCATAATGAGATGTCACCTCACACCAGTTAGAATCAGTTCAGTTCAGTCACTCAGTCGTGTCTGACTCTTTGCGACCACATGAACAGCAGCACACCATGCCTCCCTGTCCATCACCAACTGCTGGAGTCTACCCAAACCCATGTCCATTGAGTCGGTGATGCCATCCAACCATCTCATTCTCTGCCGTCCCCTTCTCCTCCTGCCCTCAATCTTCCCCAGCATCAGAGTCTTTCAAATGAGTCAGCTCTTCACACCAGGTGGCCAAAGTATTGGAGTTTTAGCTTCAACATCAGTCCTTCCAATGAACACCCAGGACTGATCTCCTTTAGGATGGACTGGTTGGATATCCTTGCAGTCCAAGGGACTCTCAGGAGTCTTCTCTAACACCACAGTTCAAAAGCATCAATTCTTCGGCACTCAGCTTTCTTTATAGTCCAACTCTCACATCCACATGTGACTACTGGAAAAACCATAGCCTTGACTAGACGGACCTTTGTTGACAAAGTAATGTCTCTGCTTTTTAATATTCTGTCTAGGTTGGTCATAACTTTCCTTCCAAGGAGTAAGCATCTTTTAATTTCATGGCTGTGATCACCATGTGCAGTGATTTTGGAGCCCCCCAAAATAAAGTAAGCCACTGTTTCCACTGTTTTGCCATCTATTTGCCATGAAGTAATGGGATTGGATGCCATGATCTTAGTTTTCTGAATGGTTATTATTTAAAACAAAATAAGAAATAACAAGCAAGGATGTTGAGAAAAGGGAACAGTTATGCACTGTTAGTAGGAATGTAAATTGGAGCAGCCACTGTGGGAAATAATGCGAGGTTCCTCAAAAAATAGAACAACCATCAGTTCAATTCAGTTGCTCAGTCGTGTCCAGCTTTTTGTTACCCCATGGACTGCAGCATGCCAGGCTTCCTTGTCCATCACCAACTCCCGGAGCTTGCTCAAACTCATGTCCATCAAGTTGGTGATGCCATCCAACCATCTCATCCTGTTATTCACTTCTCCTCCTGCCTTCAATCTTTCCCAGCATCAGGGTCTTTTCCCGTGAGCCAGTTCTTCACATCAGGTGGCCACAGTATTGGAGTTTCAGCTTCAGCATCAGTCCTTCCAATTGAGGTTGAGTTCAATTGGGGTTGAGTTCCTTTAGGATTGACTGGTTTGATCTCCATGCTCTCCAAGGGACTCTCAAGAGTCTTCTCTAGCACCACAGTTTGAAAGCATCAATTATTTGGTGCTCAGCCTTCTTTATGGTCCAACTCTCATATCCACATATGACACTGGAAAAAACATAGATTTGACTATACAGATGTACAGTCACTATATATCATTTTATTGGCAAAGTGATGTCTCTGCTTTTTAATATGCTATTACTTTTAAATACATTATTAAATATAAATAAATAGATACTGTATTACTTATTTGAAAGTTACTAAGAAAGTAGCTCTTAAAGATATCACCACAAGAAAAATAATTGTAACTAAGATATCAGGTCACTTCTGCAGTAAATCCGTTGCCCTGGCTTGAGAGAAAAAAAATCAGAAAAACATGCAAACATTCTAAACAAGATACTAGCAAGTCAGATTCAATGATAAATAAAAAGGATAATCATTCATGATCAAGTTGTATTTATTTCAGATAACCGTTGCTGCTAGCTTCAAATTAAAAATTACTTAATAAACATAATATTAACAGAATAAATAAGATAAAATTTTATATGACCATTTGATTGATAGATGCAGAAAAGTATCTATTGAATGTCATATCCATTCATATTCAAAATTTTAACAAACTTGGAATAGAACTTTCTGGATCTGATAAGATTATCTTTTATTTTAAAAATCTCACATCAAATATGATACTGATGGTGAAAAACTGAAAGCTTCCCACCTGAGATAAAAAATAAAGTGAGAACACTTATTTTCATCATATTTCATTATATTCTACTGGAGATTCTGCTGCTACTGCTAAGTCACTTCAGTCGTGTCCGACTCTGTGCGATCCCATAGACAGCAGCCCACCAGGCTCCCCCATTCCTGGGATTCTCCAGGCAAGAACACTGGAGTGGGTTGGCATTTCTTTTTTCAATGCATGAAAGTGAAAAGTGAAAGTGAAGTCGCTCAGTCGTGTCCGACTCTTAGTGACCCCATGGACTGCAGCCTACCAGGCTCCACTGTCCATGGGATTTTCCAGGCAAGAGTACTAGAGTGAGGTGCCATTCTAGCCACTGACAAATGGAAGGGAAAAAATGTAGGGATTGGAAAGGAAGAAATTAAAATTGTCATTATTCCTATACAGTATAATTACATGATTTTATGTATAGAAAGCTCCATAAAACTTGTAATCAGATACAAAAGTAATTGAGATGATTGGATACAATGTCACCTTAGAAAAATCAGTTGCATATCCATACAAAAGAGTGACTAGCCACTGGCAGTCCAGTGCATTCTCCCAGTACAGGGTGCCTGGGTTCCAACTCTGGTCAGGGAGCTGGACCCACATGCCATAACTATGGCCTAGTACACCCAAATATTTAAACAAAGTTTCTATTTTAGAGTGAACAATTAAAAAGGAAAGTTTTTAAACCATCATTTACAAAAACATAAAAAAATCAAAATTGTGGAAATAAATCTAGAAAAAAATTTACACACAACTATAAAACACCTTATGCGAAGAGTTGACTCATTGGAACAGACTCTGATGCTGGGAGGGATTGGGGGCAGGAGGAGAAGGGGACAACAGAGGATGAGATGGCTGGATGGCATCACCGACTTGATGGACATGAGTCTGAATGAACTCCGGGAGCTGGTGATGGACAGGGAGGCCTGGCGTGCTGCGATTCATGGGGTCGCAGAGAGTCGGACACGACTGAGCAACTGAACTGAACTGACTGATAAAACACTGGATGAGGTGGTTAGGTAGTATCACCAGCTCAACGGACATGGATTTGAACAAACTCCTGGAGACAGTGGAGGACAGAGGAGCCTGGTGTGCTGTGGTCCATGAGAAACAGAGTAGGACATGACTTAGCAACTGAGTAACAACATAGAACATTGTTCTCAATACTGTATTACTAATAGTTATTAGTAAGTGAAGAGATAGGTCGTGTTCATGGATGGAAAGATACAACATTGTAAAGATATCAGTTATCTCCAAATTGATCCAATAAAAATCCTAGCAAGATTTTTCCCTGGAAATTAACAAGTTATTCTAAAATTTATATAGAAGTGCAGACGGATCAAAAAGTCAAGACATCTTTGAAGACATTAGACATGTTAAATTTGTTGTTTCCTTCAGTTCAGTTCAGTTCAGTCGCTCAGTCGTGTCTGACTTTGCGACCCCATGAATCGCAGCACACCAGGCCTCCCTGTCCATCACCAACTCCCGGAGGTCACTCAGATTCACGTCCATCGAGTCCGTGATGCCATCCAGCCATCTCATCCTTGGTCGTCCCCTTCTCCTCCTGCCCCCAATCCCTCCTAGCATCAGAGTCTTTTCCAATGAGTCAACTCTTTGCATGAGGTGGCCAAAATATTGGAGCTCCAGCTTTAGCATCATTCCTTCCAAAGAACACCCACGACTGATCTCCTTCAGAGTGGACTGGTTGGATCTCCTTGCAGTCCAAGGGACTCTCAAGAGTCTTCTCCAACACCACAGTTCAAAAGCATCAATTCTTTGGCGCTCCGCTTTCTTCACAGTCCAACTCTCACATCCATACATGACCACTGGAAAAACCATAGCCTTGACTAGATGGACCTTTGTTGGCAAAGTAATGTCTCTGCTTTTGAATATGCTATCTAGGTTGGTCATAACTTTTCTTCCAAAGAGTAAGCGTTTTTTAATTTTATGGCTGCAGTCACCATCTGCAGTGATTTTTCCAACTCTCACATCCATACATGACCACTGGAAAAACCATAGCCTTGACTAGATGGACCTTTGTTGGCAAAGTAATGTCTCTGCTTTTGAATATGCTATCTAGGTTGGTCATAACTTTTCTTCCAAAGAGTAAGCGTTTTTTAATTTTATGGCTGCAGTCACCATCTGCAGTGATTTTGGAGCCCCCCAAATAAAGTCTGACACTATTTCCACTGTTTCCCCATTTATTTCATATGAAGTGATGGGACCAGATGCCATGATCTTAGTTTTCTGAATGTTGAGCTTTAAGCCAACTTCTTCACTCTCCTCTTTCACTTTCATCAAGAGGCTTTTTAGTCTTGTTTCCTTGGGTTTATCCAAATGTTTACTTTTTTGTTTTTCTCTATTTCATTTCTTACTGTATTTTGGATTTTCCTTCTGGGTGAATTTCTTTTCTTCCTGAATTATATTCTTTAAAATTACTAATAAATATTCTCCTCATAGACTGTATCAAGTTAGTTCTAGGATTCTGGACTGACAATGGTTTCTTTCAGAATTTTGAAGATACCATTTAATGTTGTCTTGCTTCTATTTTTGATTTTGAGAAGTCAGTTGTCAATCTAATTATCATGCCTTTATCAGGTAATGTGTATTTTCTCATTTAAAATCTTCTCTGTCTTAGTGCTCCACCAAGTACAAAGTACAAAGTCTTCTTTATCATATAAAGGGATACGCTGAGCTTCCTGAATCTGCTCACTCGTCTGTTATTGTTTGGAGGAAATTCTGAGCCATCCTCTCTTCAAATGTTGCATCTTCATCCTTCTCTCTGGACTCTCCTTTTGACTAAAAGTGAAAAGTGAAAGTGAAAGTCACTTGGTCGTATCCAACTTTTTGCGACCCCATGGATTAGACAGTCCATGGGATTCTCCAGCCTAGAGTACTGGACTGGGTAGGCTTTCCTTTCTCCAGGGAATCTTCCCAACCCAGGGATCAAACCCAGGTCTCCCGCATTGTGGGTGGACTGTTTACCAGCTGAGCCACCAGGGAAGCCTCTTTTTGATTAAACCCCTGTTCAGTTCAGTTCAGTTCAGTTCAGTTGCTCAGTCGTGTCCGACTCTGCGACCCCATGAATTGCAGCACACCAGGCCTCCCTGTCCATCACCATCTCCTGGAGTTCACTCAGACTCACGTCCATCGAGTCAGTGATGCCATCCAGCCATCTCATCCTCTGTCATTCCCTTCTCCTTCTGCCCCCAATCCCTCCCAGCATCAGAGTCTTTTCCAATGAGTCAACTCTTTGCATGAGGTGGCCAAAGTACTGGAGTTTCAGCATGAGCATCATTTCTTCCAAAGAAATCCCGGGGCTGATCTCCTTCAGAATGGACTGGTTGGATCTCCTTGCCCCATTGTATATTCTTGCCTCCTTTGTCAAAAATAAGATACCCATAGGTGCTTTATCTCTGGGCTTTCTATCTTGTTCCATTGGTCTATATTTCTGTTTTTTGGTGCCAATACCATGCTGTCTTGATGACTGTAGCTTTGTAGTATAATCTGAAGTCAAGAAAGATGATTCTTCCAGCTCTATTCTTCTTTCTCAAGACTGCTTCGGCTATTCAGGATCTTTTGTGTTTCCATATGAATTGTGAAATTTTTTGTCCTAGTTCTGTGAAAAATGCCATTGGTAATTTGATAGGGATTACATTGAATCTGTAGATTGCATTTGGTAGTATAGTCATTTTCACAATATTGATTCGTCCTACCCAAGAACAATGAATATCTCTCCATCTGTTTATATCATCTTTGATTTCTTTCATCGGTGTCTTACAATTTTCTGTGTACAGTTCTTTTGCCTCATTAGGTAAGTTTATTCCTAGATATTTAATTCTTTTTATTGTAATGGTGAATGAGTTTGATTCCTTAATTTCTCTTTCTGATTTTTCATTGTTAGTATATAGAAATGCAAGTGATTTCTGTGTATTGATTTTGTATCCTGCAACTTTGCTAAATTCACTGATTAGTGAATTTAGTAATTATTAGAATTAGTGAATTCTAGTAATTTTCTGATACTGTCTTTAGGGTTTTTTATGTGCAGTATCATGTCACCTGAAAACAGTGAGAGCTTTACTTCTTTTCTGATCTGGATTTCTTTTATTTCTTTTTCTTGTTTGATTGCTGTAGCTAGGACTTCCAAAACTATGTTGAATAATAGTGGTGAAAATGGACACCCTTATCTGGTTCCTGATATTAGGGAGAATGCTTTCAGCTTTTCACCATTGAGAGTAATGTTTGCTGTAGGCTTATCATATATGGCCTTTACTGTGTTGAGGTAGGTTTCTTCTATGCTCATTTTTTAAACAGTTTTAATCATAAATGTGTGCTGAATTTTGTCAAAGGCTTTTTCTGCATCTATCGAGATTATAACATGGTTTTTGTATGTCAATTTGTTAATATGGAGTATCATATTGATTGATTTGCGTATATTGAAGAATCCTTGCATCCCTGGAATAAACCAAACTTGATTATGGTGTATGAGCTTTTTGATGTGTTGCTGAATTCTGTTTGCTAAAATTCTATTGAAGATTTTTGCGTCTAGTTCATCAGTGATACTGGCTTGCAGTTTTCTTTTTGTGTGTTGTCTTTGTCTGGTTTTGGTATCAGGGTGATGGTGGCCTCGTAGAATGAGTTTGGAAGTGTTCCTTCCTCTGCAATTTTTTTGAAAGAGTTTTAGAAGGATAGGAGTTAATTCTTCTCTAAATGTTTGATAGAATGCTCCTGTGAAGCCATTTGGTCCTGGGCTTTTGTTTTTGGGGGAGATTTTTGATCAAGCTTCAATTTCAGTGCTTGTACTTGGGTTGTTCATAATTTCTATTTCCTCCTGGCTCAGTCTTGGAAGATTGAACTTTTCTAAGAATCTGTCCATTTCTTCTAGGTTATACATTTTATTGCCACATAGTTGTTCATAATAGTCTCTTATAATCCTTTGCATTTCTGCATTGTCAGTTGTAACCCCTCCTTTTTCATTTCTAATTTTGTTGATTTGATTCTTCTCTTTTTTTCTTGATGAGTCTGGCTAAAGTTTTGTCAATTTTGTTTATCTTCTTAAAGAACCGGCTTTTAGTTTTATTAATCTTTACTACTGTTTCTTTAATTTATTTTTATTTATTTCTGCTCAGAACTTTATGATTTCGTTTCTTCTACTAATTTGGTTGGTTTTTTTTTTTCTTCTTCTTCTTTTTTCCAGTTGTTTTAGGTGTAAAGTTAGGCTGTCTATTTGACGTTTTTCTTGTTTCTTGAGGTAGGATTGTACTGCTATGAACTTCCCTCTTAGAGCTGCTTTTGCTGCATCCCATAGGTTCTGAGGAGCCTGGTAAGCTACAGTCCATGGGGTCACAAAGAGTCGGACATGACTGAGCAACTTCACTCACTCAAAGGTTTTGGGTTGTCATGTTTTCATTGTCATTTGTTTCCAGAAATTTCTTAATTTCCCTTTTGATTTCTTCAGTAACCTCTTGGCTATTTAGAAACATATTGTTTAATCTCATGTGTTTGTGTTTTTTTACACTTTTCCCCTTGTAATTGATATCTAGTTTCACAGTGTAGTCAGAGAAGATGCTTGATATAATTTCAATGTTCTTAAATTTACTGACGTTTGATTTGTGATGCCAGATATGGTCTATCTCGGAGAATGTTCCATGTGCACTTGAGAAGATGTTTTCTTCTGCATTTGGATGGAATGTCCTGAAGATATCAATGAGATCCATCTCATCTAATGTATCATTTAAGNTTGATATAATTTCAATGTTCTTAAATTTACTGACGTTTGATTTGTGATGCCAGATATGGTCTATCTCGGAGAATGTTCCATGTGCACTTGAGAAGATGTTTTCTTCTGCATTTGGATGGAATGTCCTGAAGATATCAATGAGATCCATCTCATCTAATGTATCATTTAAGACTTGTAGTCCTTATTAATTTTCTGTTTTGATGATCTGTCCATTGGTGTGATTGTGATGTTAAAGTCTTCTACTATTATTGTGTTACTGTCAATTTCTCCCTTTATGTCTGTTGTCTGACATATTGAGGTGCTCCTATGTTCGGTGCATAGATGTTTACAATTGTTATGTCTTCCTCTTGGATCGATCCCTTGGTGATTATGTAGTGTCCTTCCTTATCTCTTGTAATCTTCCTTTTTTAAGGTCTATTTTGTCCTATATAAGGACTGCTACTCCAGATTTCTTTTGCTTCCCATGTGCATGGAATATATTTTTCCATCCTTTCACTTTCAGTCTATACGTGTCTTTAGGTCTGAAGTGGGTTTCTTGTAGACAGCATAATATGGGTCTTGTTTTTATATCCATTCAGCCAGTCTGTGTCTTTTGGTTGGAGCATTTAATCCTTCCACATTTAAAGTAATTGTTGACATACATGTTCCTATTGCCATTTTCTTAATTGTTTGGGGTTGATTTTGTAGATCCTTTTCTTCTCTCGTATTTCTTAACTATGTAAGTCCCTTTAACGTTTGTTGTGAAGCTGGTTTGGTGGTACAGAATTCTCTTAACTTTTGCTTGTCTGAAAAGCTTTTTTATTTCTCTGTCAATTTTGAATGAGATCCTAGCCAGGTGCAGTAATCTTGGTTGTAGATGTTTCCCTTACAGCACTTTAAATATATCCTGCCATTCCCTTCTGGCCTGCAGAGTTTCTGCTGAAAAGATCAGCTGTTAAACTGATGGGGTTTCTCTTGTATGTTACTTGTTGCTTCTCCCTTTCTGCTTTTAATATTCTTCCTTTGTGTTCTTTGTTCATTTGATTAGTATGTGTCTTGGCATGTTTCTTTTTGGGTTTATCCTATGAGACTCTTTGTGCCTCTTGGACTTGACTGACTATTTCTCTTTCCAGGTTGGGGAAATTTTCAACTATAATCTCTTCAAAAGTTTTCTCATACCCTTTCTTTTTCTCTTCTTCTTCTGGGACCCCTATAATTTGAATGTTGGTGTGTTTGATACTGTCCCAGAGGTCTCTGAGACTACCCTCAGTTCTTTTCATTCTTTTTACCTTATTCTGCTTTTCAGAAGTTATTTCCACCATTTTGTCTTCCAGCTCACTGATTCATTCTTCTGCTTCAGATATTCTGCTATTGATTCCTTCTAGAGTATTTTTAATTTCAGTAATTGTGTTGTTTGTCTCCATATGTTTATTCTTTAATTCCCCTGGGTCTTTGTTAATTGATTCTTGCATTTTCTCCATTTTGTTTTCAAGGTTTTTGATCATCTTTACTATCATTATTCTGATTCTTTTTCAGAGAGTTTGCCTATTTTCTCTTCATTTATTTGGACTTCTAGTCTGTTCCTTCATTTGTGTAGTATTTCTCTGCCTTTTCATTACTTTTTTTAACTTATTGTGTTTGCGCTCTCCTTTTCCCAGGCTTCAAGGTTGGATTCTTTCTTCCTTTTGGTTTCTTCCCTCCTAAGTTTGGTCCAGTGGTTTGTGTAAGGTTCATATAGCGTGAGATTTGTGCTGAGTTTTTTTGTTTGCTTGTTTTTCCTCTGATGGGCAAGGCTGAGTGAGGTGGTGATCCTGTCTGCCGATGATTGGGCTTGTATTTTTATTTTGTTTGTTGTTTAGATGAGGTGTTCTGCACAGGGTGCTACTGGTGGTCGGGTGATGCCTGGTCTTGTATTCAAGTGGTTTCCTTTGTGTGAGTTCTTACTATTTGATACTCCCTAGACCTATTTCTCTGGTAGTCTAGGGTCTTGGAATCAGTGCTTCCACTCCAAAGGCTAAGGGATTGATTAGTCAGGAACGAAGATTTCACAAGTGTTATGGCATTAAGTGAGATTAAAGCAAAAACCCAAAAATGAGAAACCAAAGAGGAACCCCAGACAAACAGCAGTTACAAAATCAGGCAAATAATAAAAACAATGGAATATATACATATACACCCATAAGCAAAATCAAAACAGTCCAACAAAGATAAAGTACAGTAGATTGATCTGGCAAACAAAGGAAATCAAAAATTATATCTACCAGTTAAGAACAAAACTAAATAAAGCACAATCTGCAAAACAAAATTAAAACAAGGTTTTAATTCCCCAAGTGGGGAATAAAGCAATGGAAACAAAACTAACAAATATGCTGAGAAGCAAAGAAAGAAAGAAAAGATATGCACAGTTAAATAGAGGTAGATAATGAAGATTTATATACATTAAAGATTAACTTCAAGGGGAAAAGAACAGTAGGAAAAGCAAACCCAGGAATAAATATAGGAAAAATAATAATAGGTTAAAAAAATTTTTTTAACAGAAAGAAAAAAAAAGGAAGAAGAAAGGAGAAAAAAAAAAAAGGAAAACTCCATAGAATCACAAAACCCCAAAGTAGAGGCAGAGGTTTATAACAACAATAAAAAATGTAAGAGGAAAAAAACAGCTAAAAAGCTTAGTTATATTTCATAGTGTCCATAAAATCGACAACTATAACAGAGGTCGGGGGGCGGGAGGGAGTAAAAAAAAAAAATCCAAAAGAATCTACAGAACAAGTCAAAACATAAGAATAATAAATGTTTTTCTTCAGTCACTGCTGAAGTGACTTTCCCTCGCTGGGAGTCACAGTCCACCTTACCTCTCTAGGATGCACTCTGACGCTGTGCTGGTCTCTGGACCTGCTGTGGGGCAGCTCAGATTCTAATCTAGTCCTGCTCTTGTGTGTTCTTCCCTCCAATGTCCACAGCTACCAGAACTAGTGAGTTTTTTTTTGTGGGAGCTCTCAATGACCTTCTATATATTCCATAGACACAGGGTCTGTCTAATTGGTCATGCGGATTTAGTCTGCAGCTTGTACAACTGGTGGCAAGTAAGGTTTTAGGTCTTCTTCCTTAGCCACACTGCCCTGGGTTTCAATTGTGGTTTTATTTCCACCTCTGCGTGTGGGTCGTCCACTGGAGTTTGCTCCTGCGGCTGCCGTGGAGGGCTTGGGTTTGCCCCTGTGAGGGCCAGGTGTGGAGGTGGTGCAGCTGCTTGGATCGCAGGGGTTCTGGCAGCACCAGGCACTCAGAGGAGTTGGTGGCTAGGGTAGCAAGAAATATAGTGCTCTAGAAGGGTATAGCAAGCAGTATTGGCCAATATGCTCCAGTATTCTTGCCTGGAGAACCCTTCTCCCTGACGGAGAAGCCTGGCAGGCCACAGTCCACAGGGGTGCAAAGAGTTGAACACGACCCAAGCCCTTTTTTTGCCTGTGGCAGCTCTGCCCCAGTGAGAGTTGAGCATGAAGGTGGTGTAACTGCTTGGACTGAGGGGACCCTGGCAGTGCCAAGCGTGCAGGGACACAGACTGCCTCTGACACAGGAGTTATGGCCCTACCACAGTCCTTTTTTGAGCCTCTTGTAGCTGGCAATCAGAAGGCCTCTTTGGCCAGTCTTTCTCTGTAGCTCTGCCCATTCAGGCACTTAGAGGGCTCCCTTGCCTGGGGTCCTTCTCTGTTGTTAGGCGCGTCAGGCACATAGNTGCCTCTGACACAGGAGTTATGGCCCTACCACAGTCCTTTTTTGAGCCTCTTGTAGCTGGCAATCAGAAGGCCTCTTTGGCCAGTCTTTCTCTGTAGCTCTGCCCATTCAGGCACTTAGAGGGCTCCCTTGCCTGGGGTCCTTCTCTGTTGTTAGGCGCGTCAGGCACATAGAGGGGCCCCCCCTGGTTGGGGTCCTAGTCTGTAGATCGGTGCATCAGGCACTTAAAGGGGCACCCTGGCTGGATTCCTAGTCTGTAGTTTGGCACTCAGGCACTCAAAGGAGCACCCCGGGTGGGGTCCTGTTCTCTAGTACATCACGTGTTTGATGGGCCAGCCTCTCTATTGTTCATTTGCCAATGTTGGCGTGTGCAGAGACAGAGGTTATGGTGATGGCTCCACCCCATATGCATGACTCAGTAGTATCCCCTTGCTTCCATGGCTGCCTGGCTTTCCTCCACAGGCATTTCCCACCAGTCTCCTCCCTCACATCCCTTTGATCCATCTCTCCACAGTCAACAGCAGCCCTCGCCCAGCGATTGCTCCACAATCCCTAAACTGCAGCTCCCAGCCGCTGCGCCTTCCAGGGGACCTGCGTCCCTGTCTGGGGTATGCATGGCTGTGGAAGGACTGTCTGCTTCTCATTCCATTTAGGCTGCCACAGATCAGCTGTTTCACTCTCGGCCTTAACTGTTTCTCCTCTGACTCAGACAGTTGCCCTGATATGAGGATCAGACCCCTGCTTTAGTTCCCCCACTCGCCAAGGGCAGGTCCAGTCCTACTAACACTCCTGTTTTTCCCCCTACTTCCTTCCTCCTACTGAGTTTTGCGTGGTTCTATATATTCTTTTCTGCTGGTCAGGTCCTCCTGTCCGTGCTCAGCTGGTGTTTTGCACACACTTCTGTGACTGAAGGTGTGTTCCTGATGTGTCCATGGAGGGAGATGTATTCCATGTCCACCTGCTCCTCTGCCATCTTGTTCTTTGTGAATCCTAGTTTTAAATTCATGTGAGAAAAGCCTGACAGTAAGAATGCTTGACACTCTTATTTTTCTTTTCCTCTATGCGTGCGTGCATGCTAAGTTGCTTCAATCATGTCCATGGGATTTTCCAGGCAAGAATACTGGTGTGGGTTGCCATGAGCTCCTCTGGGGGATCTTCCTGACCCAGGAATCAAGCCCTCATCTCTCACGTCTCCTGCATTGGCAGGTGTCTTCTTTACCACTAGTGCCACTGGGGAAGCCTTCCCACTTCCTACTACCATCACATTGGAGAGTAGAGTTTCAGCATATGAATCTGGGGAGATATACAAACATTCTGTCCCAAACAATGACTTTCTCGATTTCAGACAATATGATTTACCAATGGGTAGAGGATAAATAAACCCAAGAGGGAGCACAGGGGATGTGAAGTTGGCTACATGAAGTCCTATTGATGGAGTTAGCAATGAAGTCAATATCTCCTGGTTTCTAGGGTTGATCCTTGGCCTAGGATTGCTGATAGCTCTCTTTAAAGAACAAAAGCTGAATACAGTACATGAGACAGCCAAAAACAGAGCTGATGAAACCAATAGCTGACAAAACAGGGATGTGTTTCAGAGAAATCCAGAACTGTCTTAGCAACATAAAGAAATTCAGAAATTTCTTTTTTTTTTAATTGCTGCTTACTTGTGGGTGTGCTGGGTCTTCATTGCAGTGTGAGGGCTTTCTTCCAGTTGCAGCGAACAGGGCGTAATCTCCGTTCCAGAGGACAGACCTCTCGCTGTGGTGGCGTCTCTTTCTGTGGCGCTTGAGCTCTAGGGTGTGGGGCTTCAGTAGCTGCGGCCCCTGGGCTCCAGAGCACAGGCTCAGTAGCTATGGTGCATGGGGCTTAATTGTCAGGCAGCATGTGGGATCTTCCCAGACCAGGGCTCAAACCCATGTTTCCTGCATTGGCAGGCAGATTCTTCACCACTGAGCCACTAGGGAAGCCCAAGAAATTCAGACATTTCTGTACTCAAGAAAGGAAGGATAATGTAACTGAGGAATTAATCAGTCATGTCCCCACTTCAAGGAACCTTATGTTCTAGTCTTTGCTTTCAGATCGGAAAACCTACAGTGAAAATATAATATAATCTTCTTGGTCAATTTCGGAAGTGCAGCCAAAGTCACACTCTATTTCTCCGGAGGTGAAAGCCCCTCTCCTCTACAGAGCAAGGCAGAAGCCAGCTCCTGAGGCCTCCGCTGCCAGGCCCCATCACATCCCCTTCACTTCCCAGTGCTCCCCTCTGCTTCACACCCTGTTCTCCACCCACAGTCGACCTTCTTTTATCCTTTTCCCCACAAATCCCCTCAGAGTCCCTTCCTCATTGTCCTCTTCTCCATGACCTTGTTAATATATTTTTTTCTGTTTTCGCTGTCACACAAATGCTGCAGTAAACATTCTTGCACACATGCATGTTTCTCCTGGAAAAATATCAAAGAGTGAAATTGATGGATCTTAGAGTGTACACACTGTCCACTTTCCTAGGTGCAACCCAGTGAAGGGAAGTGAAAGTGTTAGTTGCTCCTTTGTGTCCGACTGTTTGGGACACCATGGTCTGTAGCCTACCAGGCTCCTTTGTCCATGGCAATTCTCAAAGCAAGAATACTGGAGTGGGTGGCCATTCCCTCCCCCAGGGGATCTTCCCAACTCAGGAAATGAACCCAGGTTCTGGCATTGCCTTGAGTATTCCAGCATTGCCTTCAGTATTCTTGCCTTGAAAACCCCATGAACAATGTGAAAAGGCAAAATGATAGGATACCAAAAGAGGAACTCCCCAGGTCATTAGGTGCCCAATATGCTATACACAGTCAAAGGCTTTGGCATAGTCAATAAAGGAGAAATAGATGTTTTTCTGGAACTCTCTTGCTTTTTCCATGATCCAGCGGTTGTTTGATTTCTGGTTCCTCTGCCTTTTCTAAAACCAGCTTGAACATCAGCACGTTCACGGTTCACGTATTGCTGAAGCCTGGTGGAGAGGTCTGACAGAACATGGTCCACTGGAGAAGGGAATGGCAAGCCACTTCAGTATTCTTGCCTTGAAAACCCCATGAACAGTATGAAAAGGCAAAATGATAGGATACCAAAAGAGGAACTCCCCAGGTCATTAGGTGCCCAATATGCTACTGGAGATCAGTGGAGAAATAACTCCAGAAAGAATGAAGGGATGGAGCCAAAGAAAAAACAATACCCAGTCCTCCTGTTACCTAGGATAAATTCTCAATATTCTTAGCCAAGGCTAACCTCACCACCTATATACCCGTTCTTTGACTCCAGGACATTGATTCAGCAATTGTCCCCTCTGTGTCCTGCATCAGGAAAATTTCCCTCTGTAGAATCATTTCTGAGTGCTTATAAACATGCTGTAATATCTGTGTGGTAAAAAATAAAACATTCCCTAGATTCTGTATCTTTCCACTGCTTGAGTCTGCCACTGCAGTCATCAAAAGTTCTTCTCACACTTGCTATTCCTCTCCTCCCATTGTCTTGAATCCTCTCTTGAGCAGCCTTCCTCATTCACCACTCCAGGGAAAACAGGTCTTCGCAGGGTTCCTGGTGACTGCCTCATTGCTAAATCCAGTAGGCAATTCCTATCCTCACCTCATTTGACTTCTCATCCTATGGGGAGAGGTTGATCACGCTTGTCCTTAAAACACTTCACATGGCTTCTGGATTAAGTTTGTCATGAGTGATTGTCATCAGTGACATATACACACTACTATATGTAAATTAGATAACCAACAAGGACCTACTGTGCACAGGGAACTTTACTCAATATTCTGGAATAACCCACATGGGGAAAGAATCTGAAAATGAACATATGAATATATATAACTGAATCACTTTGCTGTATACCTGAAACTAACACAACATTGTAAATCAACTATACTTAAATTGTAAAAAATAATATTGCGAAAGTGAAGTGAAGTCGCTCAGTCGTGTCCGACTCTTTGCGACCCAGTGGACTGTAGCCTACCAGGCTTCTCTGTCCATGGGATTCTCTAGGCAAGAATACTGGAGTGGGTTACCATTTCCTTCTCCAGGGGATCTTCCCTACCCAGGGATCGAACCCAGGTCTCCCGCATTAGAGGCAGACGCTTTTAACCTCTGAGCCACCAGGGGGAGGGATAAATTAGGATCCTGGGATTATACACACTACTATATATAAACTAGATAACTAACAAAGATCTACAGGATAGCACAGGGGACTCAATATTCTTTAATAACCTATATGAGTGAAGAATCTGAAAGAGTGTGTGCATGCTAAGTTGCTTCAGTCGTGTCCAACTTTTTGCAACCCTATGGACCGTATTCCATCAGTCTTGTCCATCCATGGGATTCTCCACGCAAAAATACTGGAATGGTTTGTCTTGCCCTCCTCTAGGGGATCTTCCTGACCCAGGGATGGAACCCAAGTCCCTTACGTCTCCTGCATTGGCAGGTGGGTTCTTTACCACTAACGCCACCTGGGGAGCCTCAAAAAGAATGAATACATGTGAACATATAACCGAATCACTTTGCTATACACTGAAACTAGCACAACATTGTATATCAACTATAAGCCAGTAAACTTTTTTAAAATAGTCTTTTTTACATAAGAAATTAATTTTTTTTAAAGAGTTTGTCTTGATTTTTCTCCTACCTTTCTGGCCTTCTCAGTATTGAACCTCTAAACATAGAAGTCCCCAGAACTCAGTCCTTAGACAGCTTCTCTTTGTGGTCTTACCAGTCCTATAGCTTAAAAACCATCTATATACTGACACCTCCCAAATTTCCATTCCAGAAATTTCCACTCACATCTCCAGTTCAGACACCTTCCCAGACTCTGGAGTTGAACATCCAGCTCTAACTTAACATCTCAGATTGNTCAGTCCTTAGACAGCTTCTCTTTGTGGTCTTACCAGTCCTATAGCTTAAAAACCATCTATATACTGACACCTCCCAAATTTCCATTCCAGAAATTTCCACTCACATCTCCAGTTCAGACACCTTCCCAGACTCTGGAGTTGAACATCCAGCTCTAACTTAACATCTCAGATTGGTTGTGCTGTTGGTATCTCCAGCTTCACATGCCTAAAACTGGGAAGCTCCAGACATTCCTCCCAAACCAGTGCCTTCCTAGAATTTCCCCACCTCACTTAAGGGCAGCCTTCCAGAGATTCAGAGGGTTTTATTCAGAGCAAAAGTCTGAGTCATCTTGACTCTTCTATGGCTCTCAGAGCACACATTAGACCTGCAGCAAATTCTGTTGGCTCTTCCTTCGAAATATGTGCAGAATGCAATCATCTTCCTCTGCAACACTCCCTCTCTGATTCAAGTCATTTCTCACTTGGATTATCACAAGAGTCTCCCCCAATGATCTCTCGATTCCTACCCTTTCTCTCAATGTTTTATTTGATACACAGGACCAGAATGTGGAGCATAATCAACTCAGATCAGATCATTTCTCGCTCAAAAGCCTTCTAGATTTTCTCATCACACTCAGAGAAAAGGTCAAAGTTCCTGTTCTGGCCTGGAGAGCTGTTTATTCTCCCATCTAGAGCTCTGACCGCAACTCCTTCCTCCCACCCCCAGCAACCCCATGCCAGCCACACCTGCATCTCTGTTCTTTGAATCCACCAGGCACCCTCCTGCCAAACTTGCCTTTGCTCTTCCCTCTGCCCGGAACACTGTTTCCCTAGGGGTCTGCCTGACTCACTTTCTGAGTTCCTTTAGGTGTCTGTTCCAAGGTAACCCGCTTGGCTGTTGTCTGTCTTGCTCTTGGCTACTGTCTTTCCTCCTGTGACATCTTGCTGAGAGTGGATCCCCCTACCCCTGGGTTGTGTCTCGCAGGCTTCCTTCAGCTGGCTGGGTTCATCTACTGAGAAGCAGGAGAGGAACGTAAGAACATGGAAAGGGTAGAATTTTCTCTTCTGTCTGCCTCAGGCAGTGTCTTAGTAGCAGATATTAATGTATCTCTTCTTTGGCCCCAGGTTGCACTGGGTAAGAACTATCCCTGGCTCTGGTGATATCTTTAGCCTAAAGGTGACAACAGCCTGCTAGTTAAGAATCTCTGCATTGCCTCATCATCCTGGTTGGCCTTTCAGCCCTCCTATCACCTGTATAACAGTTCCCCGATGTTAAATTCCTTTTTTTTTTTTTTTTTGAATTATCAATTCTGGTTTCCATTCTCCTAACTGGAACTTGACCGTTACACTCATTTACCCTTTATGAAATAGCAGCCACTCCAATCTCATACTCCCTAGGCTCCTTGCTCAACTTTCTTCTTCTCTGGAGTCCCTATCACTCCCAGCCACCTTTAATTGTTTGCTAGTTTGCCATCTATCTCTCATCTAGAATGTCTGCTTTGTTACTGCTGTGTTTCGAGCACCTAGAACAGTGTCTGCCACATAGGCACTCGATGCATGCTCCTGAATGAGCAAATAGTGCTGTTGTAAAGACAAAGTAAAAGGGCTAACAGAGTAAGGCAGGCAACTAGTTTTCCATGTCGGAATGCCTGGAACCTGTGACTGGATTACCTTCCATGGCAAAAGTGACTTTACAGGGCTTCCCCAGTGGTCCTGCAGTTGAGAATCAACCTCAGTGCAGGGGGCACCTGTTCAGTCTCCGCTGCAGGAAGATCTCACATGCTGTGGAGCAGCTGAGCCTGTGCACCACAGCTGCTGAGCCTGTGCCCTGGAACCTGTGAGCCACGACTGCGCCCACTTGCCACCTCTACTGAAGGCCGGGCGCCCTAAAGCCTTGTTGCTCCACAACCGCGAGAAGGCCTCGCACCACAGCTAGAGCCGTGTGGCTTTTCTCTGGTTATACCCCACCTGCCGCAACGGGAGAAAGCCCAACGCAGCCACGAGGACCCCCCACACCCAAAAAATTAAATACATCTTACAAAGAAAGTTTCTTTACAGATGTGGTTAAAGATCTCGCAATGTGGAGATTATCCTGGATTATCCAAGTGGGTCTAACACAATCCTAAGAGGAAGGCGGAGAATCAGAATCACAGAAGGAGAACCGACTGTGGAAAGAGTCAGCAGAGAGAGGTGATCACGCTCCACATGGGAGGCTGGCGCCATGAGCCAAGGAGTATAGGCAGCCTCGAGAAGCAAGAAAAACGCAAGGGAAAGGGCTTCTTCCCTGGATCCTCCAGAATGATTACAACCCTGCTGCTGCTAGGTCACTGCAGTCGTGTCCGACTCTGTGTGGCCCCATAGACGGCAGCCCACCAGGCTCCCCTGTCCCTGGGATTCTCCAGGCAAGAACACTGGAGTCGGTTGCCATTTCCTTCTCCAATGCATGAAAGTGAAAGCTCTACTGACAGCTTGGTTTTAGCCCAGTGAAACCCACTTTGGACTTCTGACCTCTGTAACAGCAAGACAATACATTTGTGTTGTTTTAAGCCAGGAAAATTGGAGTAATTTGGTACAGCAGCAACAGGAAATTAATATACACAGTCTTCTCAGTGTATAAACTCTTAGGCAGGCTATGTGTCTTGTCTTGGTTACTCTTAAATCCCCACTTTCTAGCGTAGTTTCTAAGACAAGCAAGGCATTCAATAAATGTTTATGGAATAAATGAACAAGGTTTAACAGCAAAGGCGAATTAGGGCTGCATCCTGATGGAAAGGCCAAATTGCTAAGTGACTTTACCTGATTAGGGAAAAAAGCATCTTGCTGTTAGGAAGCTTCCTTGAGCTTTTTGGGCCATGAAGATACTGGGGCCTGGGGAATGGAGACAATCTAGGGTTTAGGCACCCATGTGAGCCAGAGAAAAGAAAGGCTAGTCACAAGGGGCTCTGTGTGACATGTTCAGGAGCTTGGGCTTTATTCTGCAGGCAACAGGGAGCCATTGAAGGATTTTCATCAAGGCAGAGACATATTCAAATTTGTACCAGGAGATTACAGCATGCTTAAAGCTTGAGATTTAGAAATCCAAGGGTCAGAGAAGAGGTCAGAAATAGAGTCATAATGGGGCAGTGGCTTATAATTGCTGATGTATCATATTAAATCACATTTTAATTAAAATTGCCCTCACAAATTTTCTCATCCCTCTCATAGGTATCTTCTTTTGAAACATACTCCACTGGGCTGTTCACACCATTCCTGGCTTTCTGATTTGTTGTTGTTGATGTTGTTACCAAGGCTCAGTAAAAATCCCAGGAGAACTCAAAGTCCTAGTTCCTCCATCCTTTTGACCCTTTTCTGTACAGACATCAGCACACATGACTCCAGCGGTCATTTGCAAAAGAAATCATCTCTGGATCATTTGAAATGTTTTTATTCACCCCTCCAATTGCATTTTCTTTCAGGGAACTCTTTGCTCTTTTAAATAACTTGAATATTCTCTTAGGAGCTGGAAATTTCCTTCCACTCACCCTTGTCTCTTTAGTCCTTTCATCAGATTTCATGGTTGAGGATGTGTCAGAGGAAGAAGGTGGGGGGGCGGGGAAGGTCTCTCTCCACTCCTGTGTCTTTTTTAAATCCCTAGAAATGAAAAGAGGCTTGCTTATAACTTGGAAGTGGTGGGCTGAGGCCTTCTAGAGCCATCTGGCTTGTTCCCTTGCCAGCCAGAGCTGAAGCAGCATTCACAAGGACCCAAGAACTGCAGGGTATCTTGAGCCTGCAGCTGCCTCAAGGCTTGCAAGGAGAGCACAGCAAGATTCTGCAGGAGGGATCATACTTGACGTGTTTCTGAGTGCAGGGGACATGTGTGATGAGCGTGTCCCTCAGTGGGCACACCAAGCAGCACAGCTGGATCATAAAGTCATCTAGCCTTTACCGAAGAGCAAAGAGGTAAGAAAGAGCAACACTGCTAGTTCATATATACCCAGGACCTTAAAATAGTTTTATTTTCTTGCACTCCAAAATCACTGCAGACAGTGACTGCAGCCATGAAATTAAAAGACGCTTGCTCCTTGAAAAGAAAGCTATGGCCAACCTAGACAGCATATTAAAAAGCAGAGACATCACTTTGCCAACAAAGGTCCATATAATCTAAGCTGTGGTTTTTCCAGTAGTCATGTAAGGATGTGAGACTCGGACCATAAAGGCTGAGCACCAAAGAATTGCTGCTTTTGGACTGTGGTGCTGGAGAAGATTCTTGAGAGTCCCTTGGACTGCAAAGAGATCAAACCAGTTAAGCCTAAAGGAAATCAACCCTGAATATTCATTGGAAGGACTGATGATGCTGAAACTGAAGCTCCAGTACTTTGGCCACCGATGCAGAGTCAAATCATTGGAAAAGACCCTGATACCTGGAAAGACTGAAGCCAGGAGGAAAAGGGGATGGCAGAGGATGAGATGGCTGGATGGCATCATCTACTCAATGGACATGAGTTTGAGCAAACACAGGGAGATAGGGAAGGACAGGGAAGCCTGGCGTGCTGCAGTCCATGGGGTCGCAAGGAGTAGAACTCAATTGAGACCAAACAACAAAAAAAAAAAACAGCTTGGCACGCACCCTGAATTTCCCAAATCACTTTTCAGTGATGAAGCGTTTAAAAGTCTCTTTCCGTTCCACTGGTTCTTTTCATTGATGGGAAGGTGGGGTGAGGAGTAGTGATTAGTACATTTACTCAAGTATGAGAAATGGCTGAGGATAATACATGTAATTTGTTATTTATTCTGTAGATCCACAAAGAAATTATCACCCAGTGAAGGAGAGGAAGATCTACTAGACCTTGGATTCTGGTGTAGATTTCTGGACTCAAACTCAACTCTAATATTATTTCATTTTCCTGGACTTCCGTTTCTTTAACTTCAAAAGGAGAGGGCTAAGGGCCCATCCCTTTGGACTAAATGTTTGTATTGATTCATATATCCTCTTTCAGGAGTCTCTATACTCCTTGACGAGAATCTTTTGTTTCTGAGAAAGAAAAAACTTTCTGAAACTCTTCATTCCCACTGGTTTTGCCCTTTTAAGCGTGATCTCCACCTTCCCGCATCTCTCCTGTCTCCTGCCGTCACCCCCATTCCACAGCCCCATCTCAGATATCTGCTGCTGCTGCTGCTAAGTCGCTTCAGTGGTGTCCGACTCTGTGCGACCCCATCCCATCGACGGCAGCCCACCAGGCTCCCCCATCCCTGGGGTTCTCCGGGCAAGAACACTGGAGTGGGTTGCTAGGCAACTCTAATTCCTCTGGTAGGGCGGACACTTCTCACAGTCACCTCCTGCTACACACTCATGGTGGCTGAGGCTGGCACTGTTAGAGTGGATCCTGATCATAGCACGTGGCGCTGGCCACCCGACCTGAGGGGCTCCTGCTGGCAGTGGAACTCTCAGGACTGCTGCCCCCAAGCTGCTTCTGCCTCTCAGAACAATCGGCTCCATCCCCCAGGGGTGCTGGGAAGTTACGAGTTCCTTCAAACTTCCTCTAGAGGGCAACACAAATCACAGTCCCTGCCAAGTGAAGTGAAGTGAGAGTCGATCAGTCACCTCTGACTCTTTGCCACCCAGTGGACCACACAGTCCATGGAATTCTCCAGGCCAGAATCCTGGAGTGGGTAGCCTTTCCCTTCTCCAGGGGAACTTCCCAACCCAGGAATCGAACCCAGGTCTCCCACATTGCGGGCGGATTCTTTACCAGCTGAGCCGCAAGGGAAGCCCTGGGGATAACTCAAAGATCCAGGATTGAGCTGTAGAATTCATTCACACGCCCCTAGCCCAGACTGACATTGCTGCTAAGTCGCTTCATTCATGTCCGACTCTGCGACCCCAGAGACGGCAGCCCACCAGGCTCCACTGTCCCTGGGATTCTCCAGGCAAGAACACTGGAGTGGGTTGCCATTTCCTTCTCCAAAGCATGAAAGTGAAAAGTGACAGTGAAGTTGCTCAGTCGTGTCTGACTTGTGGACTGCAGCCTACCAGGCTCCTCTGTCCATGGGATTTTCCAGGCAAGAGTACTGGAGTGGGGTGCCATTGCGACTGACATTGCTGCTGCTGCTGCTAAGTCACTTCAGCCCTGTCCGACTCTGTGTGACCCATAGACGGCAGCCCACCAGGCTCCCCCATCCCTGGGATTCTCCAGGCAAGAATACTGGAGTGGGTTGCCATTTCGACTGACATTAGGGGAGCAAAAATGAAAGTGTCACACCCACTGGTTCCCACCTAAAGACACTTCAGCCTGGTGGAGACAGAAGGATCTAGCCTGAATCCCACCTCCACCTCCACCCTCAGTAATCAAGTGGCTTTGGGATAAAGCCTCTAAGCCTTTGTTTTCTTACCTTTAAAACAAGAGTAGTAATAAGGGTGGATTTTTAAAAAATCACATGATTGTTTGTGGGATTAAATGAGATAATATGCATTTTGTTAGAGCTTATGGATTGGCTATCTAAAAACCTTCCACAAATCCCTTTTCCCTTGCCCTCCTTGTTTTTCCAGACTTCCTGAAGCCTCCAGAACTAGCTAACACAAAATAAGAACTTTATTCCAAAAACTCTGAGTTCCAGAAGATACCCAGGGGTAGTAATACAGTTGACCCTTGAAAAACCAGGTTTGAATTACAGGGATTCACTTACATGGGGGTTTATTTTCAATAGTAGATACTACAGTACTACACCATCTGTAGTTGGTTGGATCTGAGAGATAAGGAGCAATTGCAGATATCAATGGGTGACTATAAATTACACTTGAATTTTCAACTACTCAGAGGGCCTTAACCTCTGTCTTTGTCAGGGGTCAGCAGTACAATGTCATCCATGCTCTCTCCATCACTCACATGCTTCTCTCTCTGCATCTCCCTCTAGAGCATCCTTCCCTCTTTCTGTGGGTTGGTTCCTCAACTTTTTTGGTCCACATAGGGAAGTACCTTCTGGGTGAATTCAGAATTCAAGTATCTCCTGAGTTTACAAAATACCTGGAGAGAGAAGGATCTGGCTGACCCAGCTTTGGATCGGGTGCCTGCCTCTAGCCCAATCAGGTGTGACCAGGAGCCCAGGGTCATCTTGCTCAAATTGTCATAGAGGAGCCATGACAAGCTTGTAGAGGTGGCAGTTCCTGTAGAAGAGGTCCTTGGGCAACAATAAATATTCAGGATAGAAGAGTTTTGTAAGAAGTGTTAAGTCTAAGTTTCGGCCTTTAAACACATTATTATGTACTTGGGGAGAAAGCAGAAACATTAAGTCTTCAGTTTTGATTGATTTTCATGCTGAGGAGGATAAGGTAGGGATAAAAAGCCCTCCAGAACAATCAATAGTGATGGAAGAAAGCTTGTACTTCTTGAAGTCCAATCAATGAAACCCAGTGCCATGGTGGGGGTGGCATGTAGGCCCATCCTTCCTCTGTCTTGGAAGACAAAAAGTAAAAGCACTTAGACGGCTGGGAGGCAGGTCTTGTCAGAGAAGGGGAACTATTTAAGGTGAGATCTTTCTTCCCTGGGCATGAATTAATGGAATTAGGCCATAAAGGGCATTTGCTATCCGTATCAAACAGGTTACCAAATAAGATAAGGCAGGATTGAGTAGCATAATTAGAGTTTATGGAAAAGAGAACAAGAAGCTGGGGATAGCTTCATGAAGTCAGTGGATCTTGGCCCACGTGGTGAACAAGTGGATGGAGGAAGTGAAGGATGGAAAGTTCCTGGAGGAAGGAACTGCAAACTAATGAACTGAGGCTAGAGTGCATGTGGTGTGTGTGGGGACAGACCCATGAACAGAGCGCAGAGCAGCAGGCCTGACGCTGTGGGATGCATAGAAGCAGCATCCAGAGTGCCTGTTACATGTAGGTGCCCAGGCCCCGGGGTCAGAGGTTCCGACTTAGGTGGCCTGGGTGGCCCCCAGGATTGGACATGCTTAGCACCCTACAAAGCTGGACAGAGCACAGTCTGAGATTCACTGCTGTATCCACAGGCACTGCCTGCAAGGTGAAAGAAATGACTTCTTTAGAGGATGTACTTAGGAATCTGAGCTCAGTGACAATAGCTGCCTACCAGCCCAGGAGAGGTGCTCTCAACCAGTGCCGCTGTGGCCACTTCCTGGGGCTCCTTGTGTCCTCAAACTCCAGAGGGGCAGCTGGCCTGACCTTCATTTCATTGTAAAGCGATTACACCCAGTCCGAGATACAGCAGAAACAGTCTGACTGTTGAATTCTTCTTAGACAGTATTGCGGTTTATGTGTCTCTCCGGTTCATTTACTGTCTTTCATTATCTAACCACAGTTATTTTTTTCTTTTTTGGCCATCCCGCATGACATTGTTGTTGTTGAGCTGCTTAGTCTTGTCCAGCTCTTTGAGACCCCATGGACTGCAGCACACCAGGCTTCCCTGTCCCTCCCTATCTCCCGGAGTTGGCTTAAACTCTATTGAGTGGATGATGCCTTCCAACCACCTCGTGGCATGTGGGCTCAGTTCCCTGACCAGGGACTGACCCATGCCCCTGGCAGTGGAAGGCCACTGGACCGTCAGGGAAGACCCCACAGTTAATATCTTATATAATCAGCATTCAGTTCAGTTCAGTCCAGTCCAGTCGCTCAGTCGTGTCCGACTTTTTGCGACCCCATGGACTGCAGCACACCAGGCTTCCCTGTCCATCACCAACTCCCGGAGCTTACTCAGGCTCATGCCCATAGAGCCAGTAATGCCATCCAACCATCTCATCCTCTGTCGTCCCCTTCTCCTCCTGCTTTCAATCTTTCCCAGCATCAGGGTCTTTTCAAATGAGTCAATTCTTCACATCAGGCCAAAGTATTGGAGTTTTAGCTTCAACATCAGTCCTTTCAATGAATATTCAGGACTGATTTCCTTTAGGATGGACTGGTTGGATTTCCTTGCAGTCCAAGGGACTCTCAGGAGTCTTCTCCAATACCACAGTTCAAAAGCATCAATTCTTCATCACTCAGCTTTCTTTATAGTCCAACTCTCACATCCATACATGACTACTGGCATTATATATATAATAGTAAAAAAGTGATTTATCTTAATTTTTTTTAAAAGAGGTTATTGAAGAGTTTGTATTCCAAACTTCTCAAGAGTTGATAGATATTTCTTAATCCTACCTTATTTATTTTTCTTTCTAAACCACTTCTTAATTGCCTCTCCCACAATTTAGCCCTTATAAGTTCCCTTAAGGTCCCATCTTACAAGAAGAAAATAGAGTTTAGAATAAGTCAAATCATTTGCAAGGTTTGGGGACTGAAATGGAGATTTCTTAATAGCTTGCCCAAGGGTTTTCTTATTAAGCCACTATCCTATCATTATTTTACCCTTGAGTTGTTTTCAGAAAGATTTTAAATGCTGGTAAGATGTTTTCCAGTTACTTGAACCAGAGATTCCAAGTACACAGAGAATGATTAGATCCTCTTCATTTTCTGCTCAAATTTCTCTTATTCTTCAGCCCATCCCCAGTGGATATTTGCAACCATCTTTCTCTGGACCTACCGTTAAGATGAGAAAGGAAAGGCATCTGCCTTCTGTCGTTATGTTCACTTAGTCCAGAGGCTCTCACTCCATCATCACCACGAATAGCCTGGGTCTTCTGTCTAATTTCCATCTTATCCCATTCTGGTAGAAATGTTATTTCTATTCAGTGGCTATCTCTTCCAACACTTAGAAGAAAAACCGAGGATGATTGAGTCCTCTTGGGTTCCAAATGCCAGATATAATCCTATTTGCAATCTCTGTATCCTGAGGTTGGTCTGGTTCTCTGTTCCACATTGTCCAGCAGCCCACAAGATGAGAAAGAACATTTATTGAGCCATATAAGTAGCTGGAGTGAATCAGCCCAACTCTTCTCAGATATATGCCACTCTGCTCTAGCCAGGTGAATGACATCTATAAAGACACGAGTTGATGTCTGGGGAGCTGAATAAACTCTATGGAGCTTCCCCCAGGATTCTGCTCTGGTAACTATAGTATAACAAGTTATTATCTTAAAATGTAAAGGCTTAAAACAACCATTTTAAAAAATATCCCATGATTTTTTGGGTCNTACAGCAGAAACAGTCTGACTGTTGAATTCTTCTTAGACAGTATTGCGGTTTATGTGTCTCTCCGGTTCATTTACTGTCTTTCATTATCTAACCACAGTTATTTTTTTCTTTTTTGGCCATCCCGCATGACATTGTTGTTGTTGAGCTGCTTAGTCTTGTCCAGCTCTTTGAGACCCCATGGACTGCAGCACACCAGGCTTCCCTGTCCCTCCCTATCTCCCGGAGTTGGCTTAAACTCTATTGAGTGGATGATGCCTTCCAACCACCTCGTGGCATGTGGGCTCAGTTCCCTGACCAGGGACTGACCCATGCCCCTGGCAGTGGAAGGCCACTGGACCGTCAGGGAAGACCCCACAGTTAATATCTTATATAATCAGCATTCAGTTCAGTTCAGTCCAGTCCAGTCGCTCAGTCGTGTCCGACTTTTTGCGACCCCATGGACTGCAGCACACCAGGCTTCCCTGTCCATCACCAACTCCCGGAGCTTACTCAGGCTCATGCCCATAGAGCCAGTAATGCCATCCAACCATCTCATCCTCTGTCGTCCCCTTCTCCTCCTGCTTTCAATCTTTCCCAGCATCAGGGTCTTTTCAAATGAGTCAATTCTTCACATCAGGCCAAAGTATTGGAGTTTTAGCTTCAACATCAGTCCTTTCAATGAATATTCAGGACTGATTTCCTTTAGGATGGACTGGTTGGATTTCCTTGCAGTCCAAGGGACTCTCAGGAGTCTTCTCCAATACCACAGTTCAAAAGCATCAATTCTTCATCACTCAGCTTTCTTTATAGTCCAACTCTCACATCCATACATGACTACTGGCATTATATATATAATAGTAAAAAAGTGATTTATCTTAATTTTTTTTAAAAGAGGTTATTGAAGAGTTTGTATTCCAAACTTCTCAAGAGTTGATAGATATTTCTTAATCCTACCTTATTTATTTTTCTTTCTAAACCACTTCTTAATTGCCTCTCCCACAATTTAGCCCTTATAAGTTCCCTTAAGGTCCCATCTTACAAGAAGAAAATAGAGTTTAGAATAAGTCAAATCATTTGCAAGGTTTGGGGACTGAAATGGAGATTTCTTAATAGCTTGCCCAAGGGTTTTCTTATTAAGCCACTATCCTATCATTATTTTACCCTTGAGTTGTTTTCAGAAAGATTTTAAATGCTGGTAAGATGTTTTCCAGTTACTTGAACCAGAGATTCCAAGTACACAGAGAATGATTAGATCCTCTTCATTTTCTGCTCAAATTTCTCTTATTCTTCAGCCCATCCCCAGTGGATATTTGCAACCATCTTTCTCTGGACCTACCGTTAAGATGAGAAAGGAAAGGCATCTGCCTTCTGTCGTTATGTTCACTTAGTCCAGAGGCTCTCACTCCATCATCACCACGAATAGCCTGGGTCTTCTGTCTAATTTCCATCTTATCCCATTCTGGTAGAAATGTTATTTCTATTCAGTGGCTATCTCTTCCAACACTTAGAAGAAAAACCGAGGATGATTGAGTCCTCTTGGGTTCCAAATGCCAGATATAATCCTATTTGCAATCTCTGTATCCTGAGGTTGGTCTGGTTCTCTGTTCCACATTGTCCAGCAGCCCACAAGATGAGAAAGAACATTTATTGAGCCATATAAGTAGCTGGAGTGAATCAGCCCAACTCTTCTCAGATATATGCCACTCTGCTCTAGCCAGGTGAATGACATCTATAAAGACACGAGTTGATGTCTGGGGAGCTGAATAAACTCTATGGAGCTTCCCCCAGGATTCTGCTCTGGTAACTATAGTATAACAAGTTATTATCTTAAAATGTAAAGGCTTAAAACAACCATTTTAAAAAATATCCCATGATTTTTTGGGTCAGGGAATTCTGAGAGAGCCTAGCCAGGCTATTCTCTGCTGCAAATGGTACCCAACTGGTAGTCTAGAGTGTTCATTCACAAGTTTGTACCTCAGCGGGGATGGCTGGGAGGCTGAACTTTGCTGGGACTGCCAACTGGCTTCTTCAGCAAAGCTGTCTAAGGGTAGTGGGACTTCCCTGACAAGGCTTTCACTGTGTTCTGGGGGACAAGAAATGGAAACCCCTGAAGGCCTGGACTTGGCATGATGTTACTTCTGCCATATTCTATTGATCAAGAAGTTGTGTCACTTGCCTACGCAGTAGAGGAGAGGGATAGCAAAGAGTATGTGCCATCTTAATCCATCCCAGAGGTTATACAGCAAACATCTGTAGAGCCCAGGGCCAGTGTAAAACTCTGGGAATCTAGAAGAAAGTTAACACACTCCCTGCCATTAATAAGCCCACAACATACAGGGGAAGCTGATGTGTTGTATAATTCCTCCTCCCAGCCTTTCAGGAACTCTTCACGATAGTAAACCAGGAATACGTTTTCAGAGGAGATAACTCACAATGAAAAAAGGAGGAAAATTCACTGCCTAATAATCTCCAGTTGCTCATAATTCAAATGTCTATTTATCTCCCAACTCCTGGCATACAAATAAATCGTGATGTGGAACTGAAGCTTGAAGTGTTTGAGGGGAAAATAAATAGCAGAGATGACTTCTTTGAGCAACAGATCTTACACATGCTAAGAAATTGTGATCCAGAGCTCAGTGATAGTGGGATAAATTCCAAACGACTTCTGTTCTCATCTGTAAGGCAGCTGTTAGTCCAGCTATCTCCCTGGGCAAACCTGTCAATCACAAATCAGAGAAAGCTTCCCGATGTAACAGTGTGTTAGGATCATACAGGAAAGGCAGAGCCATCATGCATCATCTTCTAAGGGGAAGAGGGAAGAGAATGTTTCTGGTTCAGCTGCCTTACAGCTAGGAGGCTGCCTCACCCTGAAGCAGACAAGTTAGGCATTTAGGCACTTAGCTTAATAGACTGATATGTCACAATCGGTTAAGGTTTGAGATGTCTAGCGAGAACAGGAAAAGATAGTCACACTGTAATAGGATATTTTGTTCATGGAGCAAAAATATGGCTATCATTCTGATCATGGAGAAACTGGTTCACATTCTGCTTTTTAGGGTTGTTTCCTGGTGGATACAACCATCAAGTCATTAACCCACAAACCTGAATTCCAGGTTCTTTAGGGCCTCTGGGCTTTTCCTGCATTGTTCTTCTCTGATGCAACTGTCTCGTACAGAAAAGGGAAAGGAAAATATGAGAAAGGAGTTGGGACCAGAGAAGTGGATCCTCAGTTCAGTTCAGTTCAGTCCAGTCACTCAATCATGTCCGACTGTTTGTGACCCCATGAATCACAGCACTCCAGGCCTCCTTGTCCATCACCAACTCCCGGAGTTCACCCAAACTCATGTGCATCGAGTCAGTGATGCCATCCAGCCATCTCATCCTCTGTCGTCCCCTTCTCCTCCTGCCCTCAACCCCTCCCAGCATCAGGGTCTTTTCCAATGAGTTAACTCTTCGCATGAGGTGGCCAAAGTATTGGAGTTTCAGCCTCAGCATCAGTCCTGAAGCCCAGTATTTGGAAGACACATGTTCCCAATCATGACAGAGATGGCGAATGCTATCATTTGGAGAAGAGGAAGTCAGTGATGACTCTTAGGGAAGGAAAAGGCCTCTTATGGGGTTTTTAAGTTTTAACAAAATAGAGATGACCAAGAAGAGGAGTCCAAGCCGGCAAAACATGGAAAAAAATGGGTGTGGTTCCTGCCAGTGGCACCTTCTCAAGGGCAGGCATTGGCTGCTAATGAGCAAAGCACAGGACTAGGAGACTAACCCAGTCCTGGCATCTATGGATGTTTGAAAGAAGTTGGGAGATAAGGTTAGCCAGATAGGCATGGCCAAGTTAGGAAGTCCTTGAGTCCTCTACCGAAGTCTTTGCAGCCAGTACTCCTTATTCCAGAAGTGGAAATTTCTTTGTTTGGTTCAAAGAACTCTTGATAGATTCCTTTCCAAAGTTATAACCCATACCTCACAGAAAAAAGAAGAGCAGCTGTATGCTTTGTGTTTCTCTGTTATCGTCGGCGTTAAACATCATTTACACATGTGGTCAAAGTCCTATTGGTTCTCCACACCATCCCTGAGCTCTGTGACTCCTTGTTCTTATGTTTCTTAGGCTAGACATGATCTGAACTGTGTGTTGTATGATGACTTAAAAAAAAAATCACTGGCTGTGCTTAGATGCTGCTGCTGCTAAGTCACTTCAGTCGTGTCCGACTCTGTGTGACCCCATAGACGGCAGCCCACCAGACTCCCCCATCCCTGGGATTCTCCAGGCAAGAATACTGGAGTGGGTTGCCATTTCCTTCTCCAATGCATGAAAGAGAAAAGTGAAAGTGAAGTCGCTCAGTCTGTCCGACTGTTAGCGACCCCATGGACTGCAGCCCACCCGGCTACTCTGTCCATTGGATTTTCCGGGCAAGAGTACTGGGGTGGGGTGCCACTGCCTTCCCCAGTGCTTAGATGAGCAATTGTGAAATAAGAAACTATTTCACATGCTGTGTTTTTCTAAGGCACATTATTAAAACATTGTTTATTCCAGAAAGATGAGGCCAGGAGAAGGAAAAAATGAATCATGTATACAAAGTAGTCTCCTGAAAATGAAGACTGCTGATAATTCCCCATCCTCTCTCCATTCCCTCCACATCCACTCTGCCCATCACAGAAGACCCACCTGAAATCTACCTTCCTCCGTGGTTCCCTCTAACCTGGCCAACCTCAGCTGCTTATTTCCCTGCCTGATCTCTTCTTGCACATGCACCACTATTGAATTCTCTCATTAGTTTTTAGAAAGTAAAATAATGAGCATTTTGAGAACAAGAATTCAATCCAGTTTTTATATTGCTCGAGGTATAGCTAATAATAATAATAAGAGCCAGCGTTTATCAGGCATTTAACTGTGCCCAAAACTTCACTTCCCTACTGAATTCTTATAATCATCCTCTGATGGTTGTGGCTTTTATTATCCCCATTTTACAGGTAAGGAAACAGACTTACCTATGACCACAAAATGATGAATTTAGGGTTTGACCACACATATTCTGACTCCAGAGTCCATGTACTTAACTACTTCTGAAAATAATACCAACAATATTTCTTGAATATTCACTGTGTTCCAGGCATTGAGTTAAATGTATGACATGGATTATTTCATTTATTTTTCACACATATCTGTGAGGTTGGTATTACTATTGTCTTCATTTTAAGGATGAGGATATTGAGGTTTTGAGGTATAAGACTGTGAGGTTTTCTTGTTTGTTTTTGTGAGAGCATTTGAGTTCTACTCTCTTAGCAAATTTCAGTTATACTGGGTTAGACAGAAAGTTCGTTTGGAATTTCCTGCAACATCATATGAAAAACCTGAACAAACTTTTTGGCCAGTCCAATATGCTAAGTAAAACATTATCAACTATAGTTCATGTTCCTGTTAGAGAGGTAGTGAGATTTAACAGCCTTGTCAAGATCATGTGGCTATTAGGGGCTGTAATCGGGACTGGGACCAGTGATGAGTGAGTCTCAGCTCAGTTCAGTTCAGTTCAGTCACTTAGTCGTGTCCGACTCTTTGTGACTCCATGAAGCGCAGCACACCAGGCCTCCCTGTCATCACCATCTCCCGGAGTTCACTCAGACTCACGTCCATCGAGTCCGTGATGCCATCCAGCCATCTCATCCTCTGTCGTCCCCTTCTCCTCCTGCCCCCAATCCCTCCCAGCATCAGAGTCTTTTCCAATGAGTCAACTCTTCTCATGAGGTGGCCAAAGTACTGGAGTTTCAGCTTTAGCATCATTCCTTCCAAAGAAATCCCAGGGCTGGTCTCCCTTAGGATGGACTGGTTGGATCTCCTAGCAGTCCAAGGGACTCTCAAGAGTCTTCTCCAACACCACAGTTCAAACACATCAATTTTTCAGCACTCAGCCTTCTTCACAGTCCAACTTTCATATCCATACATGACCACTGGAAAAACCATAGCCTTGACCGGACGGACCTTAGTTGGCAAAGTAATATCTCTGCTTTTGAATAGGCTATCTAGGTTGGTCATAACTTTTCTTCCAAGGAGTACTGCTAAGTCACTTCAGTCATGTCCAACTCTATGTGACCCCATAGATGGCAGCCCACCAGGCTCCCTCATCCCTGGGATTCTCCAGGCAAGAACACTGGAGTGGGTTGCCATTTCCTCTCCAACGTATGAAAGTGAAAAGTGAAAGTGAAGTTACTCAAGTGTCCGACCCTTAGCGACCCCATGGACTGCAGCCCACCAGGCTCCTCTGTCCATGGGATTTTCTAGGCAAGAGTACTGGAGTGGGGTGCCATTGAGTAAGCGTCTTTTAATTTCATTGCTGCAGTCACCATCTGCAATGATTTTGGAGCCCCCCCAAAAAAGTCTGACACTGTTCCCACTGTTTCCCCATCTATTTCCCATGAGTGAGTCTAGTGATTGCTAAATTGTTGCCAAGTATAACAAAGGTGAAGTACATCGCATGCTTCACCTAATGCAAGAATGCCTTCCACTTATCAACATCTTTGTTGCTAGAATTTTATTTCAATCTTTTTTATTATGATATATTTCCCAATATCTTGCTTATCCAAGGTTAATCTTAGATAATGTCCATCTTAAGGCATGGTCTTCTGACCTAGAGCAGATGTTTCAGATGGGATCTGATCAGACTATAACAAATTTGGTCTCCTGAGCCATATTACAAGGCTCTTAAACCGGACTCACTGCTATTCTCCTTTCCATGGCCCTGGCCCCAAGCTCAGTGTGCCACGTCTGTGCCCATCTTCTGCCACACGCACGCTCACCTCCAGTCTCCAAATGTGATAGTGGTTAGGATTTCCATCTCAATAGTGAGTGCAATATCCATTAGTCATGTTTTCCATTGTGAAAAACAGAATATCTATCAATAGTTTGTACAAAGGGGTTTATAATTCTTACACAGCCACCTGGACAAAAATGGGTGTTGGCATTAGTTTATTGGCTCAATTTTGGCAGAGCTGGCCTTCCTATGATTCTTTTTGCCTTTTATTCTAAGTTGCAAGTTGCAGGCAAATCAGGAAGAAGGGCTGTGCCAGCCCTTTTCCTTCTAAAAGAAAAGCAAAAGTTTTCCCCACAGCATCTTAAATGAATTTCTCCTCTGTCTCATTGGCTATGACTGGGCCACATGACAAATTAGTGCAAGGGAGTCTAGGAAAACAGGGAACATGACTGCTCTAACTAGCTTCTTAGACCTTTCAAAATCCACTGTCTGGGAATGGGTTCATTGCTGGCCAGAACAAAGAAGAAGGAAGAAAAAGATCCTGGATACCAGAGAGGCATGTAACAGTGTCTGCCACATGAAGCATGAAAGTCATCTATGGCCCACGTCTAATTTGTTTGGGGATGTATCCAACGTCTAATTTGCTTGATGATGAAATTAGTCTTTGGGCAGCAATAGATGCATCCAGCTACAGCCTTCCTCCCTACCTTACTAGTTTCCAAACCAGTTTCCTGCTAGAACTGAAATCCAGCTATGAATAGAAGCCATGAACTCAGCTGATTCCGGCTAATCTCTCTGAACATCGCACCAGTTATAACTTCCAGCAATCTGAACAGATGGCCTGATCTTGGACTCAGACTTGACCCCTAAGAACTAGGGCTGTCTGTTGCTCATGAAGGTTTGCACCATTCTACCTTTCCAAATCAGACTTTTTGATTTTGGAACTCGGACCAGGACTGTGTTTTGGTCTTGGCCTACTTTTAGCTCAAATCCTCTTTCCATCTGGGAACGCCCAGAATGTGTTGAAGCTCAAGCCATGCCATTTATGACACACAATAGATTGCTAAATAAATTCACGTTGAATTGCTTTGACTATTTAAATTCCCAGGATGTCAATGGCTGTTACTGACAGCAATAGCCATCTGTCAGAAATGCGATTAAGGAAATGACCTCATTCAATGAAGGTTTGTAGTGAGCTAACTTCAATTTATTAGGCAATGTGGTCAAAGATAAATGAAGTTCCATTTTTAAAAAGGAAACTTTTCAGTTTTGTACACTGACTAATGCCACAACAGTGATGAAATAGGACAAATCTTAATATGGGTGCTGTATGGCCGTCTACACTGAATATTGATGACTAAGCTTTCAGGTTTACTCTAAAGAAGTAAAGAGAGAAATTTCTGTCAGAAATATTAAAGAATAACAGAGTATAGCTAATCGGTACCATCACTTGTGAATTCTGATACTTATATTCCAGGAAAGCATCTTCTCTGAAGAGTGGAAATATTGTGCTTTATACTAATAATGTGAATTATTTAAACTACCATATTTCTCTACAGCTCAGAGCCAAGAATAATACATAACCACAACAACCACATTATCCTAGGGTCCTAGTATTTGCACAGGCCTGAAATTCTACAGAGTTTTTGGTTTTCTATTTTTTTCTTTAATTGGTTTATCATATATATGGCCTACTGAAAGCCATCTGAAAGTCTTTTTTATAAAGATAGGATTTTTTTTTTTTCTTCAAGGATTTTTTGATGGCAACCCAAAGGGATCAAAGCTAATTGGGCCACAGTATACAAATTTTTGGTCACCTACTTTTCAGGAAATGTAGCATAGTAGAATAACTAGATAAATAAGTAGATAGCATATGACTTTCGTGCTGTGTCCATTGGACATTTTAACATGGTCTGAAAGGAGTTGAATGGCAATTACATCACGGCTGAGCTTTCTGGCTACAGACATTGTGCCTGTGTTGCTAATTAGGGGAAATTTCTTATGTTGTGGTTATTGAGCATGCATATGTCAGAGAGGACAGTTGATTATGAAAGCTCAAAACTTATCTTCTTGTTGTCCTGAGGGTCTTCAGATCTCTTAAGGTAGAGCCCCAATTGTCCCTCTGGGGAATTCAAACAATTGAATGAATGCTTAAGGACTTCCCCGGTGGTCCAGTAGCTAAGACTCCACACTCCTAATGCAAGGAATCAAGCCCTAATCAGGGAGCTAGATCCCATATGCTGCAACTAAAGATCTCGAGTGCCACAGTGAAGATCAAAGATCGCGTGCGCTACAACTATGAACCAGTGCAGCCAAAAAAAAATATTATATATATATATTTTTTAAATGCTTAATTGAGACCTCAGAGTACAATCTCCTGACCAGTCATACCAACTCAGTTTGATTTGTAGTGACTGGGGACACCGTATTGAAAAGGGCTCTAAGATTTCATCCAGACTCAATAGGAAAGATGCTCAGTTTCGTTAATGTTATCTGTCAGAGATGGAGGGAGATAAGAGTACCGTGGGGCTACTTCTCTGGTGGTCCAGTGGTAAAGAATCTGCCTTAAAATGCAGGAGACGTGGGTTTGATCCCTGGTCTGGGACGATTCCACATGCCACGGAGCAACGAAGTCCACGCACCACACTATTGAGCCTGCGCTCTAGAGCCCATATGCCACAGCTTCAGCCCATACACCCTAAAGCCCGTGATCTGTAGCAAGAGAAGCCACCTCCACGAGAAGCCTGTGCACCACAACTCGAGAGTAGCCCCTGCTCACCGCAACTAGAGAAAAGCCCAAGCACACTAACAAAGACCCAGGGCAGCCGAAGACTGAAATAAAACATAATAGTTTTTAAAGAGTACAGTGGGGAATACGCATCTATATGCCATCCATGCTATAGATCAGTGTCTCACCTGAGACTTTGTTAAGCCACAAATCTAGGATGGGGTCCAAAATTGTGCATTTCTAACAGGTTCCCTGTTGATGGTGCTGGTTCTACTCTAGAGACTACTCTTTGAGAACCACTTGTATAGGTTACAACAGAAATAACTTTCCCCAGGATATCTAAAAACCTACCATTGTTTCCAATTGTCTTAATCATAGAAAAATCTTGATACGCCACTTGAAGATTTTCTAATTTTAATTAACAAGCATCTCCATAAAGTCCCCTGGGGGAGTCAATGGCCCTTTGTGCCTTGCAGAAGTGATGTGCTGGATGAGCTGCTTAATATTGATCATTTGAACTTTAAGGAGATATTAGCTGAAGATAGCAGTTTGGAGTGTCATCTAACTAACTTTGCTGGCAAAGGTCTGTCTAGTCAAAGCTATGGTTTTTCCATTAGTCATGTATGGATGTGAGAGTTGAACTATAAAGAAATCTGAGTGCCAAAGAATTGATGCTTTTGAACTGTGGTGTTGGAGAAGACTCTTGAAAGTCTCTTGGACTGCAAGGTGATCAAACAAGTCCATCCTAAAGGAAATCAGTCCTGAATATTCATTGGAAGGACTGATGCTGAAGCTGAAACTCCAACACTTTGGCCACCTGATGCAAAGAACTGACTCCCTGGAAAAGACCCTGATGCTGGGAAAGACTGAAGGAGAGAGGAGAAGGGGATGACAGAGGATGAGATAGTTGGATGGCATCACCGACTCGATGGACATGAGTTTGAGCAAGCTCAGTGAGCGGGTGATGGACGGAGAAGCCTGGCATGCTGCAGTCCATGGGTCACAAAGAGTCGGACATAACTGAGTGACTGAACTGAACTGAACTAACTAACATAATATTGTTCTCTCAGTGCTAATTCGGTATCAGGAGAAACTTCATATTGAGCCCTCTCTTTGTTCATGGATCACGTAATCAGAACAGAATGGAGTACTTTTTTTGCTGAGCTTGAGGAAATGGCATCCTACTACTCTAATAGTTATTAACAGTATTTAATAACTTAGTATGTACCTGGCAGATTGGGTTTTACATGTATTATCGCATTAAATATATTATCACACTTAATCCTCAGGTGAACCATTTTCCAGATGAAAAAACAGAGGCTCAAAGAGGTTATAGAAACTTTCCCAGGGTCACAGAAAGAGTAAGAGGCACAGCTGGGACTTAAAGTCAGGCAGTCAACCTCCAAGGTTTATACTCTAAATTCCTACAGTTGACTGCAACTGCAGGCCAAACGGAATTAAAGAAGTATTCACTGAACAGATGAGCCCAAGGACAAAACCTGGTTTTATNTTTTTTTTTTTTTCAAGGATTTTTTGATGGCAACCCAAAGGGATCAAAGCTAATTGGGCCACAGTATACAAATTTTTGGTCACCTACTTTTCAGGAAATGTAGCATAGTAGAATAACTAGATAAATAAGTAGATAGCATATGACTTTCATGCTGTGTCCATTGGACAGTTTAACATGGTCTGAAAGGAGTTGAATGGCAATTACACCACGGCTGAGCTTTCTGGCTACAGACATTGTGCCTGTGTTGCTAATTAGGGGAAATTTCTTATGTTGTGGTTATTGAGCATGCATATGTCAGAGAGGACAGTTGATTATGAAAGCTCAAAACTTATCTTCTTGTTGTCCTGAGGGTCTTCAGATCTCTTAAGGTAGAGCCCCAATTGTCCCTCTGGGGAATTCAAACAATTGAATGAATGCTTAAGGACTTCCCCGGTGGTCCAGTAGCTAAGACTCCACACTCCTAATGCAAGGAATCAAGCCCTAATCAGGGAGCTAGATCCCATATGCTGCAACTAAAGATCTCGAGTGCCACAGTGAAGATCAAAGATCGCGTGCGCTACAACTATGAACCAGTGCAGCCAAAAAAAAATATTATATATATATATTTTTTAAATGCTTAATTGAGACCTCAGAGTACAATCTCCTGACCAGTCATACCAACTCAGTTTGATTTGTAGTGACTGGGGACACCGTATTGAAAAGGGCTCTAAGATTTCATCCAGACTCAATAGGAAAGATGCTCAGTTTCGTTAATGTTATCTGTCAGAGATGGAGGGAGATAAGAGTACCGTGGGGCTACTTCTCTGGTGGTCCAGTGGTAAAGAATCTGCCTTAAAATGCAGGAGACGTGGGTTTGATCCCTGGTCTGGGATGATTCCACATGCCACGGAGCAACGAAGTCCACGCACCACACTATTGAGCCTGCGCTCTAGAGCCCATATGCCACAGCTTCAGCCCATACACCCTAAAGCCCGTGATCTGTAGCAAGAGAAGCCACCTCCACGAGAAGCCTGTGCACCACAACTCGAGAGTAGCCCCTGCTCACCGCAACTAGAGAAAAGCCCAAGCACACTAACAAAGACCCAGGGCAGCCGAAGACTGAAATAAAACATAATAGTTTTTAAAGAGTACAGTGGGGAATACGCATCTATATGCCATCCATGCTATAGATCAGTGTCTCACCTGAGACTTTGTTAAGCCACAAATCTAGGATGGGGTCCAAAATTGTGCATTTCTAACAGGTTCCCTGTTGATGGTGCTGGTTCTACTCTAGAGACTACTCTTTGAGAACCACTTGTATAGGTTACAACAGAAATAACTTTCCCCAGGATATCTAAAAACCTACCATTGTTTCCAATTGTCTTAATCATAGAAAAATCTTGATACGCCACTTGAAGATTTTCTAATTTTAATTAACAAGCATCTCCATAAAGTCCCCTGGGGGAGTCAATGGCCCTTTGTGCCTTGCAGAAGTGATGTGCTGGATGAGCTGCTTAATATTGATCATTTGAACTTTAAGGAGATATTAGCTGAAGATAGCAGTTTGGAGTGTCATCTAACTAACTTTGCTGGCAAAGGTCTGTCTAGTCAAAGCTATGGTTTTTCCATTAGTCATGTATGGATGTGAGAGTTGAACTATAAAGAAATCTGAGTGCCAAAGAATTGATGCTTTTGAACTGTGGTGTTGGAGAAGACTCTTGAAAGTCTCTTGGACTGCAAGGTGATCAAACAAGTCCATCCTAAAGGAAATCAGTCCTGAATATTCATTGGAAGGACTGATGCTGAAGCTGAAACTCCAACACTTTGGCCACCTGATGCAAAGAACTGACTCCCTGGAAAAGACCCTGATGCTGGGAAAGACTGAAGGAGAGAGGAGAAGGGGATGACAGAGGATGAGATAGTTGGATGGCATCACCGACTCGATGGACATGAGTTTGAGCAAGCTCAGTGAGCGGGTGATGGACGGAGAAGCCTGGCATGCTGCAGTCCATGGGTCACAAAGAGTCGGACATAACTGAGTGACTGAACTGAACTGAACTAACTAACATAATATTGTTCTCTCAGTGCTAATTCGGTATCAGGAGAAACTTCATATTGAGCCCTCTCTTTGTTCATGGATCACGTAATCAGAACAGAATGGAGTACTTTTTTTGCTGAGCTTGAGGAAATGGCATCCTACTACTCTAATAGTTATTAACAGTATTTAATAACTTAGTATGTACCTGGCAGATTGGGTTTTACATGTATTATCGCATTAAATATATTATCACACTTAATCCTCAGGTGAACCATTTTCCAGATGAAAAAACAGAGGCTCAAAGAGGTTATAGAAACTTTCCCAGGGTCACAGAAAGAGTAAGAGGCACAGCTGGGACTTAAAGTCAGGCAGTCAACCTCCAAGGTTTATACTCTAAATTCCTACAGTTGACTGCAACTGCAGGCCAAACGGAATTAAAGAAGTATTCACTGAACAGATGAGCCCAAGGACAAAACCTGGTTTTATAACATTTGAGTCAGACATTGGGTATTCAAAGATTCTCTCTCTCCACTGTGATTCTAGAAACGCTATTTTAATGCAACCTTGATTCACCTAGATCTCCGTTGTTCTTGTCTAGCAAGGCCACTCCGATGACATGTATGGGCTGTGTTGCCCAAAAGCTCCACTTGCGCCATGCCATTGTCAATCATATCTCCTTTCAAACATGCCAAGGAAATTGGTTATTTGAAGGAAACTACTGGCAAATTCTGTCCTTGAGAAAAGAAAAAAAACTTCTTGTATTGAAAATAATCACTCCATGTTCCAGTTTACAAGTCTGAATTTTTTTTTAAACACCAGAATTTTTTTTCTTTCTTGGCAGGTGGGAGGTGTTCGGTTTGAGTGGGAAGAATTTAGCCCAGAGGAGAAATCAGGAGCCAACGCTGGAAGTCCACTTGCTTTTAGAAAAAAAAAAAAAAATTCTTATTCTTCTTAACACAAAGGTACTGGGAGTGAGCATGGTTGCCCTGGACATGAATTCCTCTGTCTGGGAAGCTGCTGCCCTCATGCCAGGGGACAGCCACCTTGTCCAGCAAGACGCCCCACAGTGGACTCCACAGCAGCCTAGTGATCACACTAAACCACACCACCAGCATCCGGAAGGCCAGTCTCATTCAATTTTTGGTGAAGATCAAGGAAATGAGAGAAAAACGTGCATCAGTCATTCTCATACTGAAGGCCAGAGATCCTTTGTTAACTTCCATATTTACATCTAAGAGTGTTACTTCAATGGCAGTTTCTTGCAGAAAGCCCTCATCTTAGGGATGTTAATGGGATTCTCATCAAGAATGTGAGTTTGTCTGGATTTGTCTCTCTGTACTTAACTGATTTACAGAGCCATTTTGAACTGTGAAAACTCTGGGGCCATGAATAAGAAAGGGGAAGGAAGACAAAAAACCCAGATTAAAACCTGTGCTTCCAGAATAAATGCTCTGCTGCACCAGCTTCATTATGAATCTTCATTTATTGTTATTTAAATGATGTTTAAAGAGCTGAAAGATTCTCCGGAATACCTGACCTATATATAGATCAGTGCTTCTCAAACTTTTTCAACTGAAGTACCTCCAACAGCAGAAGGGTTGAACCCAAGCTCTGTCTCGGCCCCCATACTCTCCTGATAGCGAAGTGTCCTGGATGGAGCGTTTGAAAGCACATCCTCCTCAAGATCTCATGTTTTAGCTAAAAAGTTCACATAGGTTTTGCATTCCTGCTTTGATCCTGGGGGTGCGAGTTATTCCAGCATAGGAATGGGTACAGGTCAAGCATCTACCCACTGAGCCATCAGATCAGCTCTGGATCATCCAGTCTGGGCTTTGAGGTCACATTTGTGACCAAGTGTCATAGACCTATTTACATTTTACTTAGAACAGTGTAAATAACCAGACTGTGCTACAGTCAGAATTTCAGATTCTTGCTCAAATACAGACGTGTTAGTCCCTCAGTCGTGTCTAACTCTTTGCGATCCCATGGACTGTAACCCAAGGCTCCTCTGTGCGAGGGATTCTCCAGGCAAGTATACTGGAGCGGGCTGCCATTCCCTTTTCCAAGGGATCTTCCTGACCCAGAGATTGAATCTGGGTCTCCAAGCACTGCAGGCTGATTCTTTACCAACTGAACCACCAGATCTCCAAATACAAAAGATACACTGAAATCAGGTTAACTTTACTGATTACTGTTAAGGACAGAACAAATAGCAAAAGAGGATGTCTGTAAATTTAGCCCGGCAGAAGGATTTGTAAATATATAAGCATCTTAAATGAGGGTTAGAAGGGGATGCAATGACTATATTCTGAATCATAAGCACGGATATAATTTTCAAGAGGGATTTTGGAAGGAGCACGTGTTAAGGGAAATACTGAAATTGCCCAACCAGGAAAGGAAGCTAATAGCCACTTGTATGATTTTCTTATAACAGAAAGTCCCGGTAAGGAACGCAGACCGAACAAGCTACCTCCAACAGGAAGAATTCGGGAAAGGTCAACAGGAGAGCGGAGATGCCAATCCGTATGTCCTACCAACCTCCCAGAATCCTTCTGGCTGGGGTCTATCTTGGCTGAGCCACGAAGGACTCTGAGTCAGAATGACTGGCCAGAGACAGCGGGGAAGCTAACCCCACCACCTTAAACCCCAAGAGTGCAAACCATGTGGCAGAGCAGTTCTCTTGGATTCCCTTACCCCACTGCTCTCTGCCCGGTCGTCCCTTCCCAGTAAAGTTTCTTGCTTTGTCAGCACACGTGTCTCCAAGAACAATTCATTTCTAAGTGTTAGAAAAGAGTCCACTCGCAGGCCCTGGAAGCAGTCGCCCTGCCTGCAACACACGTACAAAAGCATTTTATAAAACTCTTTTCAGTGATGATATCAGCAGTGAGGATATACGTATTATTATTCTGAGTCCATTGTGTATAATGTGGGATAAAGCTGTATCATCCATGATATTGAGCTACTTTTTCAGATCTCCTACTTCCTGGGTACAGTTGATTGACAGCCCCAGCTTCCACCCTCTGGCTCTCTCACTGCCGTGCCTCCTCCTCTCAGCCAATGACTGAGCACTGCAGAGGTGGGCATGGTGGCATATTAGGGTAGGCCTATTTCTGCTTGAATGCAGGACTCCAACTCACCTTTTTGGCTTAAGGGCTCCCCATCTGCTTGCCCCAAACTCTCCTAGACTGGGTTGTTGTCTGAGGCTCTTCCTACCCATCCTCCTTCCTTTCCCATCCCTTTCCCAAGTCCTAGACTTAAACTGTCTGGAGCTTGTCCCTGTTACTCTTATTTCCTCCCCTTCCTTCTTTCCAGGCTTTTCTTCTCCAAAATCTTTTATATGTCTAATCCTACCTTAGTATTTTGCTCTTGAAAGGCCTGAACTAACCTAGAAACAAAAGGGTAATTATGAAGTATCTCTAATTGGTAGGATTCTCAGTGTGAAAGAACGGAGATATAATATAGCATTAAAAAAAATAACCCTGAGTCTTACATGTGAAATGGAAGTGTCACTGTTAGTATATGAGGTATTTTATCTTCAAATATCAACCATGGTCCCCAGTGATTCTGTCCTCTGGATGTTCATGAGCTTCTGTCTTCAGTTCCGCTCCCCTGACTCCTCCTGTGTCTCTAGGAGAATAACTTGTGATGACAGAATGTGACTTTCAAGGCTAGACCATAAATGATATAGTGGTTTCTGCTTTATTCTCTTAGATCAGGGAAGCCAGCTGCCGTGTCTTAAGGACACTGAAGCACCCCTTTGAGAGGACCATGTGGTGAGGAAATGGGGCCTCCTGCCAGCAGCCAGCCCAAATCTACTGGTCTGGAATGCCCTACCTTAGAAGTCAATCTTCTAGTCTAGTCAAGCCTTCAGATGACTGCAGGCCTGCCAGCATTTTGACTGCAACCTCGTAAGAAATCCTAAGTCAGACCCACTCAGGTGAGCTCCTCTTAGATTCCTGACCCAGAGAAACTATTTGAAATAAGAGATGCTCAATGTTTTAAGCATCTGTGTTTGGGAACAATTTATTACACAGCATTAGATAACTAACACACACACACACACACACGTAAATATTGTATGACTTTCTCCACTTACTGTGAAGCTCTAAAAACAATGTCTCACTCTCGTGAGCTCCTCTAGTGCTCCGACGATGACCATGAAATACCATTTTACTAAAAGGAGCCAGGGCTTGTTAATAGGGGATTTCAGGTCCAGGGTGGGAAAGATACAAGATGGATCTAGAACACCTTATTATTCCAGATAGTAAGGAAAGTATCAAAGTCGATTAGGTCCTCACAGAAGGACTCAGGAGTCAACTTACAGTGACTCACACTGGCTCAAGATGAGATGATTTGAGTTTCAAAAATGACTATAGTCATAATGCATTTAAACCTATCAAACATGTGGAAATCCATGAGCCGTAATGATATTAAAAAATAATTGATCACATTGGAGAATAGTGGAGAACAAACTTACTATCCTCAAATCTAATGAAGAAAACGGGAAAGGATCAAACATTTATTGCTTTTCTATATAAATTGTACCTTCAGATTAATAGATGACAGAAATATCTATGTAAAAGTATTCTAGCTAATAAAGAAATGATAGCATTTTTCAGACCCTGATAAATTAATGGAGTTAGACATTATCATCAGCTTCCAACATCACAAAAGGAGGGACAGCCAGACTTCATATGACTCCTAATGAAAGAACAGAATACTCCCTATAAGCTTGCCAATGAGATCAAACTGAAGTCCAATTAAGCTCCTAGATCCAGCTGCCAATTCGAAGGAAATACAGAGGACATGTTGTGTATGCTGCACTGAAGCATGAGTATTCATGTATTTATCAGCAAATTCATGTATTCAAATTCAAATTCATGTATTCCATCAGCAAAGTCCAAACCCTGGAAAATGTTACAGGTCAGATGGCTTGAGTTCTTTAACACTCAAATTGTAAGGAAAAGAAATCTTGGGACTGAAAATAAAGGGCTAAAGGGGAAACACTTCGATTAAAAGAGATGTAAAAGACATTAAATCTTAAAAATGGGCGTGACTAGGGGCTCCCTGGTGATTCAGTGGTAAAGAATCCACCTGCCAAGGAAGGAGACATGGATTCGATCCCTGGTCTGGGAAAATCCCACATGCCGCGGAGCCACTTATCCCGTGCACCACAACTACTGAGCTTGTGCTCTGGAGCACATGAGACGCAGCTCCTGAGTCCAGATGCCACAGCTGCTGAGGCCCAAGCGCCTAGAGCCCCTGGTCCCCAGCAAGAGCAGCCACAGCAATCAGAAGCCCATGTACTGCAATTAGAGGAAAGCCCATGCAGCAACAAAGACCCAACAGTCAAAAATAAGTAAATCGCTTTTTAAAATGGGCAGGAATAAAGGACGGTATTGGGGGTGCATGTTTGTTTATGAAACTATAGAGAGAAACAAGGAAGGAATTACGGTAAAACTGTGGTTCTCAGACTTCTTTTAAAACTTTATTTATTGAAGCATAGTTGATTTACAATGTTGTGCTAATTTCTGCTGTACAGCAAAGTAATTCAGTTATCCATATATATGTATACATACACATACATACATACACATATACATACATATATATATGTAGACATACATGTGTGTTCACACGCATTCTTTTCCATTGGGTTTATCACAGAATATTGACTGTAGTTCTCCAGTGCTATACCGTAGGACTTCGTTGCTTACCCACTCTTTATATAATAGTTTGGTGCTGCTAACTGCAAACTCCCAATCCCCCCTTCCCCAAGAATCTGTTTTCTATGTCTATGAGTCTGTTTCTGTTTCACAGATAAAGTTCATCGGTGCAATATTTTAGATTCCACATATAAGTAATATGTGGTATTTGTCTTTCATTTAAAAAAACTTTTATATTGGGGTATAGCCAATTAACAAACAATATTATGACAGTTTCAGGTGAACAGTGAAGGGACCCAGCCATACATACACATGTCTTCCCCAAACTCCCCTTCCATCCAGGCTGCCACACAGCATTGAGCAGAGTTCCATGTGCTATCCATTAGGTCCTTGTCTGCTATCTATTTTAAACATAGCAGTGAGTACATGTCCATCCCAAACTCCCCAACTATCCCCTCCCCCTACCCTCTATGAGTCTGTTTCTGTTTCACAGATAAAGTTCATTGGTGCAATATTTTAGATTCCACATATAAGTAATATGTGGTATTTGTCTTTCATTTAAAAAAAACTTTTATATTGGGGTATAGCCAATTAACAAACAATGTTATGACAGTTTCAGGTGAACAGTGAAGGGACCCAGCCATACATACACATGTCTTACTCTTCCCCAAACTCCCCTTCCATCCAGGCTGCCACACAGCACTGAGCAGAGTTCCATGTGCTATCCATTAGGTCCTTGTCTGCTATCTATTTTAAACATAGCAGTGAGTACATGTCCATCCCAAACTCCCCAACTATCCCCTCCCCCTACCCCATCCCCTGACAGCCATAAGCTTCTTCTCCAAGTCTGTGCGTCTCTTTCTGTTTTGTAAGTAAGTTCATTTGCATTATCTCTTTTTAGATTCCACATATAAGGGATGACATACAATATTTCCTCTTTGACTTACTTTGCTCAGTATGACAGTCTCTAGGTCCATCCATATGGCTACAAATGGCATTATTCTTTTTTAATGGCTGAGTAGTATTCCATTGTATATATGTACCACAGCTTTATCCATTCATCTGTCTGTGAACATTTGAACTGTTTTCATGTCTTGGCTATTGTGAGGGCTGCTGCTATGAAGCAGTGCATGTATCTTTTTAAATTATGATTTTGTCTGGATATATGCCCAGGAGTGGGATTGCTGAATTATTTGGTAATTCTATTTTTAGTTTTTTGAGGAATGTCCATACTGGTTTCCATAGAGGCTATACCAGTTTACGTTCCTATCAACAGTGTAGGGCTGTTCACAGGAAAAAGGATTCCCTTTTCTCCACACTCTCTCCAGGATTTGTTATTTGTCGATTTTTTAATGATGGCCATTCTGACCACTGTGAGCTGTTACCTATTTCATTGTAGGTTTGACTTTCAATTCTCCAATAATTAGTGATAATGAGCATCTTTTCATATGCCTGTTGACCATCTGGTCTCTGGAGAACTGTCTATTTAGGTCTTCTGCCCGTTTTTTGATTGAGTTATTTTGTTGTTGTTGTTGATTGAATGAGCTATTTGTATATTTTGGAAATCAACCCCTTGTCCATTGTGTCATTTGCAAATATTTTCTCCCAGTCCATTCATTGTCTTTTCATTTTGTTTATGGTTTCCTTTGCTCTGCAAAAGCTTGTCATTTTGATTAGGTCCCATTTGTTTATATTTGCTTCTATTTCTATTGCCTTGGGGGACTGATTGAAGAAAACATTGGTAGGGTTTATGTCAGAATGTTTTGCCTATGATCTTTATGATTTTTATGATAACTTCTATTTCAGTCTTTAAGCCATTTTGAATTTATTTTACTGTATGGTGTATATGATGTGAGGGTATATTCCAATGTCACTGATTTACATGCAGTTGTCCAACTTACCAATCACCACTTGCTGAAGAGATTGTATTTTTTTCTACTGTGCATTTTTGCCTCTTTTGTTAAAGATCAACTGACAGTAAGTATGTGGGTTTTTCTGGACTCTCTATTCTGTCCCATTGATCCATGTCCGCATATCCAATTGTGCCAATTGTTGTTGTTGCTGTTTAGTTGCTAAGTCATGTCTGACTCTTGTGACCCCATGGACTGTCACCCACTAGGCTCCTCTGTCCATGAGATTTTCCAGGCAAGAATACTGGAGTGGGTTGCCATTTCCTTCTCCAGGCGATCTTCCCAACTCAGGGACTGAACCTGCATCTCCTACTTTGACAGGTGGATTCTTTACCACTGAGCCACCAAGGAAGCCCTTTTGTGCCAGTACCACACTGTATGAATTTTAGGATTATTTGAAAAAATTCATGGATGATTTGATAGCACTCTTGCTAAATCTGTAGATTGCCTTGGGTAATATGGCCATTTTAACAATATTAATTCTTCCAACCCAATTGGAAGCATGGGATAGCTCTCTATTTCAATTGCCTTTATTAATGTTTTATAGTCTTCAGCATATAAATCTTTCACTTTCTGAATCATCTTCAATTGCCTTTATTCATGTTTCATAGTTTGAAGCATATAAATCTTTCACTTCCTTACTCAGGTTTATTCAGAAGTTTTTTTTCTTCATGTGATTGTAAAAGGGATTTATTTTTACATTTCCTTTGTGATAATTTCTTGTTAGTGTAAAGAAATGCTTCCCAGGTGGCGCTAGTGGTAAAGAATCTGCCTGCCAATTCAGAAGACAGGAGGCTCTGGTTCGATCCCCGGGTCAGGAAGATCCCCTGGAGGAGGGCACAGCAACCCACTCCAGTATTCTTGCCTGGAGAATCCCATGGATAGAGGAGCCTGGAAGGCTATAGTCCATAGGGTAACACAGAGTCGGACATGACATGACTGAAGCAATTGAGCACACACCCATGCACGTGAAAAAATGCAACCGATTTCTGTATGTTAATCTTGTACCCTGCTACTTGCTTAATTCAAACTCTAAAAGCACAACAGAATCGCTTAGAAGATTTCTCATAAAACAGATTACTGGTTTCCACCTCCAGAGTTTCTGAGTTAGTAGGTCTGATGGGGCCTAAGAAGTTGCATTTCTATCAGTCCCCCAGGTAGTGATGAAACCTCTGGTCCAGAGACCACTCTTAGAAAAGCACTGCTCTAAAATTCAGGACAGTGATTACTTGGGATAGGAAAGTGAGAAAGAATGAAGAAACTATAATTAGGATAGGATACGTAGAAGGGTTTCTGAGATGGCTGGTCATCTTGACTTTGGTGTTGGATATAAGAATGTCAGCCACATAATAATTCATTAAACTATACATTTTAAGGCAGCTCTTTGGCAACTTTTTAATAATAGTTAAAAATTAAAATTCTGCAAAATTAAACAAATATATAGACTTCTAATCTTCACTGTCCAACTGAGTGATTTCCTTACATTCCAAAACCAGAAAATAGGTGTGAAATGTCTGTCTCTTATTTTGCATTGTCTATATTCTAGTTCAAGACTCAATATACTCTATATGAAATAGATAACTAATAAGGATCTTCTGTATAGATAGGGGACTCTACTTAATACTCTGTAATGACAAATATGGGAAAAGAATCTAAAAAAGGGTTAATACATGTATATGTATAACTATTCACTTTGCTGTATACCTGAAACTAACATATTTAAATTGTTATACTCTATTAATAAATTGCTGTTGTTTAGTCACTAAAAAAATTTATAGAAAAAAAAGACACTACAGGTTGTGATGTGCTTTACTACAGAGATTAATCACTGAAAAATGAAACAATCTCATATATGAGAGGCATTTGATAACTTATTCACAATCAGATACTTCTCCTTCATCTGTATTAGTAATATTTAAATTACTGATATGAAAGCATCAGTGAAAGTAAAGCCCTGTGCTCAGTATAAATTGTTGAGAGCAAAAAAGGAATACATCAAAACAAAACATGGATCTAACCTCAAGGCACTTTCAATTTATTAGGGAGAAGCAGATTTTTTTAAAAATTACAAATAAAGCTGCATAAAAGTAGAAACATTGATTATACTTTTGGTTGCTCTCTTCAATACATTTGATTAAAAAAAAAAGCTTATGAGTATAAATTTAGAAATCACATTTTTAATCCAAGTCCCTAAATATTTATGACACAATTAAGTTCTAGCAAAACTTTTATGGTGACATCCTTACAGTAACTTACTTTTATTTCATCTTGCTTCCTTCTTGCTACCATCAAATATAAATGCAGTATCTTCTCTTTGTAAGACATCACATTGAGGCTTTTACGTGCTGTAATTTAAATAGACAACCTGGGCATATTTACCCTGAGCTGGGCAAAAGCATGGTATTAAGTGATACTCTTCCTTGTCAGTAAGATGGTCATGCTGTTTACCTTTTTCTTTTCTATTTTCTCCCTTTGTGTTTGGTATTAAATGGACCATTGCAGATACTGTGATATGGTGTCGATTTCTCCAGAACTCTGGCACTCCTTAGGAATGAATTAATTGTCTAATGCTGAGACAGAAGAGTTTCAGCTGTACATTCATTCAATAAAGAGATATTAAAGGGCCTCCTTTATGGTTTTTAACTGTTTTTGTTTGCTTTTTGGGGGTTTCTGTTTTTCGGCTTACACCATTAAAAAACAGATGAGAGCTCTAGACTTAATCTCAAAAGGGGTCCAAATGTATCACAAGACTTCACAGCACTCTCAGGCTACTCATCAACATGCATAGATTTCCCACTGGGTTCAAGGATCAGGCAGAGAATAATAGGCTTCATTATACAGTACTGTGCTGAGTGCTGGGAATAGAAATATATAAACACATGGTCCTTGTTTTCAAAGAGCTTTCATGCCAGCGAAGAATAAAATAGACAAAAATATTTTTATTGCAGTAAGATCATGTTTTAATTGAGCTATGAACCGATAAAAACCTTCTGGTAAACAACACTATTATTTGTACATGCTTATACCTTTTTCGAAACAAAATGCCTAGAACTCTTTATAAACTGTATTATCCAGATGGATAAAATGGGAAAAGAGAGATTCTGAGCTTGCCAAATATGACTCAACAAGTCAGTGACAGCCCTAGAAATAGAAGGGAACAATGAAACAGGTTTCTGACAATCTACCTTGAAACAAGCGCTCAGCACTGCAATTGGGAGAGGGGCAGCTCTAACTCCGTGGGAGGAGGAAGCTGGTGAGTCAGCTCAACGTGGAGACCAGGTTTGAAGAGAATCATCTTGTGTAGAACTGAGCAGAACTCTGACTCCCTGCCTGAGTCACTTCCTCCCTGGTGGCTGGAGATCCTACCCAGCTACACGCAGCCACCCATCCCACCACCTGTGTTCTCTTTGACCCCCTTGATCGCTGCTGACTTCTTACAACGGCTCTGCTTCCTGCAGGTAGACCAATCGGCAAGAGGTTGTAGGTGAAGAGAGTTCCAGCCTGTGAACTCTGTCCTGCAGACTTTCAGGGAAAACATGAAAGCCCTGAGACCTCCTGGTGGAAAACTCTCCAGTTGAAACGATGTGATTCTGTCCCCAGCCCTTGCTTAGAGCTCAGCTCGCATGTGGATGTTTAATGAAATGTGTTATGAAATTGAGTCAGGTCTTCATGACACGTAAAGTCAAGAAATGGTGTCATCATACTTATCAGATTGTGCTAGAGCTGTGTACTTAGAATTCTTTTTGAAATTGTAATTTCCCAGAAGACAAACATGATGTTTATTTATTTCATTTTTAATGCCTAATGTATAACCTGGAGCATAGCAGAAGTCCAACCAGTTAATGAATTTGTGACTACCGAATCATGGAGGGTCAGTATGATGCCAGTTCTTGATATAGTGTTGCCGAGAAAGGATTCAAACCAAATTGTTATGAATATGTTTATTAAAGTATTTTTAAAAATTCTAGCAATAACTGAAAGTACAAAGAATAATTACCAATTGCTTCAATCTAAAAGTAACCATAATGAAAATTTAGTGGATAATGTTACAGGCATATCTGAGTGCATAGATTAACAGCCAATATTTTTAAATATGAGATTAATCCATTCTAATTTTCTTCCTAATTGGTTCCCCAGTAGGCTTCCCTCATCAGAGTTCAGTTGTTGAGTTCCAATAACTTATTGCTTCTGGGGAAGAACATGTACAACCTGGATCAGGGAGAATTGATGACAGCTATCTTTCCTGACCTTGAGTTCAAACAAGAAAATATTCAGGAAAGTCAGAGGTAATCAAGAGAGAAAAGGATTTTTAAGCCATGCCCCCTTTAACATGAGTACTAGATCACAGAGCTTCTTATCTGGCATACAGGGGACTTCTCTCCATTACGCAATGGCTACCCTAGGAAGAAAATGTCAGTAGAGAGACGTGCTGCAGATAAAAAAGAAACTCCCAAACCTGCCCAGTTCTCACTCCAGGAATTTTAGGAGAAGAAGGGTCAGACAGAATGAGAGGTCAGACACAAGGTTCTGGTTTTCAACCTGCCTTAGAACCAACCTTGTGTGCACAGAGGGAATCTTAAAGTCTCTAGATAGCTAACAGAAGTCCAAGAACCAGCGGGCTTCCCCATCCATCCTGCAAAGACATTGTCAGTCTCTAGAGCACCATCCCATGCCCCCACCTCCAATGGGGCTCAGGTGGATAGTTCAACCTGAAGACATGCTCCTCCTCCCTCATAGCCTGGTGTGTCCTGCAAGGGGTCCAGAAGTTCCTACATGTCTGAGGGCAGGAATACAGAAGACCTGTGGACTGGAGTCAGTAGACAGAAGTCTAGTTGTGTGGGACTTCAAGAGCAGAGGGGACAGGCCAGTACCACAAATGCCAGTGGTGGATGTCTCAGAAACCACAGTCTAGGAAAGAGCCTACAACTGCCAGTGCAAAGCAGAGATCCCTGCTGAGTGTGGATTGGAGGACTTTGTCTTTCCCTCCCCGCTGATGCCACCATGAAGCCATATAATCCACAGACTCCACCCTGGAGGGGAGCAAGAAGTACTTGAGTGACTGAGACGTTACCTCAGTGAACTCCATAAACTTGTTCATTATATTAAGTTTACTAGACTGGAGTAAAATTTCAATGCCTCCTTCTTTGTATTCCCTCCACCACAACAACCATTACCACATAACTGAAGAAGCTTACAACCAACACCAGAGCATTTATTTAAAACAAGGTGGAGGAATTCCCTGGTGGCCCAGTGGTTAACACTCCATGTTTCCAATGCAGGGGGCGTGGGTTTGATCCCTGGTTGGAAAACTAAGAGCCCATATCCCTCATGGTATGACCAATAAATAAATAAAATTACTTTATTAAAAATTTTAAAAATAAAACAAAGTGGTGTCTTTTCTTTGTGCATTGGAGTAGAGTGAATGATTAGCACATGTATATAGATACACAGATAAAAGTATACCGTCATACATAAACAGTATGTAAACAATCATACTAGAAGTTCCCTGTAATACAAAGCTCTTGCAGTTTAAGTGTACAGGGAGTTGGGTACAAATAGAATTCAGGAAGGGCCCTGGGGGCAGGCTGCAGGCTTGGGTCTCTTAAGGATGACCTCTAGAACAATGCTTTAGAACTGGTGTGTCAGGCAGTGTCCACTTCTGCCACCATTAGGAGTCTGGAAAACCAGGAAGGTTCTGCTCCAAATTCAGGCTCCAGGATCATGCCATTTATGGTATACTAAAAGACAGTCCTAAAATATATTCACATCCTAATCCTTGGAACCTGTCAATATTACCTGATTAGAAACAGACTCTCCACAGATGTGATCTTGAGAGAGGGTTATTCAGGATTATCAGGGTGGACCCTAAAGACATGGATACAAGTGAATGTGTCCTTATAAGCAGAAGGAGAGAGATTTAACACAGACCAAAAAAAGGCAACCGAAGACAGAGGCCGAGATTAGGGTGATGTGGCCACAAGCCAAGGAAGGCTGTCTGCCACCAGAAGATGGGAGAAGCAAGGAATAACCTGCTGATACCTCGATGTCAGCTCAAGGATACTAATTTCAGGCTTTTGGCCTCTAGAACTATAATACAATCATTTTGTTTTAACCCACCAAATTTGTGGCAATTTGTTACAGGAGCCACAGGAATTTAATGTACTATCCCAGTGCAATCCAGCCACTAGGAAGTGACCACCTTACTTCTCAGTTTTGGTTCCAGGAACCACGGGGTTGCCTTAGCGATAACGCAAGAGTCAGAGCCCCACTGGACCCATAATGCAACTGCTAAAGCTCCAGTGCCACCACCTACCCTCACTGAACTCTGTTCTGAATTCATCTGACAAAAGTGCATCTGATTTGTGACTCCTAAATTTTTGTTGGAACAGGAGCTGCAAGAGAGTCTGAAGAGGGATTTCCCTGGCAGTCCAGTAGGTAAGACTCTGTGCTTTCAATACAGGGTGACGGGTTCAATCCCTAGTCTGGGAACTAAGATTCTACANATTTGTGACTCCTAAATTTTTGTTGGAACAGGAGCTGCAAGAGAGTCTGAAGAGGGATTTCCCTGGCAGTCCAGTAGGTAAGACTCTGTGCTTTCAATACAGGGGGACGGGTTCAATCCCTAGTCTGGGAACTAAGATTCTACATGCCACATAATGCGGAAAAAAAAGAGAAAGGGTCTGCAAGTACAGGTCCACTGTATCATTCCAGCCCCTGAAGAACAAGAAGACGGAGTAGAGTGGAACTGAAGAGATGTAATAGTCCAAGCTGTTGTATCCAGCATACTATCCATGCTATTTTAATATTATTCAAAAGAAGGAAATAAATGAAATTGAAGTGAAAAGAGAAAAATGCCAAACTTCAGATAAATGTATCTTCACCACTCAAGATCTTGCTTCCTCAAAGAATCCCTACAATTGAGATGAAAATATTATTCAAAAGAAAACTTAACAGGTTAAAGTGCTCTTAAACTGTTTTAATTTTAGATATTTTTGATTTCCTAGTATACATTCATAGCTTGTTCCCAGTTCCCCTCTGAATGCTACTGAATTTTGATTATATTAAATTTATCCTGTCAAGGTTTTAACATATACATTGACATTTATAGAATAAATCCATAGGATTCAATGCTAATTTCTGATTCTTTATTCTTTTTAAACTTTATTTTGAGTCCTCTTCTAGTGTCTTGCATTTCAACTTTATTGATCAGTAATTATTCAAGAAGAACCCATGGTAAAGTATATTGAGCTCTTGCATGCTTGAGACTATTTGCCTACTGTCTTTGTTGTTGAAGGATAACCTGGATAAAATTGTTAAATCACAATTCTTTTTTCTGAGAACTTGGTAAACATTGTTCTATTGTCACTTAGCTTTGAGTTCTGTGCAGGGGTTTTGTGTATATTTTTACTAGTTTAGCTATTCATCCCTTGGCTAACTGGATTTTATTCTTAAGCCTTTAAAAAATTTCTGGCAAGAAGTTGCATGTCTCCTTGTTTTGCTGCTGTTAGTGAAGCTTGATTGTGTGTTTATTGTTTCGTTGGTTGGTTTTGTTTGGAAGGGTAGGTTTTATTATTTGCTTATATTATTGCATATTAATCAGGGAATCAGCTCTTCTTGCCATCTTTACCTGAAACTCTCCAAAGACTTGTTCAAAGTCTAGCTTTGGAAACTCCATCTGGTAGCCAGGTCCTGGGGCTCCTATGGGTCATAAGTGTTGAAAACATACAAAACCAAAGTGTCTCTAAGGCTGGTTCTCTCTACTAAAGCACAGAACACTCCTGTTGTAAGTAGCAACCTGAGCAAGTGGTCCTTTATATGCTTGAAAATAGCTCTCCTATTCCCACTGCCTACTTCTTTCTAAGATAAGTATTCCCAGGTTACTTCCACACTTTTAACCATCTCAACTGAATTTCTAACACCATCCCTCTTATAATGTGATTCCCAGCACAGAATCCTGTAGATACGACAGTGAACCCTGCAGGTCCCAGCAGACTTGGATGTGCCTTGGTTGGGGACCCTCTAAGCCTATTAGTATGACTCAGGTTCATGTTGACATTTCTGGCAGCTGTGTTTCACCATTTGCTCATAACAAGTCCGCCTTTAATTAAAACCCATTATTCCTTTACATGCACTGTGGTTAAGCCATCTCTCTCTCATCTTGGATTTATGTAACTGAGCTTGTTTTGCTGTTGTCTTGTTTTGTTTTAGACCTTCAGTTATTCATTCTGTTTACATTCGTTATTTTAAATGTGGTCTATCATTTTGAGCTGTTGACCTTCTGAATGACAATTTTATTATCTGACTTTTTACTTATCCTTGATAGGTTCACGTCATGAGTGTCACCAATATCCTCATCTGGCTAATAGCCAAGTTTTTGGCAATCATTAGGCATAGTCCTCACTCTTCCACTTGCTAGCAATGTGATGTTGAGCAAACTAATTGTACATTTTACATGGGTGTACATGGGTGTACCTATGGCTGATTCTTACTGAGTTTGACAGAAAACCACAAAATTCTATAAAGCAATTACCCTTCAACTATAAAAAAAATTTTAAGTCAAAATCAAAAAAGAAAGAAAGAAAGAAATTCCCCCAAGGTTTCCATTAACCCATTAACCAACAACTTTTGGAGGATGGTCTTAATAGTGTAGCATCCACCCAATGGCGTCATCACAGGGACTTCACTTTGTAAGATTATCATGAGAGATATTGTGATGCACATTGCTCAAATCTAGATGAAATCTGCGGTAGCATTCCACCCGTAGCCTATGGAAAAGGAAGTGAGGCTAGTCTGTCCTAATTTTCTCCTAGGCAACCCTTGCTGGCTAGCCTCCAGGGTCTGCTGCTTCCTTTAGAGGAGCTAACAAATGATTTATTCAGCAAATGTCAACTTTCCTGATCTAAAGAGGTGGTTTTCACTCTAGGGTTCATTAGAGTGCCTTGGGGTGTGCTCCGTTTCCAGGGAAAGAGGGGGACAAAATGGGGGTGTTCCTAGCTTCCTTTCCCTATGACACCCAGAGTATCTTAGCTTTGACTCATTTTCTATATTTGATTTCTGTAATTTCAGACTGCATTAAAAAAAAAAAAAAGCCTCAGGAGGGATCTGAGAAACATAATTTGCAAACAACTGGAGTGAGCTATATTGAGATCTCATATTTTTATTCTTTGCTCCTCTTGAGTTAAACAGCAGCATTCCAGGACTTCGCTGGTGGTTCAGCAGATAGGAATTTGCTTGCCAATGCAGGGGACACTATCCCTGGTCCAGGGGGATTCCACATGCCACGGAGCAACTAAACCTGTGTGTTGCAAGCTCTAGAGTCTGAGAGCCACCACTACCGAGCCTGCCTGCTGCAACAGCTCAAGCCCGAGTACCTGGAGCTTGTGCTCCACAGCAAGAGAAGCCCTCGCGATGAGAAGCCCACACAGCACAGTGAAGAGCAGGCCCCACTCACGGCAACTAGAAAAAGCCCTTGCAGCAGTGAAGAGCCAGTACCAGCAAAAGTAAGCAGATACATGACTTTTTTAAAAAGCAGCATTCCAGGTCTTTGGGGCCTGTCAAAGATGACAAGACGAGGGCAGCAAGTTTATCTGCAATGAGTTCCTTCTGACATCTGGGATGACATAGCTTACTTGGGTTGAGAGACACAGATCGACCTGAGATGCTCAGAGCTCTGTCTGGACTCCTGGCTTCCGTACATGCTCACTGCCTAGTGCAGCTCCCCCTCCAGGACAAAGAACTTCCTCTCTGCGCAGGAGGCAGGAGGCTTGCAAGGCCCCGTAGCTCTGTTTTCTCTATCATCTGATATCATTACACATCTTGCCCCAAGCAAACAAAAGGATGTGTCTTCCTTGTTCTTCCTCCTATAACTGAAAAAGTCCTTTGCCTTCTCTAAACTTTTACACAGGACCCAGCTGCTTAGAAAAGTCCTTTGCCTTCTCTAAACTTTTACACAGGACCCAGAATCCCTGTGGCTTTTACAAGTTGGGGGTGATTTCTCACTTTCTCTCTTTCTCTCTCCTTGTCTCTCTCATTTCCATCCTTGCTCTCTTCTTTTGTTATTTACCATGTATTTATGGTGGTCTTTCTAATCTTCAGTTTTTAAAGACATTCTTCTCTCCCTTGTTTAGATGCTTTTGTTTTTTTTTGTTTTTATACTCAGTTCCTCAAAATGCTTTCCAGATAATCACATCTTATTCTTTGGTCATCTCCCTGTTTTTCCTCACCTGTCTCCATTCATTTAGAAAATATTTATGGAGGTTTAACTGTGTGCCAGCCACTGGGCTGAATGCTGGGCGTATAACACATGGTTTCCATTCTCAAGAAGCTGGAGGAAACAGACAAACAGGAAGTTCCAGTACAATGATTGCTTTGTCACAACTCCATTTTTTATATTTTCACTCTCTTTTTAGCTACTTTCTTTTTAGAACCTGAGACCATAGGATAACTCTGGAGCAAGTAATGACCTCTATCAGTTGTGAAAGACCACAACTTTATGATGCGTGAAGCCTGAACAATGGGCTTATATGAAAGTCTTGAAAGAGAAAGGGAATTAGGCAGGTACTAAGTGCCTACTGCATACTGAGCATAATGCTGTCCCCTCTAGTATACATTATTTATTCTTCACAGTACCCAAGAAGAAGGTGTTATAATGTTTACTTTGCGATGTAGGGAAGTCAGATTGAGAGAACCCCCAGGACACAGAGCTGTAAATCAAGCTTTGGGATTCACATCTAAGTTTGTCTCTCCCATTCATCATATTGCAGAACTCGGCCTCCTTTTGAGGCAGTGTGAAGGGAGGGATGGAGTGGGAATTTGGGGTTAGCAGATGCAAACAACGAAGTAAAGAACAAGCTCCTACAAGCACAGGGAATTGTGTTCAATATCCTGTGATAAGCTATAATGGAAGACATATAAAAGATGTATATACATGTATAACTGAATCACTTTGTTCTACAGTAGAGATTAACACAACATCATAAATCAACTACGCTGCTGCTGTTCAGTCGCTAAGTCATGTCCAGCTGTTTGCGACCTCAGGGATTACAGCATGTCAGACTTCCCTGTCTTTCACTATCTCTGGAGTCTGCTCAAATTCATGTCCATTGAGTCAATAATGCTATCTAACCATCTCATCCTCTGTTGCCCTCTTCTCCTTTTGCCTTCAATCTTTCCCAGCAGTCAGGGTCTTTTCCAATGAGTCAGTTCTTCACATCAGCTGGCCAAAGTATTGGAGCTTCAGCATCAGTCCNATTCATGTCCATTGAGTCAATAATGCTATCTAACCATCTCATCCTCTGTTGCCCTCTTCTCCTTTTGCCTTCAATCTTTCCCAGCAGTCAGGGTCTTTTCCAATGAGTCAGTTCTTCACATCAGCTGGCCAAAGTATTGGAGCTTCAGCATCAGTCCTTCCAATGAATATTTCAAGGTTGATTTCCTAAGGATTGACTGCTTTTATCTCTTTGCAGTCCAAGAGACTCTGAAGAGTCTTCTCTAGCACCACAATTCAAAAGCATCAATTCTTTAGCGCTCAGGCCTCTATACTTCGGTTAAAAGAAGAAAGTCAACCTCCTTTGAAATGTTGCCTTAACCTTCTGTCTCTCTCCGTGTACATTTCTCATCTCCTTCTCAACTCTGCCTTGCTCAGAGCTCACTTCTTCTAGCAGCCTTCCTTAACTGCTTAAAATATTCTTCCTTCTGTGTAATCCCTCTTTGGAGATTTTCATTATTTTGTGCTAGTTGATTTTGCTTTACAGCTGTCTTGGCATTATTTTGTACTTGTGTCCTCAGCTTCCCTGAGTTGCTAATTCATGCAGGACTGAGTTGCTTCCACCTCAGCGACCAGCACAAGTTGTTCCCATTGTGAATTGCACGCAGCCTCCTTCTATCTTTATCCCCATCCTTTCCCTGTTCTCCTTCATTGGACTTTTGTTCTGAGTCCTTTTCCTCACATTTATTTATGGGTCTTTCAACCACCAGGCTTCCTTGGTGGCTTAGATGGTAAAGAATTTGCCTGTAATGCAGGAGACCCGGGTTTGATCCCTGAGTTGGGAATATCCTCTGGAGAAGGGAATGGCAACCCACGCCAGTATTCCTCTTTTTTTTTTTCCACTCCAGTATCCTTGCCCAGAGAATTCCATGGACAGAGGAGCCTGGCAGGCTACAGTCCATGGGGTTGCAAACAGTCAGATACAACTGAGTGACTAATGCACTCCAACCATCTCTGATTAAAATCCAAGTCTCTTCCCCAAGTGGACAGCGTGATGGCTTCAGCAGTTGTCTTTACAGGCTCTGCCTGTAGTAGGGGCAGGAGAGGCCGGCTGTGTGCCCATGGCAGGGGGTTGAAACCTGCCAGCTGTAAGGAGCAGCAGAGGCCCAGCATGTGTTTCCCTCCTCCCCCAGAGCTGGGGTCTTCCTGGAATGCAGCCTAGCATCACTCGTTCCCTTGGCTCTAGTTCATGGTGCCCTCTGAGACCACAGCTGGCACTCTGAGGGACCCTGAGCTCTCCCTGATGCTCTGCAACCAGCCCCTCCCATTGAACAACAGCCAGAGCTTCTGCTGCCTTCATGAGACATATGGCATTTTCCGATGGAACCTGTAAGCTTTCTTTCTCCGCCCCTCACTCTCTCTTTTTTTTCTTCGTTCACAAACATTGTCCAGTCCTTGCCCAACAAGGAAGGCCACTGTTTCCATTGCTATCCTGTGAGCAAATTCTTCAGGTGGTTGGAGAACATGTATTGGTGCCATAGGACAGCATGCATGGGAGTTTGTTGCTTTTTTCTTCTTATCTCCAGAGTGCACATATCCTGGCTGTAGTCTGGGAATCTTCATCTCTGACATGTGTGCCTATCTCCTGACATCGTCCCCACGCTAGGACTAAATGCGCAGTCAGGCCAAGGGCGAGCTTGCACACCATTGTCGAGCCTCTCTCTTGGTCCCTACACCTGCCTGGGAAGGCCCTTCCCTGCTCCCACTGATTCATTCCCACCCAGACAAGCCTCTGAGCAGATGTGTTGGCAATGGTTGCCCATCATTTTGTAAAGACAGAAAGTAAAGATTCTGGATTAGAAGCTCGTCCAGGGACACATGAGTTGGTGACAAGAACCACACACATGGCTTCCAGGATCCAGACCCTGCCTGTCCTGACATTGTTTGTCCCAAGTCTGCCCAAGGAGTCTGGAAGTCCAGACACTGTTCTGAGGCATCACTTAATCCTTCTAACAGCCTTAAATGGTGGGCACATCCCTTGCTCACGTTATACGTGAGAGAGTGAGATAGCGAGCCTCACTCAGCAATCTGGTACCTGACAGAGGCAGGATCAGAACCCCAGCTGTTGCGTTCTAGAGCCTGTGCCCTTGAGCATTCCACTCTACAGAGTCCAGGCTGCACTTTACAAATTGGAAAGCAGAGCCTGAAGGACATTCAAGGCCTTCTCCAGCCAAAGCAGCAGGTCAGAACAGAACCAAAGCTTGACAAGGACAAGGGCAGCAGAAGTGCCCCAAGAGGCAGCCAGCCGCTGTGCAGGCAGTGGTTCAGCACTAGTGGCCCAAGAGGCAGCCAGCCGCTGTGCAGGCAGTGGTTCAGCACTAGGCGAGCCGGGAGTTGGCATTTCTCATGGAAACGTTAGCGATCAGATGCATCTCTGTTTCCCTCTTTGACTGGATTTCTCCCCCTTCCTAACGGACAGGAACCACCTCCCTCTCCAAATCTGATCTGCTTCTTTCAAGTCCTTTCAAAGGAACCCCGGAAAGCCACACCTACCCTCTGATACCCTCCTTTCCTTAAGACAAGAAGGGAAAAAAAGGAAACTCTTTTGACTGGCTCATGCTGAGCAAACCAGGTATGTTACTCTATTCACTTTCAAATTCCCCTGATGGGCTTCCCTGGTGGCTTGGGAAAGAATCTGATGCAATGCAGGAGCCTCAGGAGATGTGGGGTTAGATTCCTGGGTCAGGAAATTCCCCTGGAGAAGGGAATGGCAACCCACTCCAGGATTCTTGCCTGGAGAATTCCATGGACAGAAGAGCCTGGCGGGCTACAGTCCATAGGGTCACAAAGAGTCGGACACTAAACCAGCTTAGCATGCATGCACTGATAGAAATTACCTGGGCCTCTTCTTTAAAAGTCATTTCTTCTGAGGGAAAGAAGATAAACCTCTGACCTTTGGTATTAAACTCTTTTCTTCTTTCGCAGAGCCTGGCAAACCACAGGCAGGTTTTCCAGTGCCCCTGAACCTTTCCACCTTCTCTTCTCAAAAGCTGCTTCTTCTAACTCTGCATGTTAGGTGCTAGAACTATGACCCAGGGGACTCTTTTTTCCACACAAAGAAGAAATAGTGGAAAAGTAGAATGACCGATGCTGGAAGGATTTTACCAGAAAATACAAGTAGATGTATCACCCGAGGGCAGTGTAACTAAAAATAAACTGCAGTGTACCAGAGCCATCCTGAGATTCTCCCACGAATCTTTCCAGGATGCAAGTGCACACATCATTATAAGGAAGTACCATTAAGCCAGGTGCTGCTCTGGATGGCAGGGCCACAGCAGTGATCAGAAATAGATGGAGGTCCTTGCCCTCCTGGAGCTCATCTCCTAGAAGGGAAGAGCCAGCAATAAACAAACGAGCCAATGAGTAAATCATCTGTCATGTGGTGATAAAGGCTTCCCAAGTGGCTTAGTGGCAAAGAATCCACCTGCCAGTGCAAGAGATGAAAGAGATATGGGTTCAGTCCCTGGGTCTGGCAGATCCCCTGCAGTAGGAAATGGCACCCCACTCTAATTTTCTTCACTGGGAAATCCCATGGACAGAAGAGCCTGGTGGGCTACAGTCCATGGGGTCACAAAGAGTCAGACATGATTAAGCAACTGAGCACACAGGCACGATAAACGCTAAGAAGGTATAAAAGGCAGGGCAAGGGGGAGTGATACTGATGAGCTGGGATGTGGTATACTTAGAGATATATTTAGTCTTTGTTCCCAAGACCTGTCACAAATCTCCTAAAATCCCTGGAATGTCATGAGTGATGGGAGTTTCTCTTGTATTCAAAAGGCAGCCCTCTTTTGCCCACCTGAGTTTATGCTAATGAAGTGACTTAGTATGGGGCCCCTAGATAGGCCCTCAGGATGGGGATGGTCACCAGAAAGATGCTAAGATTGGAAGGTATGTAACTTTCAACCCCTCCCACTGACTTCTGGGACTAGGAAGAAGGGAGCTGTAGGTTGCTGCTGCTGCTGCTAGTCGCTTCAGTCGTGTCCGACTCTGTGCGACCCCACAGACGGCAGCCCACTAGGCTCCTCTGTCTCTGGGATTCTCCAGGCAAGAATACTGGAGTGGGTTGCCATTTCCTTCTCCAATGCATGAAAGTGAAACGCAAAGGTGAAGTTGCTCAGTCGTGCCTGACTCTTAGCGACCCCCTGAACTGCAGCCCACCAGGCTCCTCCGTCCATGGGATTTTCCAGGCAAGAGTACTGGAGTGGGGTGCTGTTGTCTTCTCCGAGCTGTAGGTTAAGCTTTATAAAAACACTTGAACAATGAGATTTGGAACCTAGTGAGGAGCTCAGGTCAATACCCAATATTATGTAATAATCTATATAGGAAAAGAAGCTGAAAAGACGTGTGTGTGTGTGTGTGTGTGTGTGTGTGTGTGTGTGTGTGTGTGAACTGAATCACTTTGCTGTGTACTTGAAATAAACACAATGCTGTAAATCAACTATACTTCAATAAAAGAGAGAGAGAGAGAGCGAGAGAGAGATTTGATGGGTTTAGGAGTTGGTGAATGCATTCACATGCCAGGAGGCTGCTCATCCCAGTTACATGAGGACTGAAGCTCCTGCACTTGGAATGTTTCCAGACCTCACCTTATGTACCACTTCATCTGCAGTTCGTTTTTATTCTTTATAATATCTGTTATAATAAACTGGTAAATGTAGGTAAGTGTTTTGCTGCCTTCTGGGAGCCACTCTAGCAAATTAATTATAACTGAGGAGGGAGCTGTAGGAAGCTCCAGTTTATAGCCATTCAGTCAGAAGCACAGGTAACCGTCTGAACTTGTGACTGGCTTGTGAAGTGGAATCAGTCTTGTGGGACGGAGCCCTTAACCTGTGGGTTATAACACCATCTCCAGTTAGATGGTATCAGAACCTAATTTAATTTGTAGGACACCCGATCAGTGTCTGCTAAGAAGCAGAGATTCCTTGGTGGTGTTGGAAAACACATAGCAGAGTTAAGTAAGTTAAGCCATTAAGGTGTCTCTGATACAAGGTAACATGTGAGAAGAGATCTGAAGAAAATGAGGGTGTGAGCCTTGTGGTTTTCTTGCAGAAGAGACAGCATATGCAAAGGTCCTGTAGCAGGGTTATGTTTACCATAGTCAAGAAAGCAAGGAAGCCAGTGTGGCTGGAGCAGAGCAAGAGAAGACGAGAGTGACAGAAGATGTCGGGCTCTGGTACACACTTACAAGTTTATGCTGAGAGAGCTGCAAAGTCATTCAAAATTCTGAACAGAGGAGTGATAAGAACCAACTTGCCTTTTAGAAGGCCCACTCTGGCCGCTCTGTGGAAAATGCCATCTTCAGAGTCAAGCATTTTTCACTATAAGCAGTGAGAAAGCTGATGGCCCAGTAGGGAAGACAGGTAATGGATAACTGGAAAGCAGAAATGCAGGATGTTTTGGAATCTATAACAAGAGGATCTGATCCTCGTCTGAGAATCCAAGGGTGGGCTTCCTGGAGGAGGTGATTTTAAGCTAAGGCTTAGGGGATGAGTAGGAATAGAGGAGATAAAGAAAGGAGGGGAAGAGCTTTCCGGGGAAGGCAAAAAACACATATACCAACTCTAGGCAGACTTCCTGGATGATCCACTGGTGAAGAATCTGCCTGCCAATGAAGTTTGAGCCCTGGGCTGGGAAAATTCCTCATGCTGCAGGGCAGCTACGCCTATGTGCCACAACTACCGAAGCCTCTATACTTTAGAGCCTGCGTGCCCCAACTACTGAGCCCAGATGCTGCAACTGCTGAAGCCCATGTGCCTAGACCTGTGCTCTGCAACAAGAGAAGCCACCAGCATAGGAAGCCTGTGAGTTGGAACTAGAGGGTTGCCCCTGCTTGCCACAACTAGAGAAAGCCTGTGTACAGCAGTGAAGACCCAGCATATACACACAACAGGCTCCAGGCATAAATCTAGGCATGAAAAAGCGCAGCCTCATTGCAGGGAACATAACAACAAAGAGGCTGAAGCCTAGTAAGCTAGGGCCAGGGTATCGGGTTAATGCTGGTGAAAGAGGGGCCGTGCCTATGGGGCTGCATCTAGACTACTGAAGACTGGTCATAGCCCTAAAGCTACATGACCCATTGGAAGTTCTCTTCAATGGACCAGCACAATCAGATTTGCATTTTCAGAGGATGAGTTAGGCACTATGTGATGACTACACTTACTCAGGGGAGCATGAGCGGATGAAGTGAGAACAATTAGAAGATCAAGTGTGCGAGGAAACCAGAATTGAAAGAGACACATGTACCCCAATGTTCATCGCAGCTCTGTTTACAATACGTAGGACATGGAAGCAACCTGGATGTCCATTGGTAGATGAATGGATAAGAAAGCTGTGGTACATATACAAAATGGAATATTACTCAGCTATTAAAAAGAATGCATTTGAATCAGTTCTAATGAGATGGATAAAACTGAAGCCTATTATACAGAGTGAAGTAAGTCAGAAAGAAAAACACCAATACAGTGTTCAGTTCAGTTCAGTCGCTCAATCGTGTCTAACTCTTTGTGACTCCATGAATCACAGCACGCCAGGCCTCCCTGTCCATCACCAACTCCCAGAGTTCACTCAGACTCACATCCATCGAGTCCGTGATGCCATCCAGCCATCTCATCCTCGGTCGTCCCCTTCTCCTCTGCCCCCAATCCCTCCCAGCATCAGAGTCTTTTCCAATGAGTCAACTCTTCGCATGAGGTGGCCAAAGTACTGGAGTTTCAGCTTTAGCATCATTCCTTCCAAAGAAATCTCAGGGCTGATCTCCTTCAGAATGGACTGGTTGGATGTTCTTGCAGTCCAAGGGACTCTCAAGAGTCTTCTCCAACAGTACAGTTCAAAAGCATCAATTCTTTGGCACTCAGCCTTCTTCACATTCCAACTCTCACATCCATACATGACTACTGGAAAAACCATAGCCGTGACTAGATGGACCTTAGTCGGCAAAGTAATGTCTCTGCTTTTGAATAT
>SJYX01021646.1:303289-322329 GCA_006410675.1 Oreotragus oreotragus
AGCTTGTGTTTCTTCCAGTCCAGCGTTTCTCATGATGTACTCTGCATAGAAGTTAAATAAGCAGGGAGACAATATACAGCCTTGACATACTCCTTTTCCTACTTGGAACCAGTCTGTTGTTCCATGTGCAGTTCTAGCTGTTGCTTCCTGACCTGCATACAAATTTCTCAAGAGGCAGGTTAGGTGATCTGGTATTCCCATCTTTTTCAGAATTTTCCACAGTTTATTGTGATCCACACAGTCAAAGGCTTTGGCATAGTCAATAAAGGAGAAATAGATGTTTTTCTGGAACTCTCTTGCTTTTCCCATGATCCATCAGATGTTGGCAATTTGATCTCTGGTTCCTCTGCCTTTTCTAAAACCAGCTTGAACATTTGGAAGTTCATGGTTCACATATTGCTAAAGCCTGGCTTAGAGAATTTTGAGCATTACTTTACTAGCATGTGAGATGAGTGCAATTGTGCGGTAGTTTGAGCATTCTTTGAATTTGCCTTTCTTTGGGATTGGAATGAAAACTGACATTTTCCAGTCCTGTGGCCACTGCTGAGTTTTCCAAATTTGCTGGCATATTGAGTGCAGCACTTTCACAGCATCATCTTTCAGGATTTGAAATAGCTCAACTGGAATGCCATCACCTCCACTAGCTTTGTTCGTAGTGATGCTTTCTAAGGCTCACTTGTCTTCACATTCCGGGATGTCTGGCTCTAGATGAGTGATCACATCATCGTGATTATCTGGGTCATGAAGATCCTTTTTGTACAGTTCTTCTGTGTATTTTTTTTTTTTTTTGGTTTAATAGACATTTATTCTGTTATTATGTAGTTGAACAACCTCTACACACAAAATAATATGGTTTAAGATTTTTTTGAGTTGGAATGAATTTGGGTCTTAAAGGTTTTGCAAGCCTGTTTTCTGGAAATCACTTAAGTGGGCCTTTTTAGAGACCCTTGAAGAAAAAAAATTGGTTCAAGAAAATCAGCGATTAAACTTCAAAATCAAACTATTTATGAAGATAGCCAGCCAAAATTGGGGTAATTCCTCTTCTATAGTTCCTACACTCAAATCCACCCTGGGAAACAGAAGCCTAGTCTACGGGAAGACATGATGGAACAAGCAGAATGAGGTGGTAAGGGCAACCACAGCTGATGGCCCAGCAAGTCTGGAACCGAGAGGCTGGTTTCAGCAGGGATGGAAACTGTAGACATGAAGTTGGAGGCCAGCTGAACTTGCACGGACACCAACGATGAGTTTTCTCAATAGCCTTTTAGGAGCGACTTGACCCTAAACAACAGATCACACTTAGATACTTTTAAATAGAACCACCCCTATTTCCCCCATCCCCTAATGTGGCTTAGAGTTCATGATGGTCACAAACTAATACTACAGAGAAAACATTTAACTTTTTGATCCAAGTTTTTCCTACTGTCTTACACTTGAAAGGGATCTGATGAACACCAAGCTCCCAATCCTAACATCAAACCTTACAAACCTTAGGGCTAATTAACTCCCCCCTCACTTATCTAATGTTCAATTTCCGTCAGTTTTAATCGACACCAGTGTAAATATGACCATCTGCAAAGTTCAGTATTCTACAGATCCCAAAGCCTGAACCAGGAGCTTCATATGAACTTCAGAGGTAACATGGGAGGCCAAGGCAATTTAATTTAGGTAAACCAAGATTTGATTCATTTGTCAGAACCCTCTTGCAACAGGTCTATTCAATTCTCTTAAAAATGGTGGCATTACTTTTTGCTTTTCAGAAGCAGCAGTTACAAAAATGTAGTATTAAATCAAGCCTAAATGTGGGCCCTAGTCAAAAATTTCATTATTTTTCTGCATATGATCACGAGAAAGGATCAGGACACCCTTCAAATTGCCAATGAAAACCCAACTGAAAACGTTGTCCCTGACAAACTCCATAAAACTGCAGAGCATTGCATCACCCCAATAAAGCCGCAGGTCTCACCACATGCATCAACAAATCTACGGGGTTAAGTTTCTGCACTCCTTTTACAGAATTTTACACCTATTGTACCAAACAGCATTTTAAACACAGACACATCAACTCCCTAATAAAGCAAAAACAAAGGCATTTCCCTTATTAAAAACAAGATACACCATCACTTCATATACACTTTATATGTGTAAGTAACTTCAATAAGTCTTCAAACATTATTGCACTTTAACTTTCATAATTTGACAATGCATTCAATGAAGCAATCTGCAGACAACTAGTTTTAACAAATTAAAAAACACTTTTAAGCAGACAAGAACGTCCTAAATTGTTTATTAGGTAAGAACTTTACAAACATTACGTATATTAGCGATAGCGGTGGAGCTGGAGAGTATTGCGCCTTCACACTGCGCGGCGAGAGCCACCGATAGTGTGGTGGAACTTGTGGCCCTTGCCCAGGCCGCGGCTCTTTCTGCCTGCAGATGTCAGCCCCCGCATCTCCCTGTGCCTGTGGACTGGTTTGGTGATCCACTGGGTGTCAGGGTTTCTTCTGATAGCTTTATGGAATGGATCAATGAGGATAACCTCAAAGAATTTGTACGTAGAATCTTCACCAACCCAGTAGGAATTCAGGACCCTCAGGGCCCCACAGTGGCGGCCAGCGCGCTCCTAGGACAGGAAACAAGGGCCCAAGGTCAGCCTTCCACACATCCCAGTAACAAATTAGACAGCAATTCACTACACAAGAGACTAAGGCTTCTGGCTTGAACTACTCAAATACTCAGCATCTCCCCACAGGCTGGGACCCCAAGTAGAAGGAAGACTTACTAGAAAATAACACGAACATGTTTATTTGAAACCTTTCTCTTATTAGCTTCTTGCCAATTAAGGTGTGAATATGAATATCTAGCTAACCAAACTTAGTACTCTGGAACCCTGCACTTTTCTAGTACAACAGAAGGGTTAACAAACTTAAGAGGATTCTGAAGGCTACAAAGGTCTCTTGTTTGGTCTTCTATGCGTTTTCTTTTAAAACAAAATACTTTCAGCTTATGGCGGGCCACAGGCCCATGTTGGCCAAGCTCTTCAACAGAGCAGAGCTTAATTCACTAGCCAAGAAAGACAGTGCATAACCAGCAACACCTGGGGAGACTTCCTCTCTAAGATGTTCAACTGTCCTTTCAAAGTTTAGGCTCCACAGGTTCACATTAATTTATATGACCCATGAGAGATTCCCAAATGAAAACTAAATTCTGGTAGCAACTCAACTAGATTGCATGTTTGTGCTTACTGATGCCATGGACTATAGCCCACCAGGTTCCTCTGTCCATGGGATTTTTCAGGCAAGAATACTGGAGAGGGTTGCCATTTCATCCTCCACGAAGTCTTCCCCACCCAAGGATCAAACCTGCATCTCCTGCACTGCAGGCAGATTCTTTACCACTTAAGCTGGGAGGACGGTGGGGGGAGACGGGTGAGAAATCCTTTTCTGTATCACGTCAGAACCTAATTCCACCTATTTATTTATGTGTTAGAAAATGGGAATTCTATCATTACAAACCAAACTGGATGACACCTAACACAACGTTATGTATTTCTCTTCCCTTTACAAAAGGCTTTATCTCCCCATGTGTCCAATTTTAATGTTGATGGAGCANTTCCCATGAGGTGGCCAAAGTACAGGAGTTTCAGCTTTAGCATCAGTCCTTCCAATGAACACCCAGGACTGATCTCCCTTAGGATGGACTGGTTGGACTTCCTTGCAGTCCAAGGGACTCTCAAGAGTCTTCTCCAACACCACAGTTCAAAAGCATCAATTCTTTGGCTCTCAGCTTTCTTCACAGTACAACTCTCACATCCAGACATGACCACTGGAAAAACCATAGCCTTGACTAGATGGACCTTGGTTGGCAAAGTAATATCTCTGCGTTTTAATATGCTATCTAGGTTGGTCATAATTTTTCTTCCAAGGAATTAGTGTCTTTTAATTTCATGGCTGCAGTCACCATCTGCAGTGATTTTGGAGCCCAGGAAAATAAAATCAGCCACTGTTTTCACTGTTTTTCCATCTATTTGCCATGAAGTGATGGGACAAGATGCTATGATCTTCGTTTTCTGAATGTTGAACTTTAAGCCAACTTTTTCACTTTCTTCTTTCACTTTTATCGAGAAGCTTTTTATTTCCTCTTCACTTTCTGCCATAAAGGTGGTGTCATCTGTATATCTGAGGTTATTGATAGTTCTCCTGGAAATCTTGATTCCAGCTTGTGCTTCTTCCAGCCCAGTGTTTCATATAATGTATTCTGCATATAAGTTAAGTAAGCAGGGTGACAATATACAACCTTGGCATACACCTTTTCTTATTTGGAACCAGTCTATTGTTCCACATCCAGTTCTAACTGTTGCTTCCTGACCTGCATATAGATTTCTCAAGAGGCAAGTCAGGTGTCTGGTATTTCCATCTCTTTCAGAATTTTCCACAGTTTATTGTGATCCACACAGTCAAAGGCTTTGGCATAGTCAATAAAGCAGAAATAGATGTTTTTCTGGAACTCTCTTGCTTTTTCCATGATCCAGCGGATGTTGGCAATTTGATCTCTGGTTCCTCTGCCTTTTCTAAAACCAGCTGAACATCAGGAAGTTCATGGTTCACATATTGCTGAAGCCTGGCTTGGAGAATTTTAAGCATTACTTTACTAGCATGTGAGATGAGTGCAATTATGTGGTAGTTTGAGCATTCTTTGAAATTGCCTCTCTTTGGGATTGGAAAGAAAACTGGCCTTTTCCAGTCCTGTGTCCACTGCTGAGTTTTCCAAATTTGCTGGCATATTGAGTGCAGCACTTTCAGAGCAGCATCTTTCAGGATTTGAAACAGCTCAACTGGAATTCCATCACCTCCACTAGCTTTGTTTATAGTGATGCTTTCTAAGGCCTACTTGACTTCACATTCCAGGATATCTGGCTCTAGGTGCATGATCACACCATTGTTATTGTCTGGGTCATGAAGCTCTTTTTTGTACAGTTCTGTGTTTTGCCACCTCTTCTTAATATCTTCTGTTCCTGTTAGGTCCATACCATTTCTGTCATTTATTGAGCCCTTCTTTGTGTGAAATATTCCCTTGGTATCTCTAATTTTCTTGAAGAGATATGTAGTCTTTCCCATTCTGTTTTCCTCTATATCTTTGCATTGATCACTGAGGAAGGCTTTCTTATCTCTCCTTGCTATTCTTTGGAACTCTGCATTCAAATGGGAATGTCTTTCCTTTTCTCCTTTGCTTTTCACTTCTCTACTGGACTACAAAATGAATGAGATTTATAAAGGTAAAACCCACAGAATTACATAAATTGTTTGTCTAGAATTTGGTTTGGAGCTGGCAAGAGGTAAGATCCTGCAGCTGCTAGCAGATACTATTTTAAGAACAGCTGGTAATATCCTTGAGTCTGATACAGTTTTGAAAACTCAAATTCTTGGAAGTACAGGAATATATCTGAAACTACATCCACAGTGACCACTCAGCTCCATTTTGAATGCTTGAACCACAGCACTCTATTCTGAGTCTTAAATGCTTTGTTTTGTTCAATGGTTAAAGCCGATATATAATGCACACTTAACAGACCACAAAAAGGCTGTTTTGGTTAGTTTAAAACTTAAGTTAAATCATGTATAAGCCAGAATGATTGACCCTGATTTCAATATGTGAAGAAATTTTTCCGTCAGTACCAAGTCAGATCTATAGTGTTACCGCCTTTCAGATCAGTATTAAGTGATAAACTTGATGACTATATGTAGAGTGAGATATATATATGTGTGTGTCTGTATGTATATCAGTTCAGTTCAGTTCAGTTGCTCAGTCGTGTCCAACTCTTTGTGACCCCATGAATCGCAGCACACAGGCCTCCCTGTCCATCATCAACTCCCAGAGTTCATTCAGACTCACGTCCATTGAGTCAGTGATGCCATCCAACCATCTCATCTTCTGTTGTCTCCTTCTCCTCCTGACCCCAATCCCTCCCAGCATCCAGGTCTTTTCAAATGAGTCAACTCTTTGCATGAGGTGGCCAAAGTACTGGAGTTTCAGCTTTAGCATCATTCCTTACAAAGAAATCCCAGTGTTGATCTCCTTCAGAATGGAATGGTTGGATCTCCTTGCAGTCCAAAGGACTCTCAAGAGTCTTCTCCAACATCACAGTTCAAAAACATCAATTCTTCGGCACTCAGCCTTCTTCACAGTCCAACTCTNGCCTCGCTTTCGGACGCCCGAGGCCCGGCTTCCCGCACCTCAGCCCCCGCGCGTCACTCTCCTCCGCGCCCCGGGCCCAGGTCGGGTCCGCGCCGCCATCACCGCATCCCCCCCAGCCCGCTCCGGGGGGCCGCCTTTCCGCGCCCGCGCTGTCCCGCGTCTCAATCGAACCCGCGCCGCGCAGAGGGCAGGAGAAACTCCCAGGACGCAGGGCCCCCAAGCCTGGATGGCCGACGTGAAGGGAGATAAGCGGCGGATGAAGCGGCGAATATCCTAACGCTGCCTACCTGATGGCTGCCGCCTGACGGAAAGGACTGAACCTTTCTCCCACAATCCCTTTGGCGCTCCGCCCCCAACGACAGCGAGCCGCCTTCCGGTGGAAAGCGGCGGTGGCGCAGGGCCTCATGGGATGTGTAGTTCCGGCAGCGAGCCGGTGGGCGGAGTTCGGCCAGGATTGGGCGCGACCTGCCTCAGGGTCCCGCCCCCTGCTGCCCGGGACGCGCGCCTCAGAGCCGGCGGCGAGCGTCCGCGGCGAGGTTCGGGCAGCCGAGCGTCTGCGGCTGAGAGGCAGGTTGGGGGCGGGGCTCCCGGGGCCGCGGCGCTCCCGGGCGGGTTTGCGGGGGGCTGCGGGCGCCCCCTCTCCCTGGACGGACGCGCGCACAGGCCGGGGGTCTCGCCGGGTGGGCCGCTGGGGGCGCGGGGGCTTCGCCGCGGCGGCCTCGCCCCTCCCGGAGCAGTTGGGGTCGCGGACCCGGCTCTGAGGGGTTTCCTCCAGATGGGGTTGCGGGGGCGCGGGGCGGGGACGGGGCCCGCCCGGCTGGGATTTTCCGGCGAGCAGGTCTGGCCCTGGGTTTGCTCCGTCAGAACCACGGGTTTGGGTCTTTTTTTTAAAAGCTATTTATATGCCACACTCTGGTCGGCAGGTGCGAGCGCTTTCGGGGGTGGGGAGAAGCCGAGAAAATGCAGACTTTTTGTGTTGCGTTCTTCATTGACAGTTTATATACTGGCTTTTTTCTTTTCTTTTCTTTTCTTTTCTTTTTGCACCTCCAGAATATTTTCATTTTAGAGAAATGAAGTGGTTTAACTCTTTTACACATTCTAAGTTGAAACGGGGCGAAGGTGTAGGAGACTCCTTTGTCGTCTAAATTAACGGATTTGGTTGGTTTCCAGCCCCATTTCCCATCTTGCTTGTTTTCTTCCCTAGCTGCAGTGGTACCTTGTAAAAGCTCTGACGGGGGCTTTGATTTATGAAGTGCGTCGTGTGCGCCCTGCTGCTGGGAAGGTGGCTGGGGTCGTGGCAAAGATTCTAGCTTCCTGGAATAGGGCAGTCAGCATACATATATTGTATTCTGTGGTAAATGCTAAGGACAGACGTTGATGGAAGCGAAGCGGTACGGAGTATTGGGCTGGGGGTAGCAATTTCGGCCAGAATCTGCAGGGTGACATTTGAGGAAAGGCTTGAGCCCCGGGCCTGATCTCAGTCAGAGGGAACAGTGCCAGGCTGGCGAGTGCCTACGTTAGTGGAACAGCCGTGTGGCTGGAATCGAGCCACAGGGGAGACTAGCAAGCGACATCAGAGAGGTGGAGGTTCTTGTGAGGATTGTGGGTGTGCAGCCTTTCTGAGCTTGGAAACCGCTGGAAGGGTTTGAGCAGAAGGGGACTTCACGTGACCTACATTTTAAAAAGGAGCGTTTGCAGAACTCTGGCTCTGCAGTGCTTCCAGTGCTGTGGCCCGGGTTCAGTCCCTGACTTGGGGGGAATTATTAAAAGATCCCGCAAGCAAGCGCGGCCAAAAGAAAGAAAAGATCATTTGAGGCTAAAAGGAAGAAAGGAAAAAGTGGCCAGTTAGGAAGTTGTATTCATTTTCCTATTGTTGCTGAAACAGATTACAGCAACTTTACAGACTTAAAACGGTACACATTTGTTGTCTTACGGTTCTGTAGGTCAGAAATCTCACTAGGCTGAAATTGGGCTGTCTCTTGGGGCTGTGTTTTCTTCTAGAGGCTCTAGGGGAGAATCCATTTCCTTTCTTTTCCAGCTTCTAAAAGCCACCTGCATTCCTTGGCTCCTTACTCCTTCATTGGCAAAACCAGCATTGTAGCATCTTCAAATCTCTGTCTCTTTTTGACCCTCTTGTCCCTCCTTGTAAAGACACCTGTGGTGACGTTGGGTCCACTCAGATAATCCGAGGTGATCTCCCCCTCTGAGGTTCTTAATTTAGTCACAACCTCAGAAGTCTTGTAACCTAGAAGTCCACGTAAAGTAGAATACTCAAGGATTTGGAGAATATGACACGGGCATCTTTGAGAGACCACGTGAGAGAAGATGGTGCCTGGGCTACTTCATTAGTGATGGAGGTGCTAACTGGTCCAGCCATGGATGCATTCCAAAGGTAGAAGGTTTATTGATCAGATGTGGGGTGTGAGAAAGATTAGTCAAGAACTATTGATTGGAAAGTTGGAATTATTTGGAAAGAGGATTCTGGCAATGTGATTCAGTTAGGTCAGTCGCTCAGTCGTGTCCAGCTCTTTGTGACCCCATGAATCGCAGCACGCCAGGCCTCCCTGTCCATAAAAAAATGATGATATATAAAGCTCCTTATGAGATCAATGATTGCAATAATGTAACTCTAGATATGGGAAAAAGCAACAAGGAGAAATATTTACTGGACCAAGAGGCTAGTAAAAAAGGAATGGTGTAGAGACTTTTGCTATTCACAGGGCCTAATCCAATAACAGCACCCAAAGTGGCCTATCAATGAAATCTTTGCTAGACCTAGAAAGTGAAAGTAAAGTCACTCAGTCATGTCCAACTCTTTCAAACCCCATGGACTGTGGTTTACCAGGTTCCACCATCCATGGGATTTTCCAGGCAAGAATACTGGAGTTTGTTGCCATTGCCTTCTCCAGGAGATCTTTCTGACCCAGGGATTGAACTTGGGTCTTCCACATTGTAGGCAGATGCTTTACCATCTGAGCCACCAGGGACGAGATCTGGAAATGACCCTTTTCATCACCATGGGACACAATGGACATGAAATGCTCCCAAAGCAGGGACCCTGCTGACTGAAAACCTGCATTTAAACCACTGCCTCTGCAAAGATTAAATTGTGCCCACTACAACTGCTGAACTTCAATACCCCTTGAAAGGAATTCAGGGTGGATACCAGAAATTAGTCACTCAATCTGGGAAAAATGGACAAAACAGGACTTCAGATAGTCAGATGTTTTCATGTAAAGATTTTTTCTTTTTTTATGAGCCCAAATTCTTGCATCTTCTCATACCTGGAGAAAAACTAATGTCATGGGCCAATGTCTGGTCCTGGTTCTCCTGTGTAGCTTTCCTTCCAGGCACCTTGAGAGTTCTTCTACTTTTATGCATCTTTAACACTCTGGCGAGGTTTGCTCTTTGACAGTGCAGGAAATGGATCTCCAAACTGTCAGGCAAGTGTATGCTCCTTGGTTCTGAGTCATCACAACGAAGATTTAGAATGACGGACATTAAAGCCCTTGGCGCATCACAGCTCTCGGGTTTTGGACAGACTGTTATAGCTCTTGGACAAATCAGTGTTACAGCTCTATTTTATTTAGAAAATAGCAAGAGAACCCATCCTTGAGGCATGAGGGCATGCCAACCCAAAGATGCAGAGAGAAGAGAGTCAGGGAATGCACCAGCACATGAGAGAGAGAGAGAGAGAGAGAGAGAGAGTGCTTTGGCTTCTCTCTTTATATGTTTTTTTCCTCCCTCTGGGACTGCCCTATTTAAATTGAGCTAGCCAGGAGTGCTGTTTGCTCTACCTGAGGTCCTCACTCAGGTCCTCGGACCTTCCTTTGTTCCATTTTCACAGGCTTTTCCTTTCCTTGTCTTTTAGCCACCACCATTTTGGACTCCTGTTTCTTATTCTAACTACCTAACATTCCCCCCTCAAGAGATGGGAGGCCCAATTCTTTGGGAATAGGGGTGTAAAGTCTTTCTGGCTACTTCCTGCTGAACTGGGATGGTGAGGGGTATTGGGCTTCCCCCTTTGTTAGTCTCAAGCCTCAGAATCCTTATAGCGGTGTCCATACAAGGGTGAGTGATATTTTCCGTGGTCAGCTGTAGTTTTTTATCTTTATTGAACTGGCACTGCATGTTGTAGTTTGTTGAGAGGTGTATGGAATGTCCTCTTCTGTTTTCTTCCACGGCTTGACTCGTGAGTAGTGAATCCAGGACTCATGTCCCACTACCTTGACTGCTGTGGGGGTAGAAAGTATTACAGGATAGGGGCCCTTCCATGTGGGCTGGAGTTGAGCAAGTAGCAATTTTCCTCCTGCTGTGCTTACATGATAAGATCCATAACATCTCTTTATGAAGTCAACAGTGTTTCAGAGTTAATATTTTTCCGGTTGCATAAAAAAGTTGTCTTTTACTTTAAAACTAGAATGATTTCCTTAAAACAGTGGTACTCACAATTTCAGGTTGTCAGCTGTCTCCGACAGCTCTTCAAAGAGAATACTGACAGGGCTTTGTTTTCAACAGAATGGATTAGATCACGTTTTTATTCTCTAACCACATTATTGATTAGCCTGGAAGGCAAACCAATATGTATTTAAGACTGTATCGGATTTTGTCTGTTAAGCACATTTTCTTAGTCATTTATTAATCCATCAAAGTGTCAGGGATGCATAGATCCCAGATTGAATTTTATTGTCCAGCAGTTTCTTAGGGTAGGAACTGTACAAGCATCCTTAGCTACCGCTTTTGGTGTTAACCTCGTGTTGACGTGGTTTCTGGGTAAGTAGTTTACATTTTCTTAGTCATTTATTAATCCATCAAAGTGTCAGGGATGCATAGATCCCAGATTGAATTTTATTGTCCAGCAGTTTCTTAGGGTAGGAACTGTACAAGCATCCTTAGCTACCGCTTTTGGTGTTAACCTCGTGTTGACGTGGTTTCTGGGTAAGTAGTTTCCGCACTCGTAACTTCAGAGCGTTAGAAGGAGCCTCTGAGGTCAGCTGTCTACTCTGGAGCCTCTCAGACTTTCAGAACCTGGTTTTAGTAAGCGGCTTGGCCACCCCGTCTCTTCCTGTGACTCCCGGCCCATTTAGGGCATTGAAGATGACCTCCTTTTATATTTGGAAGGAAATGGTGCATATCTATTATGTTTGGGAATTATGAACTATTATAATGCTTAGAGAACTGAGCTTTTAATAATTTTTGTTTGTAAATATGAGGATATATAAATAAGTGTGAGAACAGTTTCCTTGTACGTCATGAGAGTCCCTGCCATTATGATCATGCATAATGAAGTGTTTTTATGTGTTTTTAATGTTATTCATTCAGAATCTCACCTTAGATGTTAATTTTTTGAAGGATTCATACTTTCAAGAAATGAATTTTATAGAGGCATGGTTGATGTACAGTCTTATGTGCTGTTGCTGCTGCTGCTAAGTCGCTTCAGTCGTGTCCGACTCTGCGACCCCATAGACGGCAGCCCACCAGGCTCCCCCATCCCTGGGATTCTCCAGGCAAGAAAACTGGAGTGGGTTGCCATTTCCTTCTCCAATGCATGAAAATGAAAAGTGAAAGGGAAGTCGCTCAGTCCTGTCCGACTCTTAGTGACCCCACCAGAGTTTCAGGTGTACAACAGTGAGTTGCAGTTTTAAATTATATTCCATTTATAATTATTAGAAAATATTGGCTATATTCCCTGTGCTGTACAATGTAGCCTTTTGACTGATTTATTTTACACACAGTAGTTTGTGCCTCAGAATTCATATTTTTTATTCGATGGTAAAGCAGGTCACTGATCTTCAGGTTTATGTAGTATTATTGTTTTCCATGTGAAGACAACTAAGAACCTAGAATGTTTCAGGTATGTTTTAAGGAATCACACTCTCATCTTTGTTTTCTTTTTGGTGGTATAAAATATTTACCATGGTCTGTTCTGTTTTCTTTCTTTCCTTCTCTCCTTCCTAAAAAAAACCTTAAAATCCTTATCTAGTGTTTGAATTACCTCTTTTTCAGTTCCTTTTGCTGTTTGCCCTTGATGAAGTTTCCTCTGAGGTATTCTGAGGTATTGAAATAACTAACTCCTGCAATTTCTTATACACAAATACAAAATAATGCATTTTTTTTTAACATACTTTATCTGCCAGTCACAAGGGATCAAAGTACAATTGTAGTATACCACTTTTAAAGCAGATAATTAAGACTACTTCCAAAGAGTCTCATGAATATTTGACTTCTGGATTTCTCAGGAATCTGTCGATTTCAGCATTTTTTCAGTTTTCTACAGTCCGTAGCACTCATACCTGCTTCCCTTTCACAGTCTATTGCTGTTAATCATTGGGCTTTTTTTTTCCCTTAAGACAGCGGCTTCCCTCAAGTACAGTATGTATCCACCCTTTTAAAGCACTTGAATTTTTTTGAAGGTTGGTATGGTATGTGGTAATGGACTTTTTTGATTGAACAGTAAAGGCCGAAGAGATGAGGATTGGTATTTACAAATTCTGTGGGGCTGAGATGTTTTGGAGGAAGGGAAGTAACAATAGAAAATAGTAGAAAAATCAGAATTTAGATTCCAGCAGCAACCTTTTCTGACAACAGAATTAGTTTGTGCTGCCATCACTTTCTTGTTCTCTTCTCTCATAGTTAGGTGGCAACTTTCTTTAAATTTTAACTATTATTATTTTTAATAATTCTCACTTGGCATGCAAATCCCATTAAAAAAATTTATTTGGCTGCACCAGCTTTTAGTATGTGGGGTCTTTAGCTGTGGCGTGTGGGTTCTAGTTCCACCTGGGGCTCCTGCATTGGGAGTACAGAGTCTTCGCCACTAGACCACCAGGGAAGTCCCAAATTTTAACTAATATTAAAAACCCTTTGAAAGAAAGATTCAGTATAACTTACAGAAGACCACAGTATGGAGAGAGGGTAGAATCCTATGGTAAAGGAAATGACATTAATCACAAATTCAGAAGGATCTATAGAAAACCTTTTAATATAGGCCATAGCCGCTGACATAGGTGTTACCATACCATAGATGATTAGTGTTACACCAAACCCTGCCCTTATAAAGACAGACTGAGAATTTTTCTGTTGCAAGTACTCTGAAACTGAAAAGAAAGTCTCCTAAGAGAAGTGGTTCTCCTGGAAGTAGGTGATAAATATTCTTGGGACGATTTCTCAGAAAGATTGCGAGCATGCCACCTAAGAAATAATGGTTATATCACTTAAGTGATGATTATTTATCTACTGGTAAAATGTAACATACTGCTCTGGAAATGAGCACTGTGTTATTACTGCACTATAATAATAGTAGCTTAAAAATATTTCATGAGATTAGTATTGTGGCTGATTTGGGTTATACATCTTTGTAGACTGACAATCTATGACAAAGGAAAGAATATATACAATGGAGGGAAAAAAATTTCTTCAGTAAGTAGTGCTGGGAAAACTGGACAGTTGTATATAATAGAGTGAAATTAAAACATTCCCTAACACAACATACAAAAATAAACTCTAAACAGACTAAAGATACAAGATTGAAAACTATAAAACTCTAAGAAAACATAGGCAGAATGCTTTGAATCTGTTTCCTAAAGCAAAGGAAACAAGAGCAAACATAAACAAATGGCACCTGTTTAAACCTGAAAGATTCTGCTCAGCAAAGAAAACCACTGACAAAATGAAAACAACGCACTGAATGGTTCGAGAAAATATTTGCAAATAATATGACCGATAAGGGTTAATATCCAAAATATAACAATTCATTATCAAAAAACTCAAACAATCCAATGTAAAAATGAGTGACGGATCTGAATAGACAATTTTTCAAAGAAGACATACAGGTGGCCGATAGGCACATGAAAAGATGCTCCGCGTCATTCATCATCAGAGAAATGCGGATCAGAACCCCAGTGAGAGAGCACCTCTTATCTGTCAGCATGGCTGTCTTCAGGAGGCCTCCAAATAGCATGTGCTGGTGAGGAATGGGAGAAAAGAGGGCCCTCCTACACTGCTGATGGGAAGGTAAATTGGTGCAGCCTCTGTGGAGAACAGCCTAGCGGCTTCTCGAAGAACTAAGAACTAATGAGCCAGCATTGCCACTCCTGGGTTTACAGCCTAAGAAAAGAAAACCACACATTTGAAAAGGTACATAGGCCACAGCGTTCACTGCAGCGTTATTTACAACAGCCGAAACACGGAAGCAACCAAAGCGGTCACCCACAGGCGGATGGATGAAGTAGACACAGTACGCACATGCGATGGAATATTACTCAGCCATAGAAAGAACGGCATTTTGCCGTTTACCACAACACGGGTGGACCTGGAGGGTATAAGAGACGAGGACAAACACTGTATGTTGCCACTTACAGACTAGTGAGCGTAACAGTAAAGATGTGAACTCACAGATCCAGATGACAAGCCAGTGGTTGCCATGGGGAGAAGGAAGCGGGAGGGGGCAGTGCAGGAGGAGGGGATTAGGAGGAACAACTGTTACACAACTCACATAAGTGTAATCTAAAAGGATATATTGTACAGTACAGGGAATAGAGCCAATAGTTCATAGTAACTGTTAATGGAGTATAATCCATGAAAATTTCGAATCACTTTGTACACTTGAAACTAATACTGGAAATCAGTTACGAGCCTTGTGCGTGCTCCGTTGTGTCTGACTCTGCAGCCTTGTGGACTATAGCCTGCCAGGCTCTTTGCGTGGAATTTCCCAGGCAAGAATACCGCAGAGGGATCTTCCTGACTCAGGGACTGAACCCTCATCTCTCGTGTCTCCTACATTGTCAGGTGGATTCTTTACCACGAGTGCCACCTGGGAAGCCCCAAGGAAATCAGCTATACCTCAGTTTAAAGGAACTACAGACTTTGAGAAAGTAGAGAAGGCTGATGGAAAGTTCTTTTTCGCTTAGTGTTTTAGATCTTGGTTAAAAACGAGTGGTGTGCGACGTGCGCGTACAGAAAGCTGTCCACAGGCCTCTCTTGTAGCATGCTTATTTGAACATCCTTGTTGTTTTCTGCCTTATCCCTTTTAAGTCAGAGTTATCGCATGTTCCACACTTCTGTTTCTGTTATTTAGTCGCTCAGTCATGTCCAACTTTTGTGACCCCGTGGACTTTATCCCTCGAGGTTTCTCTGTCCATGGGATTTCCCAGGCAGGGCTACTGGAGTAGGTTGCATTTCCTGCTCCAGGGGATCTTCCCAACCCAGGGATTGAACCCACGTCTCCTACGGGGGCAAGTGGGTTCTTTACCATGGAGGCCCTGGGAAGCCCCTCCACGCTTCTAGGTAAGAGAACTGGAGGACACGATGCTTAAGGTCTGTGTTGGAAGGTGACAGGCAGTGTGGGGATCTGAATCCTCAGCACGCTGTTTTGTTGTGGTTAATGAGTCTTTTTTCTGTTTCTGCTTTGTCTTCTCTTACCTTGCCTTCTGGAAGATTAAAAAAAAAAAACCTTGAGGAAAATTCAATTAAGTGTTACCTGATCTCTCTCTTCCTTGGACATATGAGGAAGGAAAGAGGAATGAGTTTTCCTTTTCTTTCGGTTTAAAGTGCCTGAGCAATTTTTCTAGCATGAAGAACCGTGACTCAGAAAGAACTGTGACTAAGACAGCCCCAAATCCAGTGTCTCACTCTTCTGAGAAAAGACTAACGTTGGCATTGATGGTGTTAATGCTTCTTTTAAAATACGACGTCCATTCTGTATCCAAATTTTTAATGATGTCCATTCTCTATCCAAATTTTTATCTTCATGGCTCCTTAAAGTTTTACTTAAATGTCTGTTTCTCCAGGTAGACATTGATGAGCAGGCAGTCTTTCAAGGATTGGATTTATCTAGGATTCTGTTTGGATTGTTATAGACTTTAATTAATATTGAAATAGTCTTTATATAAGATGTCTCTATTCTTTTTGAAAACAGGCGTGTTTCTATGTGCGTTCTTGCGTTTCTCTAGGTCACCTCTGCAGGGATGTGCATGGAACCATAGCACTGGTTGCTCTAAGGGAGCATGTGGGAACCAGAGAATGGGGTTTGGAAGCATAAGGCTTACTCCGTATTTCTTTTTTGTACTTGCAATGCCCAGTACCCCCTGTGCACATCTCACTAATCACACTTCAGCACAGAGGAAGGAGAGGACTTCTCTTTTAAAGGACTTCTCTTTTTCTCCTCTTCTCGTCGCAGCAGAAGATGGGGAAGGGCTGCAAGGTGGTGGTCTGTGGCTTGCTCTCTGTGGGGAAGACGGCGATTTTGGAGCAGCTCCTTTATGGGAATCATACTGTTGGNCAGCACAGAGGAAGGAGAGGACTTCTCTTTTAAAGGACTTCTCTTTTTCTCCTCTTCTCGTCGCAGCAGAAGATGGGGAAGGGCTGCAAGGTGGTGGTCTGTGGCTTGCTCTCTGTGGGGAAGACGGCGATTTTGGAGCAGCTCCTTTATGGGAATCATACTGTTGGTAAGATTGTTTTCTTGAGTTTCTCTCTAGGCTCTGGGAACTGGTTGGGGTCTTTGGTTGCCCGCGCTGACCTAGAGATGGGTGAGGTGTTGTCTAGAGGGACCGGGAGGGGTGCAGAAGTGGACAGAGACGGAAGGGGGCTGTTGGGGCAGGGAGAAAACGTTTCTGTTTTGTCGACATTCAAGAATGCTCGCACTTACTCTGTTAGAACAGGAGTTATAACAGGCAAGACAGTGTTGTCTGTGGTTTCCAGTAGATGATTTACATCATGAATAGCAGTCTTGGAGTCACAAACTCACTGACTTCAGGACATTCTCATTTCATACACAACTTTCCAATATTGCTGAATGGGTTTTAAGAATGGAAGAGACAGCTGTCTGCTGCAGTATGACCTACTTTTTAAAATTGGATTATCTCATTCATTTATCCATTCATTGAGTTAAAAATTGTTCTGTACTTCCTCTGTGATCCAGGCTATGATGAGGCCTCTTTGGCTTTAAGGAGGTCACAGACATAACAGAATGAAATGAGGCTTCTCTTAGGTAGAATCATGGATCTTTGAAGTGTTTGTCAGTGGCAAGAACCCTGGAGCACATTTCTATATTATTTTTATTAACCATTTTGATGAGCTCTGATTCTCTTCTACCTTCCCAAAATAATATTTAACAACTTTAGTTAACTCCACATTCGGTTTTTATTATGATGCCTGTGTCAGAAATTCCGAAAACCTTTTGATTTTCCCAAAACCATAGCTCCTGTCATAAATGCTGCATTAACAGTTGTGAATTTTTTACCCTCAGATTCTAATTTGTACAAAAAACAAATTATGCCCAAGGGGGAAAAAAGAATCCCTTTATCCTGTCAAAACCCCCACAGCTTTTGTTTATGTAGGCTCTGTCTTACGACATTTCTATTACATTAGAAATTAAAACTGAGGAAAATTTTAAATATACTACTTAAAGTAAGAACAATAAATTTATTACATGCTAAGGGAACACATTTTTATGAAAAATAATTATATTTTCAAAAACTATTTCGTGAGAAGATGATTGTTGATTTACATTTCTAAAAATCAAATGTCCGGCCTAGTAGAAGGTGGCTGGATTATCATAAACGATTGTGTCTCTATTCAGCCTGCTGTTGTGTGTTGTTTTAGTTGAAATATGTGAAGAACATCTGGCCTCACCCAAGTATGTGGTTGAAAAAGATAGGAGTATTTTAATAGCTTTGCCAGATAGTTCAGGATTTGCTTTGGTATTTCACTAAAACTCGGTCATTGATGGTTATGCAGTGTGAACCCTGAAACCACATCAGTGAGCTTGTATTACATTAAAATCACATTGATCTGTCTTGCACATCAAATGGGTTTTTTTACCCAAGCACGGTTTTTTTTTTTTATCATGAATGGGTCATTTGGAAAATACTGATTTTCCGAATAACATTTGTTAATGTCATCACCAATGTCATTGCTGTTGGGAGGCTATCAAGTTTATGCCAATGGATAGAATTCTCCTTTTTGCTTGAAAGCTCACAAATTTTATCATTAACCACACATACTGTCAGTTATTTTCCTTGAAACGATAGACTCCGTTTATTCATCTTTGAGAAAATGTCTGTCAGATAGCCAAAAAACCTATGGTTTTTTGTGTGTCATTTCTTTTTTTTTTTTTTTTTTAAGCCTAGTTCAGCTTGCAACTTGGACACAAGAACTTTTTCTCCAGTCACCATTACTGATTAAGTGAAATACTTAGTGCAGACTTCCCATTAATCACATAGAATATTGAAAAGATAAAGATACATACTCAAAGATTGGGATTTAATAAATTTGGTAATTCTTCCTGCTTTATCAAGGATATTCTTAAATGAAATTGACTTTTTCTTTTTAAACTGCAGTAGGAGGTGGTGAGGGATTCAGCCACTGACACTGTTGGTGCCCCTGCCTGAATTTGTACTAAGCCAAGGCACCCCACTCCAGTACTCTTGCCTGGAAAATCCCATGGACGGAGGAGCCTGGTGGGCTGCCGTCTATGGGGTTGCACAGAGTCGGACACGACTGAAGTGACTTAGCAGCAACACTGGGTTTACCCACCGTTACTTTGGCATCATCAGCAAATGTCAACATAGTGCAAAAGGCGAGCGCCTTAGTATTGTTACGAGAGAGGTTTTGCCCGTGGTGGTGTGTTTGGTTGCTCACTCGTGTCTGACCCTTGGCCCGTGCGGGTCCCCTGGAAGGAGGCCTCGAGGAATCTCTGGCAGACCACACTTTGAGTTGCTGGCACCGTGGGTGTTCTCAGCTGAGCAGCGTCATGCCCCGTGTCTCCTTCCTTCCTTTTTCTGCTTATGGAGGCTAACATTTGCCCTGTTTATCATTTCTTTAGTTTTGTTTATACCTTTTCCTTA
>SJYX01021646.1:323233-357176 GCA_006410675.1 Oreotragus oreotragus
TGCTAAGGGAACACATTTTTATGAAAAATAATTATATTTTCAAAAACTATTTCGTGAGAAGATGATTGTTGATTTACATTTCTAAAAATCAAATGTCCGGCCTAGTAGAAGGTGGCTGGATTATCATAAACGATTGTGTCTGTATTCAGCCTGCTGTTGTGTGTTGTTTTAGTTGAAATATGTGAAGAACATCTGGCCTCACCCAAGTATGTGGTTGAAAAAGATAGGAGTATTTTAATAGCTTTGCCAGATAGTTCAGGATTTGCTTTGGTATTTCACTAAAACTCGGTCATTGATGGTTATGCAGTGTGAACCCTGAAACCACATCAGTGAGCTTGTATTACATTAAAATCACATTGATCTGTCTTGCACATCAAATGGGTTTTTTTACCCAAGCACGGTTTTTTTTTTTTATCATGAATGGGTCATTTGGAAAATACTGATTTTCCGAATAACATTTGTTAATGTCATCACCAATGTCATTGCTGTTGGGAGGCTATCAAGTTTATGCCAATGGATAGAATTCTCCTTTTTGCTTGAAAGCTCACAAATTTTATCATTAACCACACATACTATCAGTTATTTTCCTTGAAACGATAGACTCCGTTTATTCATCTTTGAGAAAATGTCTGTCAGATACCCAAAAAACCTATGGTTTTTTGTGTGTCATTTCTTTTTTTTTTTTTTTAAAGCCTAGTTCAGCTTGCAACTTGGACACAAGAACTTTTTCTCCAGTCACCATTACTGATTAAGTGAAATACTTAGTGCAGACTTCCCATTAATCACATAGAATATTGAAAAGATAAAGATACATACTCAAAGATTGGGATTTAATAAATTTGGTAATTCTTCCTGCTTTATCAAGGATATTCTTAAATGAAATTGACTTTTTCTTTTTAAACTGCAGTAGGAGGTGGTGAGGGATTCAGCCACTGACACTGTTGGTGCCCCTGCCTGAATTTGTACTAAGCCAAGGCACCCCACTCCAGTACTCTTGCCTGGAAAATCCCATGGACGGAGGAGCCTGGTGGGCTGCCGTCTATGGGGTTGCACAGAGTCGGACACGACTGAAGTGACTTAGCAGCAACACTGGGTTTACCCACCGTTACTTTGGCATCATCAGCAAATGTCAACATAGTGCAAAAGGCGAGCGCCTTAGTATTGTTACGAGAGAGGTTTTGCCCGTGGTGGTGTGTTTGGTTGCTCACTCGTGTCTGACCCTTGGCCCGTGCGGGTCCCCTGGAAGGAGGCCTCGAGGAATCTCTGGCAGACCACACTTTGAGTTGCTGGCACCGTGGGTGTTCTCAGCTGAGCAGCGTCATGCCCCGTGTCTCCTTCCTTCCTTTTTCTGCTTATGGAGGCTAACATTTGCCCTGTTTATCATTTCTTTAGTTTTGTTTATACCTTTTCCTTATTCTTAGGCATGCCCAAATGTTTCTGTTTTCTGTGAGGTCTGCTGTATCAGATAACCCCCCGCCACACACGCACACACACACACGCACACTTTTTGCTGAGACCTTCTGGGACCTGGCATCCTCTGGGCCTGTTGCACAGCTATCGCCGCAGGACTTCCCTTGGCTTCTTTCTTCTCTCTGGGTTTCAGTTCCTGTTTCTAGACCTTTGGTCATCTTTTGTTTACGNTACTGTGGGAGTTTTTGCTGAGCTGGGCTCCTGCTGTGCTTGGCCCCCTACTTGCAAGGGCTGCGCCAAGGCTGTTTCAGCCAGGTTAAATTCGAGTCACAGCACCACAGATAACAGGCAAGTGTATGTGCCTCCATTCTGTTTTGTCACAACAAAGATTTGGAATGATGGACATTAAAGCCCTCAGTGTGTCACAGCTCTAGGGTCTTGGACAGACCATGTTATAGTTCTTAAGACAAATCAGTGTTACAGCTCTATTTTATTTAGAAAATAGCAAGAGAATCCATCCTCGAGGTGGGAGGGCATGCCGAACCAAAGACGCGAAGAGAAGAGAGTTGGGGAGCGCAAGAGCACATGGGAGAGAGAGAGAGAACACGCCCTTTGGCACCTCTTTTTATATGTTTTTTACTCCCCCTGGGCTTGCCCTATGTAAATTGGGCTAGCAAGGAGTGCTGTTTGTTCTCCCTGAGGTCCTCACTCTGGTTCTCGGACCTTCCTTTGATCTTCACAGACTTTTCCCTCCCTTGCCTTTTAGCTACTGCCATTTTGGACTCCTGTTTCCTATTCTAGCTACCTAACAAAATGATAATGCAAGAATATCACCTGGCCAACACCCAAGACAACTTCACCTACCCTACCATTGATCAGCAGAAGCATAATATCATAGACTCTTACAAAGGCTATTTTAATGTTACTCTTCCTGCTTATACCAGATGTAGGAGGGATGGACATTATGTATCAATTTCATATTTTACCTGTTGTTTTTAGAGAAATATATTGGTTGCCTCATTTTTACTAAAAAGTATCTAGACTTTGATAATAACTGCACCCATTCAGTGACAGACTGTGACAAAGCTATGAAAGAATTGCCGTATGAATGAATTTCTCAAGTTGGAGAACGCTGCTTATTGGAACACTCCATCAATTACTGCAAATGAATTGTTTTCACTATAACCTACAATATTTCTACATTGTTACTTATAGAAGTAATAAGACTGCTTGTGCTATTTTGCCTTGTTCCTATGCTCTTCAGCCTAAACAATCCGAGGATCACTGTTAGGGAAATAAAACAGAGGTAGTCTTGCTCATGCTTTAGAGGCAAAAGTGTAGAGCAGACCTCTGACCTTGCTTCTGACCTACCTGGTCACTGTCCTGACTACTGCTGTGGGAGTTAGCCACACCTGCTGTGAAGAGAAACACAATAGATAGATGGGAGGAAGATCTTGGAGTTTATTAAGTCCCTGGAGGAGGTCTGGCCAGCCACTCCCCAGACTTATCAGCATTCCAAGATTTACAGAACAAAGTAAACAGCACTAATCTGAAACCAGAGGTGCAATTTGCTCACAGATTGATGATGATGTCAGTTTCCATCCTGGGGTTATAAGGGAGAACCCTGAACTACAACCTTTGAAGTCTCACCCAGGGAGCAGACAGGCTGCCTGGGACCTTTTTCCCAACTGTGACTCCAGATCTGCTGTGACATTGGACTTCCCAGTGCTGTTTAAGTTTGGATGTTTGTCAAAACGCAATTTGGTAAGCAAAACCCGATTTTTGCTCTTTCTATTTCTCTTTTCTTTTAATGTTAGTATTTTGATTGTAAGCTAGATAATTCTTTAATAAACATTTGTATTATTTATTTGTATATAATGATTGTCTTATTTTGTTAACAAATCCTTTGAACCTGAGATGAAAATGAAAATTTTGGCAAAACAACTTATTGTAATTTTTCTTTAGATGTTATCTTTTTCACACAGTTTGTTCATGAGATTGCGGAAGGAGAAACGGGGGAGGAGATCTAGTCATCTGTTAATTACTTATTCTTCTTTTCAACTACTTTGATCTAAAGAAAGAACCAACAGTTTAGACAAGGTATGCATAACTGAGATATTTGAAAAGTGTGCCAGAACCTAAGGCACATAGAATATAAGGATACCTGGTGCTAGAACATAAGCATGCCTGGTTTTGAAATAACAGAAAGGGGCAGGAACAACCTTTAAAAGAATGATATAGCCTGAGGACACAACATAAACTGAATGGAATCAAATAGATCCAGAAGACAGAAGATTTGACTTCCAGTGTACCTTGGCCATATTATATGCTCATTGAAATACATTATTATCTAAATGACACACCCATCAGAGCCATGACAGTTTGGAGGCCAATCATAAAAGGCCACAAAATGGATTGATGGCCCAATTTCTAGAAATCCCTTCCTCTTGTCCAAAATAATCGGAATAATCCTCCCAGTCATTAGCCTATTAGATTACTCAGTCCATAAAAACTAACCACACCATGTTTCCAAGCACTCTCACCTTCTGAGATGGTCTAGGTTCTGTCCATGGAATAAGTTTTCTCTCTAAATAAATCCATTTCTTACCTATGACTTCATGTGTGAATTTTTAGCAATGAATAAATAACCTTAAAATTCACCAGCAACAGTTTAGGGCTACTTACAATATATTAATATCTCTGTTAAAGTGACAGGAAAAATAAGTTTGCTGCTGAGTGTTCTTTCTGCAAGAGCTGCTTACTTATGGGAAGAGTTAGCAAGGCTGGGCAGGGGACAACTAACTATACAATGCAAGGGCTAGAGCTTAAAACAAATAGATTCAATATGGAATCAGGTTACTTCTTTCCTTTTACAGAATGAAGATGGAGATTAGAGATAAAATAGAAATAGAGTTGTAAGTAGAAATAGTTTGAGACAGAGAGGAAAAAGAGGAAAAGAGAAGGAATTGGTATCCATATCTGGAACAGGTTAAGCATGGAGACATAATTTATTAAAATAATCCAAGAGATAAATAGGCCAATAAAAATTTTGTAGAGTCATGCATCAACTTGGGAAATACAGTGAAATCATGGGGAACACATGAGGCTTTCAGTCACAGAACCAAGAGCGTATAATCAGACTACATGGAGACATACTTGAGAAATAAAGCAATCTTTGAAGCCCTACAGGTTTGTTATATAAAAGATGCATTTCAACCTCAAATTGTTTCATCTTTTCAACACCATGGTATCTTTTCAGTGATATACTTACTACTGCTTCAGAATAGATGTTTCTACTATAGACTATACCCACATATGTGTATTGGATAAATTTGCCTGTTTCCTACTAATATTTTGAGGGCAAAACAAATAACCTTGAGCTGTTGGCATCTGGTGTTCAAATACCTTTCTAGTTATTTTAATATAAGAAAGATTTTTAAAAGGTTGAAATAGAATGAAGAGACAAGATTATATTTAAATAGAAATAAAAGCAATGAATTCATTTGCTTTTGTGACTCATATCTCCTACTACTGCCATTGAAGTTTTCCTATAAACTTATATTATTTGAGCATAGTGTTTGCAGGTGAAGAGAAAAATGATAAAAAATGACACCAAATAACATATCCCCTTCAAATCCAGACTATTTTTTTCTTCCTCTGAAATCTCTTTGAAATGTATGAATATATCTTCCAGCTACTTATATAATATCATATTGTATGTAAATTAAATTCAAAATAAGATTGCCTAAAGGAACACTTGCATTTCCTTTGACCATGTAATCTGATTTGCTAAGACATTCTTTCCAAATGACAACTGATTGTAAAACTAATGGCTAACAGGAAAATAAATATCATTTGAAGAAGTAACTAAATATTTGAAATGAAAAGATAAAAATATAGCTGCTCAAAAATGCCAAGCAGGTAAAGGCAAGGTAGGTCCCAAATAAAATATAATTCCTGAGATTTGAANTGATTGTAAAACTAATGGCTAACAGGAAAATAAATATCATTTGAACAAGTAACTAAATATTTGAAATGAAAAGATAAAAATATAGCTGCTCAAAAATGCCAAGCAGGTAAAGGCAAGGTAGGTCCCAAATAAAATATAATTCCTGAGATTTGATTGCTGTCAAAACTTTGACCTAAGGCAGACTTATGAAATGGAGTCTTACTATTTTAATGCTCTATTTCTTATGTCACCTTTGCTATTCACTATTTTCAGAAACATATGGATGTGAAAAGACATTCAAAGCTGTGATAAAGTATTAAGGCAGTATTTTTTACATTTTTATATTTAATTTTTTGTGTTACTACTGAAGGAGGAAGCAGAACAGGCTCCATCTTGAAAGCAGGACTCCATCTTGGGCCAGACTGTGGACTTTGAGCTATATGCCCAGTATCTATGTAAATGACATACCAACTGGAAAACCAGGCCCCCGGAAGGAAGAACCCCAGGGCTCATACCTAGACTCTCCATCACCTAAAAATATACCCTAATTANTCCATCTTGAAAGCAGGACTCCATCTTGGGCCAGACTGTGGACTTTGAGCTATATGCCCAGTATCTATGTAAATGACATACCAACTGGAAAACCAGGCCCCCGGAAGGAAGAACCCCAGGGCTCATACCTAGACTCTCCATCACCTAAAAATATACCCTAATTATCTATGTAACTGAATAGAATCATTCATTCTATTATGCTTATTGGGGTATGACCACAGGCCTATTGATAAAGGGGACGACAGAGGATGAGATGGCTGGATGGCATCACTGACTCGATGGACGTGAGTCTGAGTGAACTCCAGAGTTGGTGATGGCCAGGGAAGCCTGGTGTGCTGTGATTCATGGGGTCACAAAGAGTGGGACACGACTGAGCGACTGAACTGAATTGAACTGAACTACCTAGGCTTAAGGAATATGAATCATGGGTTAACTTTTTTTGTATCTTTCTTTTCCTTGGTCCAGACTAGTTTCAGGCAATTTGGGGAGGTGGGTTTGGGCATGTACACTTAGTGTATATAAGGTTTTCACAAAAACTGATCAGGGTCTTTGGCTAGGAAGAGACTTTGCCTTGGGCCCACAGGTGTAATGAACTGCACTCCACTATTTGCATTGTCCTTCTGAGTGAGTTTGTTTACCGAAACATGTGGTTACAACATCACAAATATGTGATATCATAGTGAAATGAATAGACAAATTATTTAATCCCAGATAAAATATAGATGTATATAAGTAGGGTGTTTTGTTCTGGGTTGCTGGTGCTGGGGGTAATAGGAAGAGAAGAGGCAAGATTATGTTTTCAGTAAGTTCTTTATTAGTTGTCCTTTGTGGGAGAAATTACATTTTTTACTAAAGTACTCTCAAGTCTGATTAGACTTAAAATAACTTCACTGAAACAGCAAACACTCTCAGAATCTATAATATACCAAAGCACCTATATGAAACTATCATGACCTTTGTATCTGTTACCTTGTAAACTCTCCAATTACTTGAGCACATTTATTTGTCTCTTCTACATAGTTCAGAGACTTTACAAAACAAACAAACAAACTTATTTCTAGCTGAGGACCATTCTATGCTAATTGGATTAAGCACATCTATTAGGTTATTTTCGGTGTATATTGGTAACCACCATACTCTAAAATTTTGCCATGTCTGGAGACATTTATTAGCAAGCATGCTGACAAAGGTCTATCTAGTTAAAGCTATGGTTTTCCAGCAATCATGTATGGATGTGAGAGTTGGACTGTAAAGAGCACTGAAGAATTGATGTTCTTGAACTGTGGTGTTGAAGACTTTTGAGAGTCCCTTGGACTGCAAGGGGATCCAACTAGTCCATCCTAAAGGAAATCAGTTCTGAATATTCATTGTAAGGACTGATGGTGAAGCTGAAGCTCCAATACTTTGGCCACCTGATGAGAAGAACTGACTCATTGGAAAAGACCCTGATGCTGGGAAAGACTGAAGGCAGGAGGAGAAGAGAATGAGTTGGTTGGATGACACCACTGGCTCGATGGGCATAAGTCTGAGCAGGCTCCAGGAGTTGGTGACAGGAAAGACTGGCATGCTGCAGTCCATAAAGTCATAAAGAGTCAGACACAACTGAGTGACTGAACTGAACTGAATAATGCTAAAGAGTCATACATTCCAGTCATCTTTGCTCTAAGACATCCTGCTGGAAAAGTTTATTTGGAAACATGTGATGGAATTTCAGAGGAATGTTTAGTCAAACCTCTGTTATATCCAGTCCAAGAATAATCTACTGAAGCATCAATGGGACCTTTAAAGAATCAAGGACACCATTCTAAAGGATTCTTGTTACATAGATTCCTAGACTCTTACAACTTGCTTCTTTAGAGGAAACATATTATTTGTTCTTTTTAAAAATAGATAGTCAATGGGAATTTGCTGTATGATTCAAGGAACTCAAACTGGGGCTCTATAACAACTCAGCTGGGGTTGGAAAGGGGAGGGACATGGGAGAAAGGTTCAAAAGGGAGGGGACATATGTATACCTATGGCTGATTCATGTTGATGTTTGGCAGAAACCAACACAATTCTGTAAAGCATTTATTCTTCAATTGAAAAATAATTTTTTAAAAATTAGAAAAATAACAAAACAAACAAAAGTAATACATTATTTTTAAATACTTGAGCTGATTCATGCATCTGGACTTACTCTTAGTGAAAGATGTTGTCCAACATCTGATTTCCTATTTGCAAGTTATTAACTTTAACAACAACAACAAAAATTTCCTACTGTGTTTTAAACAATCAAAAAGCATTTCATAGCATATATATATATATAAAATCACAAAAATCTGGGACAACAAGATCAATTTGTTTAAATGATAGAAAAGTATAGAAGCTAAATTTTCATAATAAAAACAACTTTCATAAAAGGATAGGTATGGACATACTCATATAGTTACTTATTGTGATACACATCACATTCCTATAAAATAAATAATTTTAACAGTGGTGAAGAATTTGCTTGCTAATGCAGGAGATACTGGTTTGATCTCTAGGTCAGGAAGATTCCCCTGGAGAAGGAAATGGCAACCCACCCCAATATTCTTGTGTGGGGAAATTCCATGGACAGAAGAGCCTGGAGGGTTATAGTCCATGGGGTCACAAATGAGTAGGACACAATTTAGCAACTCAACAACAACAAATTTTAAGTTATACAGATTAAAATGTATTTTCATATAAGCACATATATTCTAGAATTTCAAGTGAAAGACTAAATTTCTCAGAAAAATAAACTGTCTCAACAATTAGAACTAAAGGTAAAAGTAAAATTACCTTGGTTTTATGCAGTGCAACCCTAGCAGTAGATAGTATGTAAATCCTAAATAAAATCTAATGAAGGGATATACTACATTCTCTCTCTCACCCTGAACCTGTGACCTCATGGAGAATTCACTGTGACCATCACATGAGAGAGATTAAAAAAAATGGGCCTGGTTTATTATTAGTTATTAGTTATTAGTTCAGAGTTACTGCCATATTTAGGGATGATGCTGAGGAACAGTGGTGAAAATGTCATTTGCTAATGGGCAGAACTTTAAGCAGTATGTTATGTTGTTATTGTAATTGTTTAATTTTTGTTTTTCAGAGAAGATAGAAGGAGGGAGAGATCTAAAGTGGTTCATGAGCACTGAATTAGTGATAATTCCAGGGTTTATGGTTATGGACTTGGAAACACAAAAGTTGGAAATCTACAGATAAGGATATCTATTGCTCTTCAGTCCCTCTGTTGTTTCTGACTTTTTGCGACCCTACAGACTGCTGCAGTCCAGGCTTCCCTGTCTTTTACCATTTCCTGGAGCTTGCTTAAACTCATGTCCATTGAGTCAGCAATGGCATCCAACTATCTCATCCTGTGTCACACCCTAATCTTCCTGTCTTCACTTTTTGCCAACATTAGGGTCTTTTCCAATGAGTCAGCTCTTTGCATGAAGTAGCCAAAGCACTGAAGCTTCAGCCTCAGCATCAGTCCCTCCAATGAATATTCAGGGTTGATTTCCTTTAGGATTGAATGGCTTGATCTCCTTGCAGTCACAGGGACTCTTAAAAGTCCTGCAATACAACAGTTCAAAAGCAAATAAAGGTAAGTGTCATCAAGTAAGCAGAAAGTGTGAAGATCTGTAACCTATATGAATATTAATGGAAAAGCAATTTCAGCAGAGAAAGATCTTAATAAAAGGTAGCAGCATATGCCAAGTATGTTTCTTTGGTATAATGATTATTTTGAGCTGTAGACATTTGAGAAACAGCAAATGCAGATTGTTACCAAATTCAAGTTGAGCTGCTTGCCACTCAACATCTATTGAAGAGCAAAATTCAATTGAAAGGAACTGTGCTGTCAGAAAAGCCTGCAATCTGGAGAGAAGGTAGTCTTATGTCCAGAGACCAACTCTGAAGATTATGCTCAGCCATGAAGCTTTTTAAAGGCAAAGGGGGAAACAATCTCAGTTAATCATTAAGATAGAAGGTTAGATTCTTCATTATTTTTCCATTGTGTGCAAACCTGCTAACTTCTCCTGATCTTCCTTTGTCTGCTCTCTTGTGCATGTTGTTTGCTTGCAAATTTACTAAAGGGAAGTTGAGGGTAGAGAGTCAGTCACTCTTTCACTACTAAATTCTTCATTCTTACTCATTTTAATTCAGGAAAGGAATCAACAGGTTAGGCAAGGGATTGTGTACCTTCAGTAGAGCACTAGTCAGGAGCTGGGTTGAATGTTACCTAGTAATCTCAAAGGTTTAAGGGGAACAGAAATAGGAAAAAGACAAAAGGGCTGCTTACAGGGTTTTCTCTAAACTCCGCTTATCTGCCTAAAGACGGATACTCCAAAAGGAACCATTTGTCATACATTTCTTTCCCAGCAGTTTTATGAACCAGGGAAGATTAGCTATTATCACAGGAGATAAGACTAAAATTCCATATCACTTTCAACCTTTGTTACAAATGATCGTACCTCTAACCTATTTTTCTAGGGTTTATTCATCTCTTCAAAAAATTTCTTTCCCCAAAAAACTTGCATCCCTCCTTCCTTTTTCTTTATAAGGTGAGGTTTAATCTTGAATTCTAAAGGCACAACTTTGTGCTTCTCATTTTTCCTGAATATATCCTGACATGAAATATGCATGTTAATGTGTCTATTGGTTTTTCTCTTATTACAGCAATTTCAGCCAAAAACTCAGAAGGGTAAAGAAAAAATTGTTTTTATTCCTCTTCATCTATTGACCAGGTGAACAAGAAGATGACATATTTGTAATATGACCATAATCTTGGTCCTTATGGACAAAATGACCATGATGGCAGAGATGAACTTTAAGCCTGAGCTCAGCAACATATGCTTACCTCACCAAGGCAGTTTGGCTGTAGACACTGCTGAGTGACAAACATATCAGTGTAGTAGAGAACAAATTAGACTCCATACTAAATCTGTCTATTTTACTGTAAACTTTATGTTCAAGGGATGTTGCCTACAGCTTAAAGTTTACATAATGGCACATCCCTGGGAACCCTGCCTCCCATACCTGAGTATTAAGCTAAAATACTCTTGTTTAAACTCACAGGAAATATCCTGACCAGGCCCACCTGTGAATGGCTACAAGAAAGAAGAAATTAATGCATCCCCTCCAGAGTCTGGCCAAAATCAGGAAATATTTGCAAACAATGATCACCTTTTTCACTTTTCCTCCTCACCTTCCCCTCTTTGCTCTATAAAAGAAAATAGCATCCAAATCCATGAAATACTTTTTTTTTTTTTGGAGACAATAGTCTATCACCTTTTTGGTCTGTTGACTTTCTGAGTAGTTGCTATTCCTTGTCCCAACAACCCATCTTTCATTTAATTGGCCTGTCCTGCAGATGAGTGGAACAAGTCTGGATTTGGCAACATAACAGCAGAGACCAAGCTGAACATGCATTTTAGTACCATTCACCAAAGGGACCAGTCATTCAGGCATCATTGAAGGGAAATCCATTTGTCAGCACTGGAATAAGCCACCAGGATATGGATTGTCTTCCTGGCTCAACATAATTCTGCCATAACCACTATCAGTCAGCTCACAGGATATTTTATTCATTATGTTTTTCCACAGATAAGCCTACTGAAAGGAGATTGACTTAACAGCAAGCAAATTGCTGTAATTGGCTTGTGTTTGTTGAACTCACTCACCCTAAAGTGGTTGGCCTGATTTAGAATTGCTTTATTTGGAAGTTAAATATGATTGCAAGAGGTATATAAGGAGACCAAGTTGACAAAGGGCAGGTTGTGGTGATGTGGACTATAAATTCCTACTTTTGGGTGAAACTGAAACTCAAAGTAAGCAAAGGCTCCTTCCTCAACTGTTGCCTGGTAGGGCTTGGCCAAGATAAAAATGTGTGAGATATTTGAAAGGTGGAAGCAAAGCAACTTTCTGAACTTTAACATGGCTACAAATGAAAGACAGTAGCAGAAATGTTTGTGTTGCATCTTGTGCTCACATTCTTCTATCTTATTTCTAATTTTATTCCTAACTATGAACCTACTAAAGGACAGATCCTGGAGCCTGACATTAAATAACCTACTACAGACTCAGAGAGACAACAATGCCCAGTAAATGTCACCAACTCTCTCTTCCATTTCCTTTTGGGAAGCTGACTTTTTGGGGGTTCTCAGACTGGTTGGTTTGGCGACTCCTTTCTTCTTATAGTCTGTTTCTGATCTTCACTCCACCAGTTTGACTTATTCATTGCTTCACAGAGGCTCTGTGATTGAAGACCAAAACAAATTTCTATTGTCATGATTGAATCAGGCAAGAATTATAAGAGGATGCTAAATTATTAGGTTATGGGAACATTTCCTTCCTCTCTCCTCCTAATAGTACTTAATTGTCAAATTACAAATTTCTTTCTAGCTATTATTGGTCATCAAGGGAGCACATGTTTTGCCTCATGAAATTGATGCAAGTTAACTTATTATCATTAATATTAGAATTCTGCCTTTTGGAATAGAAGTAATTTAGTTTAGTACATTAATATTAGAAAACAACATGCCATATAATATAATATGAAGAATCATATATATACGTATATGTAAATATATGTCACAATTTAGAAGAGTAATAAACTTTGAAGAAAGAAATATGTATTTGTCAAGACTATGCTTACTCCTAGTTAAGAATCAAGCATTCTACTTAACTGATGCGTGTACATGTGTGCAAGTGCATTTTTTTTTTTTTTTTTTTTTTTTCTTTAACAACAACAACAAAAATTTCCTACTGTGTTTTAAACAATCAAAAAGCATTTCATAGCATATATATATATATAAAATCACAAAAATCTGGGACAACAAGATCAATTTGTTTAAATGATAGAAAAGTATAGAAGCTAAATTTTCATAATAAAAACAACTTTCATAAAAGGATAGGTATGGACATACTCATATAGTTACTTATTGTGATACACATCACATTCCTATAAAATAAATAATTTTAAGGTACCTTAAACAAAATTTGGGCTTCCCAGCTAGCTCAGTGGTGAAGAATTTGCTTGCTAATGCAGGAGATGTTGGTTTGATCTCTAGGTCAGGAAGATTCCCCTGGAGAAGGAAATGACAACCCACTCCAATATTCTTGTGTGGGGAAATTCCATGGACAGAAGAGCCTGGAGGGTTATAGTCCATGGGGTCACAAATGAGTAGGACACAATTTAGCAACTCAACAACAACAAATTTTAAGTCATACAGATTAAAATGTATTTTCATATAAGCACATATATTCTAGAATTTCAAGTGAAAGACTGTANCCAATATTCTTGTGTGGGGAAATTCCATGGACAGAAGAGCCTGGAGGGTTATAGTCCATGGGGTCACAAATGAGTAGGACACAATTTAGCAACTCAACAACAACAAATTTTAAGTCATACAGATTAAAATGTATTTTCATATAAGCACATATATTCTAGAATTTCAAGTGAAAGACTGTAAATTTCTCAGAAAAATAAACTGTCTCAACAATTAGAACTAAAGGTAAAAGTAAAATTACCTTGGTTTTATGCAGTGCAACCCTAGCAGTAGATAGTATGTAAATCTTAAATAAAATCTAATGAAGGGATATACTACATTCTCTCTCTCACCCTGAACCTGTGACCTCATGGAGAATTCACTGTGACCATCACATGAGAGAGATTAAAAAAAATGGGCCTGGTTTATTATTAGTTATTAGTTATTAGTTCAGAGTTACTGCCATATTTAGGGATGATGCTGAGGAACAGTGGTGAAAATGTCATTTGCTAATGGGCAGAACTTTAAGCAGTATGTTATGTTGTTATTGTAATTGTTTTATTTTTGTTTTTCAGAGAAGATAGAAGGAGGGAGAGACCTAAAGTGGTTCATGAGCACTGAATTAGTGATAATTCCAGGGTTTATGGTTATGGACTTGGAAACACAAAAGTTGGAAATCTACAGATAAGGATATCTATTGTTGCTCTTCAGTCCCTCTGTTGTTTCTGACTTTTTGTGACCCTACAGACTGCTGCAGTCCAGGCTTCCCTGTCTTTTACCATTTCCTGGAGCTTGCTTAAACTCATGTCCATTGAGTCAGCAATGGCATCCAACTATCTCATCCTGTGTCACACCCTAATCTTCCTGTCTTCACTTTTTGCCAACATTAGGGTCTTTTCCAATGAGTCAGCTCTTTGCATGAAGTAGCCAAAGCATTGAAGCTTCAGCCTCAGCATCAGTCCCGCCAATGAATATTCAGGGTTGATTTCCTTTAGGATTGAATGGCTTGATCTCCTTGCAGTCACAGGGACTCTTAAGNTTTTAATTTCATGGCTGCAATCACCATCTGCAGTGATTTAGGAGCCCAAAAAAGTAAAGTCTGACACTGTTTCCACTGTTTACCCATCTGTTTCCCATGAAGTGGTGGGACCAGATGCCATGATCTTAGTTTTCTGAATGTTGAGCTTTAAGGCAACTTTTTCACTCTCCTTTTTCACTTTCATCAAGAGGCTTTTTAGTTCCTCTTTACTTTCTGCCATAAGGGTGATGTCATCTGCATATCTGAGGTTATTAACATTTTTCCCGGCAATCTTGATTCCAGCTTGTGTTTCTTCCAGTCCAGCATTTCTCATGATGTCCTCTGCATATAAGTTAAATAAGCAGGGTGACAATATACAGCCTTGATGTACTCCTTTTCTTATTTGGAATCAGTTTGTTGTTCCATGTCCAGTTATAACTGTTGCTTCCTGACCTTTCTCAAGAGGCAGGTCAGGTGGCCTGGTATTCCCATCTCTTTCAGAATTTTCCACAGTTTCTTGTGATCCACACAGTCAAAGGCTTTGGCATAGTCAATAAAGCAGAAATAGATGTTTTTTCTGGAACTCTCTTGCTTTTTCCATGATCCAGCGGATGTTGGCAATTTGATTTCTGGTTCCTCTGCCTTTTCTAAAACCAACTTGAACATCAGGAAGTTCATGGTTCAGGTATTGCTGAAGCCTGGCTTGGAGAATTTTGAGCATTACTTTACTACCATGTGAGATGAGTGCAATTGTGCGGTAGTTTGACCATTCTTTGGCATTGCCTTTCTTTGGAATTGGGATGAAAACTGACCTTTTCCAGTCCTGTGGCCACTGATGTATTTTCCAAATTTGTTGGCATGTTGAGTGCAGCACTTTCACAGCATCATGTTTCATGATTTGAAACTGTTCAACTGGAATTCCATCACCTCCATTAGCTTTGTTCATAGTGATGCTTTCTCAGGCCCACTTGACTTCATATTCCAGGATGTCTGGCTCTAGATGAGTGATCACACCATCATGATTATCTGGGTCATGAAGATCTTTTTTGTACACTTCTTCTGTGTGTTGTCTCATGTAATTGTTCAAATGTTCAGAGCATAGTGCTTGTAGTCCGGTGAACTCCTGAAGTGCGGATAAGTTCCAGGCCTGGAAGAAGCTAAATTTTTAAGCTTCTCCATTAAACTCTTCCCAGAAGCCCTTGGTGGCCTCTGCTCAAGTCTATCATCAGCTTATCTTGGAAATTTTTTGATATGATGGTCTAGAAAATTAGAGGTAAATTTCCAGATCCGTTTGTGAAAAAAATAACTGGATGTTAAACAATTTTTTCTTTTGAAAAATAAAAGTTATGATTTTATAACTTGTTAGACAAAGCAAAAAATAGCAGCAGGTAATTTATCTTCACAAGAATGACAGTGTTTCACTAACGGATGCTTATTAGAAAGATATCCCAATCAAGTATTACAAACTATCCTGGGATTTTGTAATGCAATAAAATACTGTTTCAACAAAGTCATAATAATCTATATTTTATGGCTTAATTTAATCCATAACTTATATACATGTTATTTCACCATTTTGTGAATCATCATTTCACATGAAAGCAAGCTGTTGGGGATTTTCTTTCCTCATAAGGGAGATATTTGGGCAAACAATCCAAAACATGTTTTTTCTTCACTATTTTGCGTATTTTTAACCACAGGACTTATGGTAGGTCCCAGAAACATTGTGTTAAAGCTTTCTGTAAATCAGTTGATTGGCTTATATGAAATAATCAAAGGAATGATTTTGTTAAGATTTTACTAAACAGTGATGCTTAATATGCTCTCAAGATACAAATTTTGTTCATAGAAGGATGATGGTGCCATGAGAAAACAAATGTCAGTGTTCAAGCTTGTGTTTTTACTATCAGAACATATGTAACTAAAATCTCCAGAGTCTGTACTATTGTACAGGGACTCTTGTACTTTCCCTGTTTTAGTGTTGGAGTGTATCTTAAGAAATGATAACTATAAACATATATCTGTCTGTCTCTCTGCCTATCTACCTAGTGTTTCTTCCAGGGAGCTGAGTGAGATAGTTTCCAAAGTTTACATTTTTATGATGACTAATAGGACACAGAGGGTGGTGAGATAAAAACAAAAGATTGACAAAAAACTTTCAAAGAAAATATAAGTTGATTAACACAATAAAGACTCAGAAGTTAGTGAGAATAGGTAGCAAAGGGAGGAAAATATAACAACAGCAAAAGCCTAAAGACAGGGTAGATGGAAGACTTGGAGAAGGAGGAATTTAGTAGATGCAATAAGGCAAGAGAACTCTAAATATCAAGACTGAAAAGTATTACTAAATTTTAAGAATCAGATTGCTCTGAATACTCATTAAAAGAACAATAAAAATTTAAAATNAGAAGTTAGTGAGAATAGGTAGCAAAGGGAGGAAAATATAACAACAGCAAAAGCCTAAAGACAGGGTAGATGGAAGACTTGGAGAAGGAGGAATTTAGTAGATGCAATAAGGCAAGAGAACTCTAAATATCAAGACTGAAAAGTATTACTAAATTTTAAGAATCAGATTGCTCTGAATACTCATTAAAAGAACAATAAAAATTTAAAATAATTAATGATAATTATTAATGATTTTATTTTTGTCATTACATGTAAATTTGCTGCATTACATGTAAATTTGCACAGAAACCAAGCCATGGGAATCTACATAATCTATCAGAAATATGTGAGCAAAATTCAGTAAGAAAATGTTCTGCAATATACAGAGGTTTTATAATTGAATTTTAATTTTGAAACTAGAGAAAACAAAAACCAATAAAATTGACAAAGTTTATTAACTATCAGTGACACAGATTATTGGTGAAACTGCTTTTTAAAATTGTTTATGTTTGTAAAGATTTTGAAAGAAGGCACTGTCATTATGAAATGTGAAAATTATGACAACATACTTCCACTTTGAATATTGTGATGGTCTTTGAAGAAACAAGCTCCCAGGCAGTTACTATACATGTCTATTTGCTCCTTTGAGAAATCTACATCCACTTATGGGATAACCTTTAAGCAATTTTTTGTTTAACTACCACTTATAAATCAGAATTTCCTGCAAGCAAAAATCAGGAAGGTTATAACTATCTTTGTGTATAATTTTTCTTGAGTAAACTTAGTACATTCAGGACAAGTACTGGCATAGTAACATTTTTCTTTCAAATGACTGCAAAAATGTATCAACTATTTTTATTGAACTGTAGCAAGAAAGTAAACTGCTTGCCAGAAATTACATTATCTAAAACATTTATTTATTAAAACATTTCTTGGAGGTAGTATTGCTATTAGAATTTTTCTCATCTCGAAATCATATTAAGATATTTAATTTATAATGAAGTCATGTATTTGGTAAATAAATATGTTTATTTCATTTCTTTTTGTTGATATTAAAATATACATACCTACAAAGTAGTATGATATTTGAAGATATAAAATTTCATATCAGAACTTTTTTGACATATGTCATATATTAGTAATAAGCTTTATTAACATATTATGAAATAAACAAGCTATATGACTAAGGTATGGCCATTGGATCCAATGCAAAGGGAAAATCAAAGTGAAAAGCAATATGTTGTAACAAAATACAAAGAACACATTATAAATACATTATAAAATAAATGAACACTTAGTTATATCTAAGAGTTTGCTTGAAATTTAACTCTGGAAAATTTTATAATCTCTTATGCTCTTCAAATACCTGTTAGTAAACTATGAATGGACAATTTCTCATAGTATAGGAGCAACATGCATTAGAAAGAGTACTTGGTTTGGAAAAGGAAATATTAGTATTCAGTGCTCAACAAATTTTAAAACTAGTTACATTTTTAAAAATATGGAAGGTAAGCACTTCCCCCATATAACACTTAACACTTCTCTAAAGATAAAATATTAGTGTGAATATGTTTTTATAGAGCTGTATACAAAATTATTGTCTATAGAATCAAATAATCTTCACCTGTGGGTGAGTAGAATGTCTCAAAGGGAGCAATGATGTCAGCTTTTTGGCTGTGAGCTAGTAAAGGTTTTGAAGAATCCATTCCAGTAAAAGCAGGAAGAAAGGGACAGGGGGAATAAAGAGAGATAATATGAGTCAAATCCACAAAGAAAGAGTGAGATATAGAAAATAAATTACAGACACTTTATAGCAGGAAACATAGTATGTTGAATAAAATATCACCTCCTTTCAAGAGTCTCCTTCTATTCAATAATTATAAAAGTTAACAGTTTTCTGAAAAGGTGAAGCTGAAAAAAAAAGAATAAAAAATATCTAGTTGGATGCCTGTAGTCAAAGAAAAAGAAGGTGGAAAAGAGAAAAAGGAAAGTATATATACATATACACTCCATAGAGTCAAAGCTGGGCTTTTCCAGTAGTCATGATGTATGGATCTAGCAGTTGGATCATAAAGAAAGGTGAGTACTGAAGAATTGATGTTTTTAATTTGTGGTGTTGGGGAAGACTCTTGAGAGTCCCTTGGACAGCAAGGCGATCAAATCAATCAATTCTAAAGGACATCAATCCTGAATATTCACTGAAAGGACTGATGCTGAAGCTGAAGCTTCAGTACTTTGTCCACCTTATATGAAGAGTGAATTCATAGGAAAAGACCCTGATGCTAGGGAAGAATGAGGGCAAGAGGAGAAGGGTGTGGCAGAGGATGAGATGATTAGAAAGCATCACTGACTCAATGGACATGAGTTTGAGCAAACTCTGGGAGACAGTGAAGGAGAGGGAAACCTGGTATGTTGCAGTCACAAAGAGTTGGACACAGCTTAGCAGGTAAATAATAGCAACAAAAGTATTTATATGCATTAGTTGAATTACATATGTTATTGTCTCAGGATGTATTTTTAAAGTGATCAAAATATTTTAGCACTCTTAAAAATTTATTGAGAGGTCTGTGATATGAATTGAATAGTGTATGAACTAAAACTTTGGAGTGTAGACAACAGAGTTAACTAACAACCAAGCTATTTATTTATTTATTTATTTTTGGAGAGAGACAGAGCATAAAATTTCATGGAAAGCACAGCTCTAGTTCTGACTGTTACCGAAGAAAATTTTTGAACACTAAGTTTAGTCAAGCAGGTATATTTTAAAAGTGAGGACAAACAGGTACTATCATGATTACCTGGTGGTTTCTTTCACAATAAAGGTAAGACTTAAGCATGATTTATCTTTTGTCCATATTGAATGTACAACTTGGAAAATTTTGAAATTGAGAAAGGAGTACAAATTTCAAAATTGGGAAAGGAGTAAGTCAAGGATGCATATTGTCACCCTGCGTCTTTAACTTATCTGTTGAGTATGTCATGTGAAATGCCAGGCTGGATAGTCACAAGCTGGAATCAAGATTGCTGGGAGAAATATCAACCTTAGATATGCACATAACACCACTGCATATCTGAAAGTGAAGAGAAACTAAAGAGCATCTTGATAAATGTAAAAGAAGAGAGTGAAAAACCTGACTTAAAACTCAACATTGAAAAAGACTAATATCATGGCATCTGTTCCCATTGCTTCATGGCAAATAGATGGGGGAAAAAATGGAAACTGACAGACTTTATTTTCTTGAGCTGCAAAATGACTGTGGATGGTGATTGCAGCCACGAATTCAAAGACACTTGCTCCTTGGAAGGAAAGATATGACAAACCTAGACAATCTATTAAAAAGCACAGATATCACTTTGCTGACAAAGGTCCATATTTCCAAAGCTATCATTTTTCCAGTAGTCATGTACAGATGTGAGAGTTGAACTATAAAGAAGGCTGAGTGCTGAAGAATTAACCCTTTTGAACTGTGATGTTGGAGAAGACTCTTGAGAGTCCCTTGGATGCCAAGAAGTTCAAACCAGTCACTCCTAAAGGAAATCAACCCTGAATATTCCTTGGAAGAACTGATGCTGAGGCTGAAATGCCAATAATTTGACCTCCTGATGTCAAGAGCCAACTCATTGGAAGGGATCCTGATGCTGAGAAAGACTGAGGGCAGGAGAAAAGAGAGTGACAGAGGATGAGATGGTTGGATGGCATAATTGACTCAATGAACATGAATTTGAATATACTCCTGTAGATAGTGAAGGACAGGAAAGCCGTGTTTCTGCAGTCCATGGAGTCACAAAGAGTCAGACATGACTGAACAACTGAACAAGATCGTGAATGTTTATTTGTGTGTTCATGTGTGTGTGTATCTCTGAATATCTAATTTAAAAAGAACTCTTGACACTTCCTAATCTCATATATTTTATTATTTAGTAATCTCTACATTGTAGTGTGAAAAATACCTTTGGATTTTAATTATTTTAAATGTAATATGATATTGAAAAATAATAAAAAGTTAATGATGGAAATTTTATACAAGAAGAACATAATACAAAAAAGTCAAAGACAATGTAATAAAATCAGAAGTTAGTTTATATGTGTGAACTGAAGCTAATTTACATTTATTTATCTATAAAAATTGTATAATCTGTTAATATATAAGAAATAAGCTAAGGAATTTAAAATTGCTTATAGAACAAAGCATACTATAAAAGATCTTTGTCTACAGTAATAATTAGATACTTTTAAACTAAATGTAATCAGATGCAATTAGCATGAAGATCTGTAACTTACTTTCAGTCGCAAGTTTTTCTGAGAGAAAAATATTTTCTCTTTTAAAGAAAGAAAGATAGCTATTTGTTACTTAAAGGGAATGTAAACAGATAAAGTCTCAGTTCAGTTCATTCACTCAGTCGTGTCCAGCTCTTTGCGACACCATGAACCTCAGCACATCAGGCCTCCCTGACCATCATCAACTCCTGGAGTTTACTCAAACTCATGTCCATTGAGTCAGTGATGCCATCCAACCATCTCATAAAAAAAAAAAAAAAAAAAAAAAAAAAAAAAAAAAAAAAAAAAAAGGTTAAATTAAAAAAAAAAAAAATTCCCAAAAGAAAAATCAATAACCTCAGATATGCAGATGACATCACCCTTATACCAGAATGCTGGAAGTGAAAGTGAAAGTTGCTCAGTTGTGTCTGACTCTTGTGACCTCTTGGACTATACAGCCCATGGAATTCTCCAGGCCAGAATACTGGAGTGAATAGTCTTTCCCTTCTCCAGGGGACCTTCTCAACCCAGGGATCAAATCCATGTCTTCCATAATGGAGGAGGATTCTTTACCTGTTGAGCTACCAGGGAAACCTACGAATGAATACTGGAGTGGGTAGTCTATCCCTTCTCCAGCAGATCTTCCTCATCCAGAAATCTAATCAGGGCCTCCTGTATTGCAGGTGGATTCTTACCAGCTGAGCTACCAAGGAAAGAGGAACTAAAGGGCCTCTTGATAAACGTGAAAGAGAAAAAACTGGCTTAAAACTTAACATTCTAAAAGCTAAAATCATGGCATCCAGTCCCATCACTTCATGGCAGATAGATGAGGGAAAAATGGAAACAGTGACAGACTTTATTTTCTTGGACTCCAAAATCACTGCAGATGGTGAATACAGCCAGAAAATTAAAAGACATTTACTTCTTGGAAGAAAAGCTATGACAAACCTAGATCAGTTCAGTTCAGTCACTCAGTCGTGTCCGACTCTTTGCGACCCCATGAATCGCAGCACGCCAGGCCTCCCTATCCATCACCATCTCCCAGAGTTCACTCAGACTCACATCCATCGAGTCTGTGATGCCATCCAGCCATCTCATCCTCGGTCATCCCCTTCTCCTCCTGCCCCCAATCCCTCCCAGCATCAGAGTCTTTTCCAGTGAGTCAACTCTTCACATGAGGTGGCCAAAGTACTGGAGTTTCAGCTTTCACATCATTGCTTCCAAAGAAATCCCAGGGTTGATCTCCTTCAGAATGGACTGGTTGGATCTCCTTGCAGTCCAAGGGACTCTCAGGAGTCTTCTCCAACACCACAGTTCAAAAGCATCAATTCTTCAGCGCTCAGCTTTCTTCACAGTCCAACTTTCACATCCATACATGACCACAGGAAAAACCATAGCCTTGACTAGGCGGACCTAGTAATGGCGGACCTAGTAATTAGTCGGCAAAGTAATGTCTCTGCTTTTGAATATACTATCCAGGTTGGTCATAACTTTTCTTCCAAGGAGTAAGCATCTTTGAATTTCATGGCTGCAGTCACCATCTGCAGTGATTTTGGAGCCCAAAAAAATAAAGTCTGACACTGTCTCCACTGTTTCCCCATCTATTNTTCGGCGCTCAGCTTTCTTCACAGTCCAACTTTCACATCCATACATGACCACAGGAAAAACCATAGCCTTGACTAGGCGGACCTAGTAATGGCGGACCTAGTAATTAGTCGGCAAAGTAATGTCTCTGCTTTTGAATATACTATCCAGGTTGGTCATAACTTTTCTTCCAAGGAGTAAGCATCTTTGAATTTCATGGCTGCAGTCACCATCTGCAGTGATTTTGGAGCCCAAAAAAATAAAGTCTGACACTGTCTCCACTGTTTCCCCATCTATTTCCCATGAAGTGATGGGACCGGATGCCATGATCTTCATTTTCTGAATGTTGAGCTTTAAGCCAACTTTTTCGCTCTCCTCCTTCACTTTCATCAAGAGGCTTTTTAGCTCCTCCTCACTTTCTGCCAGAAGGGTGGTGTCATCAGCATATCTGAGGTTATTGATATTTCTCCCGGTCAATCTTGACACACCTAGATAGCATATTAAAAAGCCGAGACATTACTTTGCTGACAAAGGTCCATATAGTCAACTACGATTTTTCCAGTAGTCATGTATGAATGTGAGAGTTTGACCATAAAGAAGGCTGAGTGCCAAAGAATTGATGCTTTTGAACTGCATTGTTAGAGAAGACTCTTGAGAGTCATTTGGATTACAATGAGATCAAACCAGTTAATCAACCCTGAAAGTTTATTGAAAAGACTGATGATGAAGTTGAAGCTCCAATACTTTGGCCACCTGATGCAAAGAAGCGACTCATTGGAAAAGACACTGATGTTGGGAAAGATAGCAGACAGAAGGAGGAGGGGATGACAGAGGACAAAATGGTTGAATGGCAACACCGACTCATTGGAGATGGCGTTTTAGCAAGCTCTGGGTGATGGAGGCACCCCACTCCAGTACTCTTGCCTGGAAAATCCCATGGATGGAGGAGACTGGAAGGCTGCAGTCCATGGGGTCGCTGAGGGTCGAACAGGACTGAGTGACTTCACTTTCACTTTCATACATTGAAGGAGGAAATGGCAACCCAGTCCAGTGTTCTTGCCTGGAGAATCCCAGGGACAGGGGAGCCTGGTGGGCTGCCGTCTATGGGGTCGCACAGAGTCAGACACGACTGAAGTGACTTAGCAACAGCAGCAGGGAGATGGAGGAGGACAGTGAAGCCTGGTGTGCTGTAATCCATTGATTCAAAAGAATAAGACACAACTGAGCAACTGAACAATGGACAACAACAGGGACTGATGTGAAAAAGTTATCCAGATACATTGTGACATAGAAGGACAACTGTATTAGTTTTCTGCTGCTACCATACCGAATCACCACCAACTTAATGGCTTAACCTAACACAAATTGATTCTTTAGATCAACAGATTCTTCAGATTAGAGATCTGATAGCTTGGCTGGGTCTTTGCTCAGAATATCAGAGTCTCACAAGACCAAAATCAAGGAGTTGCATGTTTGTGTTTCTATAGACTTGAGGACAGAATATTTTTCCTGACTCATTCAGACTGTTGCCAGAACTCAGACTGTTGATTGAGGCAGGATGACTGAGGTCTCTGTTTCTTTGTTGCCTGTTATCTAAGGGTCATTCCCAATTTGGAAAGATCACTTACCTCTGGGTTCATGATTACCTTTATCCATCTCTAAAGCCTGTGTCCACAGGTGGGATTGTTAGTCTGCAAACCTCAGATCTAATCCAGTCTTCTCTGCAGGGAACTCTCTAAACACTTCTGCCTTCCTCTTCCACTCTGAAGTGCTCATGTGACTGTCTTGAGCCTACCCAGGTAATCCAGGACAATACTCCTATTTGAAAGTATGTAACATAAGTACATAAGTTGTCTCTTTTGCCACTTGATATAATGATTGGAGAAGGCAATGGCAACCCACTCCAGTACTCTTGCCTGGAAAATCCCATGGGAGAAGGAGCCTGGAAGGCTGCAGTCCATGGGGTCGCAAAGAGTCAGACAAGACTGAGCGACTTCACTTTCACTTTTCACTTTCATGNTGCCACTTGATATAATGATTGGAGAAGGCAATGGCAACCCACTCCAGTACTCTTGCCTGGAAAATCCCATGGGAGAAGGAGCCTGGAAGGCTGCAGTCCATGGGGTCGCAAAGAGTCAGACAAGACTGAGCGACTTCACTTTCACTTTTCACTTTCATGAATTGGAGAAGGCAATGGCAACCAACTCCAGTGTTCTTGCCTGGAGAATCTCAAGGATAGCAGAGCCTGGTGGGCTGCCATCTATGGGGTCACACAGAGTCAGACACAACTAAAGTGACTTAGCAGCATAATAAAGAGAGGTTCCATCTGTTATTGTGTGGATACCTTCTGGGAATCAATATTCTATATATCTAGCATGTTACTATCTGTTTCAGAAAAACAAATGTTACAACATATTTGGTTATATAAAGGATATCTCTAGAGTTTACCTTAAAAACCAAGAAAATTCTGACGAGGAAATCTGATTGCCCCATATCTGGAAATATGGCAGTGGAAAACACCTAGTGAGAAAAATTTAGTGTAATATGAAAAAAAATCTGCAATGAAAAATGATTATATGAAAAAAACTTCAGCTAGTCAACACATGTTAATAATTGTTATAAAGAAGGCTCTAGAGCAAAAGGCTTTATAGAGAAAATAGGCCATTAGGTAGTATAATATATGAATGAGCATAAACCATTTAAAAAATAGAAACAAAGAAAGAATTAAAAACAAAATTCATAGGAGAAGAACAATAAGATGAGAGAAGAAAGAGAGGTTTAAAAAAATAATGGATAAGTGTGTGTGTGTGTTCATAAATGTTTTTCTCTAGAATATGAATAAAGATACAAAAGGTGGTGTTTGCTGAATACTCACATTATGGAGAAGATGTTCTTAATGGGGATGATGTGATGTAAGAGAATGCTGACTATGGGAAACCTCATCTTACTTAGGAAACTCAAAATATTTAACTGTTATTGAACAATTAAAAAGTGGTGGAATACTTTTGAATGTAATGATTGACATTTAATTATATTAGACTTTTATATGTGTCTGAATAAACCTACATAGAATTTTTCATTTGGGAGAAGGAATAAGTAACCAGCATAACCAATAAAAATAGTACATGATCTTTCTTTAAAGAAGAGATGAAGACTATTGGATTAGGAAGCTTCTAACATGATTTCATATTCATGAATAAGAGACATTTTTTTGGATTCGATTTTTTTCAGATTTGCCTTTCCACCAAAGCAGGAAGAATAAGAAAAGGTGTATGAGAGAAGGTCCAGGAGTGTATCATACTAGTAACAAAAACAGAAAGCCAATGAATAACAAAGCACAGACTATTCCAAGATGGTAGGGTGAAATCATCTTTTAATCAAAAACATGTTTAAATAGAAATTCAACTGTGTTCAATTACTTGGTAAAGAGATACTATGTCAGCTAAACTGCTTAGTTGTATAACAGAAAAGATCAGTAAAATAGACCTCACTATCTATGAGGAAATGCATAAATCAATTACAATTAACTAAGGAAATGAATGAAGACTTATTTCCCTTTCTATGTACATGTAGTTTATAAAAAACTGCAAAAAGAAAACATTTACAATATTTAAGCTGTCAAAAGTAAAGGATACAAATACTTCAAGTCTAGAAATTGGATAGATTATTCAATAATTGAAAACAATGGAGCTTAGAGAAACATATTGGATTACATTAGAGTAAGACACAACAATCATTAAAACAAATGGGTTATACTGAGAAATTATATTTTGTTGAATTAGTTTCCATAGCAAGAGAATGAGTGAAGTGAGTGAAGTCACTCGGTCGTGTCTGACTCTGTGGCCCTATGGACTGTAGCAGCCTACCAAGCTCCTCTGTCCATGGGATTTTCCAAGCAAGAGTACTGGAGTGGGTTGCCATTTCCTTCTCCATAGAAAGAGAATGGAGCTGTGTAAAAAGCAACATGTTTTGAAGGAGAATCCTGCTCCCTTAAAATTTTTTATGTGTTTATTACAGAAAATTTGTTGTGTGATGGACAGAAAGATGTCAAAGGAAAGGAAAGGAAAGTGAAGTCACTCAGTTGTGTCTGACTCTTTGCGACCCCATGGACTATAGCCTACCAGGCTCCTATGTCCATGGGATTTTCCAGGCAATAGTACTGGAGTGGATTGTCATTTCCTTCTCCAGGGGATCTTCCCGACCCAGGGATCAAACCCAGGTCTCCTGCATTGTAGACAGACACTTTACTGTCTGAGCCACCAGGGAAGTCACAGAAAGATGTCAAAGGCATATTCTAAAAAGATAAAAATATATTGGCAAAGTTACAAAACTCTGTGAGAATGTTTACATATGTAGCAGTTAATACAGTTGGCTCACAAACAAATGTGTAGTTTCCCTTGTTTCCAGAGATTCTATATATTCAGTAAGAGAGGAAGATTTAGTAAATGGAGTTTGCCATTTTTGTGGGAGTTTCTGACGCTGGGAAAGATTGAAGGCAGGAGGAGAAGGGGACAACAGAGGATGAGATGGTTGGATGACATTACCAACTCAATGGACATGAGTTTGAGTAAACTCTGGGAGTTGGTGATGGACAGGAAGGCCTGGGACTCCAGTCCATGGAGTCCCAAAAAGTCAGACAAGACTGAGTGAACTGAATTTCTCTTCTAAGTGGCTTCCCAGTTGGCCTTGGCAGTAAATAACCTGCCTGCCAATGTAGAAGATGTAAGAGATGCAGGTTCACTCCCTGGGTCAGGAAGATCCTCTGAGGGAGGAAATAGCCACTCCAGTATTGTTGCCTGGAGAATCCCATAGACAGAGAAGCCTGGTGGGTTAGACATGACTGAAGCAACTTAGCATGCACAAGTGCTCTTACACACTTTCAAGACTGGCTGAGGACACTGTATGCCAAAGGCCCGATGGTCCTGAAAGTCAGCTCTTAGACAAGGGAAACCAGAGTCAATTTTCCTCGTGTGTTATTTTTCAACCAATCCTGATTTCAAACCCTTCTAAAAGGATGAACCTTAGAATTAAAGGACAGAAGTGTATTAATAATTAGGAAGTTTCATTGGAAGATAAGATCCAGATTATACAGGTTCTGAGCTTAGTTTTATATTGTGTTAGACATATGTGACTGTCTCTGAAGTATATAATCTCATCAAGCAGGCCTTTTAGGCACATGGAGGAAATAAAGCTGGGATAAGGAAAGCAGCCTTACAGTAGCAGCCTTACAGTAACATTTAATGCTTATATAGTCATGATTTAAAAAGCAGACAATGCCTATACTTTTTGTGGGTTATATATATATATATATATATATATATATATATATATATATAAAATTGCTTTAAATCTCCTGTGAGAAAGGAGTGCTCAACTAAAATGTAGTAGAACATTTTTAAACAACATAGTATCAGTTGTAATGCATGAAGACAATGCCTCATAATAGAGTAAAAGACAATAAAAGTTTCATAAATTTAATACATTAAAACAAGGTAAAGAAGGATAATCATACTAAGATTATTTTACTATGCAGAATAAAGAACAATGAGAGAAAAAGGAAGGGAAGAAAAAAAGAAGGAAGGCAGGAAGGAAAGAAGAAAAAGATGGGGGAAAAAGTCACTTATGTAGACAGCCTTAAAGGCTTTTCACATTTTAAAGTTTCTGTCTCTTGAAATACTTCCTCACCCTTTCTCTGCTGTTTTCTCTATGCAAGGAACCTGACCCCCAGAAGATTTTTCCTGATACCCATGTCTGTAAACTTTTGGATAAATGTGATCAACAAAGAGTGCTGGCAAAATTTTGATAAAAGTTGAAGCTTCCTGTGGTTGCTAATGCCTGGTTTCCTCACCATTCACTTTGATTCTATGCACCTCCAATTTCTTACATTCACTTTTCTTATCTAGATAATGAAGCATTATGGATTCTGGATCTTGCTTCACAGCGCTAGGAGTCTTTCAGTGAACAAGGAGAAAGTCTTGATTCGATGTTTTCATTTGGACAGTATAAAATACATTAGAAATCTGAGGTTGAAGATAAAATCTATCTGGAAATAAAAGAGTGCAGATATATTAATGGGATATGATTTCACCATAGATATTTGTACTTTTAATGTTTCTGGTGACAAACTTATTATGTTTTCCCTGGATAGCAAAGAACAAAATCAGAACGTATAAAAATGTTTTTTTCATATCTTATGAAAGGCAAATTATGTGATGGTCCATTTAATGTTCCAATAAAAAGAAAATAGAAGAAAAATACCAAAAACAATGAAAAGATAGATAGGCAACTCTCTACTGCAAAAGAGTAGAAATCACAGTTTTAATTCTTATGAATTGTGGCCTTCCTTAAATATTTCAAGAACTTTTAATATTTTTACATTAATTATCAAAGAGACTACAGGAGTAGTTTATTAAAAATGAATGAACTTGCTTTATAAAAAGTGTTTTAATGTGCTTTTCTAAACATGTTTTATTGTTTTTTACAAAAAATAAAAATAAAGCCACATTCTACCTGCAGTGATCTCATTATACTACTTTCATGTTTTTGCCTAACACCTTCAAAGTCTTAGTAATTGTGTTGCAAGAAGAGAGACCCTTTCCAGGGCCCGAAACCGGATCTTTATAAAAAGTGTTTTAATGTGCTTTTCTAAACATGTTTTATTGTTTTTTACAAAAAATAAAAATAAAGCCACATTCTACCTGCAGTGATCTCATTATACTACTTTCATGTTTTTGCCTAACACCTTCAAAGTCTTAGTAATTGTGTTGCAAGAAGAGAGACCCTTTCCAGGGCCCGAAACCGGACTCTTGTCTAACACTCGGAAATGAATTGTCTGAGGAGACACATGTGCTGACAAAGCAAGAGATTTTATTGGGAAAGGGCACCTGGGTGGAGAGCAGTAGGGTAAGCGAACCCAGGAGAACAGCTCTGCCACAGACTGGCTCAGAGTCCTTCCTGGTGGGGCATGCCTTGTTCTGCCAAGATGGATGCCAGTGAGAAAGATTCTGGGAGATGGTCAGACAGGTGGTATCTCCTTTAGACTTTTCCTGAACTCTTCCAGTTGGTGGTGGCTTATTAGTTCTGTGTTCCTTACCAGGACCTCCTGTCATAAAACAACTCATGCAAATGGTTNTGCCAAGATGGATGCCAGTGAGAAAGATTCTGGGAGATGGTCAGACAGGTGGTATCTCCTTTAGACTTTTCCTGAACTCTTCCAGTTGGTGGTGGCTTATTAGTTCTGTGTTCCTTACCAGGACCTCCTGTCATAAAACAACTCATGCAAATGGTTACTATGGTGCCTGGCCAGGATGGGGTTTCAGTCACTGTGCTTGCCCTGACAGTTGGCTGCTCACTGCTCAAAAGCAAACACTTGAGGGTGAGTGTTGGTAGGAACAGAAAGTTTGCTTTACCCAGGAGGCTGGCACCATAAGGACAAGGTAGACTCACGTCTCAGAACCTAGATTCTGCTTGGCCATGTCAATTTTTAAAGGGCAAAGGGGGAAGTAATCTCAGGTATTCATTGAGATGGTGTGTCAGATTGATCATCATCTCCCACTGCTCAGGTTTATTAACTCCTTGTTATTTTTCATTAGATGCTATCTCATTCATGAAGTTTGTTTGGGAGATTATTGAAGGGGAAAGAGGGGGAAAGATCTAGTCATCTGTTAATTACTTATTCTTCATTTCTATTTCTTTGATCTAAGGGGGGAAAAAATAAATTAGCAATGTTTTGTGTGATCAAAAGATTTGAAATGTGTGCTTGGGTTGGAGATGAGTAGAGCATGGGGATCTCTGGTTTAAAAGTTAGTTACAATATACCTTTGCTAAACTGACAAGACAAAAGGGACCTCCTGCAGAGAGCTGCTTCCTACAAAGAGCTCTTACCTGCAAAGAGCTGCTTACAAAGCAGGTAAATTGCAGATAGAGCTGCTAGCATTAGGAAGATAAAACTTTATTGATTGCTGTGGGGCTTTGGAATTTAACTCAGCGAACCTATCTTATATAAAATGTTATATACATTCCCTGGTGGCTCAGAGGTTAAAGCGCCTGCCTGCAATGCGGGAGACCTGGGTTCGATCCCTGGGTTGGGAAGGTCCCCTGGAGAAGGAAATGGCAACCCACTCCAGTATTCTTGCCTGGAGAATCCCATGGACAGAGGAGCTTGGTGGGCTACAGTCCACGGGGTCGCAAAGAGTCCGACACGACTGAACGACTTCAGTTTCACTTTCACTGTACATTTTCAGTTAATTGTACTTTTAATTACTAAGCAGTTAAAGAAACTATACATTGCATACAATTAAGAAAATGTGATGTGATATTCATAAATATATGAATAGATACATCCTATATAATAGTTTCATTTTAAATTGAAAAGTATAGAATACATTTAATTAAGTATATACAAAAATTAACCAATCTTAGAGACTAACTAGCAAATGTAAACCACCTACCCACACTCCAGGCCAAAGTAGATTTTCTTGACACAGAAGTCCCACTCATGACCCTCCTGATATCACCCTCCCTCAGTTCCTTCCTAAACAATTGAACAATCTGCTGTACTCAACAACTCCCATATCCTTGCCACAGAGTCTTCCAGAAACCAAGGAAATGCTCTACAATCGGTCATCCTCTGAAGTCTTAGCATCTTCCAGTGAATTATCCTTTATTTGTCTGGTAAATAAGGGATGTGAGAGCCAAACATATTCCATTAGACAAAAGTATAAAAGGGTGTCAAGGGATTATTTTTGAGAATTAGAACTATAGTTAACCTCATCTAGAAGAAAAAGAAAGAATATCTGCTGAAAAAACTCCAGACAGTCCTTGTCACTGTTTCCTGTTCCCTGCTTCCACTAGGCTGAATCAAGGGCTAATCATCTCCTTGCATTTCCTTATAGTTTTTACCATCCACAGATATGTCTGTAAACATTAAAAGATGTTGAACTTTGTCTTTAGAAATATTTATATTTAGCTGTGCTGGGTCTTCCTTTCTGGATGTGGATTTTCTTGAGTTTCAGCAACCAAAGTCTACTCTCTAACTGCAATGAAAGGCTTCTCATTGCGGTGGCTTCTCTTGTTGTGAAGCGTGGGCTCTAGGGTGTGGAGGTTTCAGTAATGTCACATGGGACTCAGTTGCCTCATGTTGAAGGAGGAAACAGAACAGGCTCCACCTTGAAAACAGGACTCCATCTTGGGCCAGACTGTGGACTTTAAGCTATATGCCCAGTATCTATGGAAACGACACACCAACTGGAAAACCAGAGCCCCCAGATGGAAGAGTCCCAGGACTTATACCTAGACTATCTGTCACCTAAAAGGATAACTTAATTATCTGTGTAGCTGAATAGAATTATAAATTCTACTGTGCTTATTGGGCTATGACCATAGGCCTATTGATAATTGTCCACTGTTAACCACCTAGGCTTAAGGCATATAAATCATGGGTTAACTTTGATTGTATCTTTCTTTTCCTTTGTTCAGACTAGTTTCGGGGAATTTGGGGAGGTAGATTTGGGCACATGCACTTAGGGTATATAAGGTTTTCACAAAAACTGATCAGGGTCCTTGGCTAAGAGGAGACTCTGCCTTGGGCCTACCAGTGTAATAAACTGCACTCCAATATCTGCATTGTCCTTCTGAGTGAGTTTGTTTCCTGGCTACAACAATGGCCTGGGGATCTTTCCAGAGCAGGGGTAAACTGGTGGCTCCTGTATTGCAAGGCAGATTCTCAATCATGACAGTACCAGGGAAACCCTGAACTTTGTCTTTTAATGTTAGATATTTTTATTCACATTGTACTTTTAGATTAATTCATGATGCTAAGTGCCACATTTGTTTCAATGTGGCATAATATTTTATTATATGATTATTGTTGTTTTTTGTTGTTTAACCTCTAAGTCCTATCCAACTCTTTTTGACCCTCTGGATTGTAGGCTACCAGGCTCCTCTATCCAAAGGATCTCACAGGCAAGAATACTGGTATAGGTTGACATTTCTTTCTCCAGGGAATATTTACCAACCCAGGGATCAAACCTGAATCTCCTGCATTGCTGGTGGATTCTTTATCACTAAGCCAGCAGGGAAACCTCTCTACAAATATTACAGAACTTATTAATATATTCTACTTTAATGAACATTTTGCTTGGTTCATTTTTGTTATTATCAGCAAAGCTTGAGTAAAAATTTTATATCTCTCCTGCTGAAAATATTGTTTTCTTTCATATCTTTTCTTAGGTTTTGATTGTCATTCTTTAGCTTCTGAAGAGGTAAGTTTTGGTCATTGATTCTTAGCATTTCTCCCTTTCTAATAGATGGCATCACTGACTCAATGGACATGAGTCTGAGTAAACTTCGGGAGTTGGTGATGGACAGGGAGGCCTGGCATGGTACAATCCATAGGGTCACAAAGAGTCAGACACAACTGAGCGACTGAAGTGAACTGAGCTGAATTGAATACATGCATTTGGATCAAATATATTTTTATTACTGTTCAATGCAAAAAATGTTAAATTTTGTAATAGCAATTATTTTTTACCCCTTTGATTTTTAACGGTCTTGTTTAATTTACAACTATTGAGAATTTCCTACTTATCTCTGTGGTACTTATTCCTATGTTAACTCCACAATGATAAGGGGACATAATTCTTTATATTTGTTATTTTCAAATGTGTTGTGACTTGTTTTATGCCTCAACATCTGGTCTCTTTGATGAAACATTTGCTATGTACTTGAAAAGAATGTCTTTTGCAGCTGTTGGGAATAATGTTCTATATATGTCAATTAGGTCAAGTTGATTTAATGTCTTGCTCATATTTTTTATATTGTTACTAAAGTTTTTTTTTCTTTTTGTCTGCTTCTTTTACCAGATACTAAGAAAGATGTGTTAAAATGCCAAATTATGATTGTAGATTATTTTTCCTTTTAGTCCTATTAACTTGATTGGATACCAAAAGAGGAACTCCCCAGGTCATTAGGTGCCCAATATGCTACTGGACAACAGTGGAGAAATAACTCCAGAAAGAATGAAGGGATGGAGCCAAAGCAAAAACAACACCCAGCTGTGCATGTGACTGGTGATAGAAGCAAGATCCAATGCTGTAAAGAGCAATATTGCATAAGAACCTGGAATGTCAAGTCCATGAATCAGGGCAATTTGGAAGTGGTCAAACAAGAGATGGCAAGGGTGAACGTCGACATTCTAGGAATCAGAAAGCTAAAGTGGACTGGAATGGGTGAATTTAACTCAGATGACCATTATATCTACTACTGCGGGCAAGAATCCCTCAGAAGAAATGGAGTAGCCATCATGGTCAACAAAAGAGTCTGAAATGCAGTACTTGGATGTAGTCTCAAAAACGACAGAATGATCTCTGTTCGTTTCCAAGGCAAACCATTCAATATCATAATTATCCAATTCTATGCCCCAACCAGTAATGCTGAAGAAGCTGAAGTTGAACATTTTTATGAAGACCTACAAGAACTTTTAGAACTAACATCAAAAAAAAAAAAAAAAA
>SJYX01021647.1:0-16036 GCA_006410675.1 Oreotragus oreotragus
GAAAGCATCAAGAATCCCTTAGAATATGTGGCATGGATTATGGAGGAGCTGATTTTCTCGTCAGGTACCAGTAGCACTGAGGTCAACTTTGCTGTTGATGAGGCTTTTGAAATGCCTTCCACACGTATCTCTGCCAGTCAGTGGAGGAATACGGTAGGGTAACTCAGCCTTCACGTGGCTGGTTGAAGCCCTCTGCCCAGGGTAGAAGGAACAGGTTGATTCTGTGAGGTAGGACACTGCCTCTTATGACCCAGAGTATCAGCAGTATGATCCTTCCACTAGAGCTCACTGGTGTCTACAAGTGCCCCAAGCAGAGGAAGAGAATGTGAGTCTAGTGTGTGAGAGGAAAATCCTTCTAGGTGCCCCTGGTCCAAGACTGGTCCTGCACTATCCTCTCCCTGACTGCATGGCATGCTTGTCTCTATTCTGGAACCCACGGAGTGGAGAGGTTCTAAGTTCATGCTCTGGGATCACACCGCCTCTTCACCTTCACCCTCCCATCCTATTTCAGTCTCAGCTCTGCCATTTACTGGCTGGGTGGCCTTAGGCAAGTTAGTAACTGATCTGTGTCTCGTCTTTTCCCATCTGAAAACGGGGATCATTGTGATGCCTCATTCATGGAGTTGGGGCTTCCCAGGTGGCACAGTAGTAAAAGAATCTGCCGGCCAGTGCAGGAGATGCAAGAGATGCAGGTTCGATCCCTGGGTTGGGAAAATCCCCTGGAGTAGAAAACGGCAGCTGGCTCCAGTATCTTGCCTGGAAAATTCCATGGTCAGAGGAGCCTGGTGGGCTACAGTCCCCGGGGTCACAAAAAGTCAGACTGTGCACACACACACACTCATGGAGTTAGAGCGCTGGTTTTCATTTTAGTTTTGACTTGTGATCGACAGTAAGAAATACATTCTACATCATGATCCAGTACACACATTCCTACACACACACACACACACACACACACACACACGTGTATGTATAACTGGAAAAAGTTGATGATTCATGGTATTCTCTTTTCTATTCTGTTCTTCCGTTAAACAAACGGATGATTGAGAACCATTAAATTGATTTTCACTAGTTACACGGATTTGAAAAACACTGGGTTAAGGTCTTTCTGGAGTATTGTGTTCAGATCCCAAAGCTATACTTTTCTTATATACGTCATGTTTTAAGAGGACTGTTTTCAAGGGACAGGATGTCCAAAAGAGAATGGGGATGGTATTTCATTCCACTGTTCTTTCTCTTTCTTCCTTTTCCAACCTCCAATCCACTCCCTCGTTTGGTTATTTCTTCATCCATTTACCCATTTATCATAGGTTTAAGCACCTGTTTCATCTGGTTAGGAGACTCCAGGGGAGATTTGCTCTGTAAATCATATGAAAGAGGAACTAGACCTTTTCCTTGCAGTCCCCTAAGCAGAACTGGGATTTCTGGGTGAAAGTGACAGAGAAGTGAACTGGGGTATCACTTAGGAAGTGTATTCCAGTCTTGGATACAACTGGGCATTGGGTCTGGCTGCCTGTGAGACTTCTCTGTAAGTGAGTGTTCAGAGGTGGGAGGAGTGGAACCACGAGGTGACTTCCAGTGTTGGGTAGAGGGGAGGCTGAGGTTGGTTCTTCACCCCTTGCTCCACTGATCCTGCGGTCTGCTTTCCTCACTGCAAGGGCTGCTGTGGCTATGGGAGAAGAAACCATCTAGTTGGGGTTCTGTACTCCCCCTCTGACAGCTAAAGCAACTCCATTTCTGTTTTACACAGTGGGATTCTCTGTATAAAAGAGAAAAAGGGCAGGAGACATGTTCCAATGATGCTAAAAAAATTTTTTTTTTTAATCTTTAAACGAGGAACACATTAAGTCCCTGTGAGTCTTAGAAGTAATCATTTCTAGGATTCTGGGACTCATTTTTTCCCTTAAAAACAAGTCCATTAAAATTACAGCATAAGCCTTTGTTTTGTACTCTTAAATCTAGATATAATTGAGAGCGAGAGTTAAAGAATGACAAGGCTGGCAGGATAATGGATTGAGGTGTTATTTGTGTTGGTGGTTTTTCTTCTCCTCATCCCTCCTCCCTATCCGGCCATCCTCCCTGCCAGGCAGAGAGCAGAGAGCCAGTGCCTCTATGCTCCATCACCTCAGGGGGTGTTGGTGAAGCTGCAATTCCAAGTCCCCAGTAGATAACTGGTCTTTCAGGCTTTTGTTGATTGAAAGCCTGAGATTAGAGAGAGGGCTGTGATGAAAGACAGGGAAGGAGGAGTGAAAGGGAGGTGGTTGGGTAGGTTCTGGGAGGAATGAGGAACCAGCAGAATTAGGGAGGGCAGCGTCTGCTGTGGTGTTCCCTTAAGGAGGCCCAGCCCCAGGCATCCACGTTCCTTTGATCCACCAAAACCACAGTGCTGTCAGCCTCTGGTGGGTATTTGGAGATAGTCTGCAGTGCTTCTCAAACATTAACGTTCATGTGAATCACCTGGGGATCTTGATATAACACAGATTCCGATTCAGCAGGCCTGGAGTGGATCCTGAGACTTTGCTCTTCTAACAGGTGCCCCGGGACTCTGATAAGGCCTGTCCTCAGACCACACTTGGAGCTACAAAGAGCTCCAGAGGTTGCTGCCTTGTTTTCTGGACATAACCTAAGCCTTTCAGACCCTTGTGCCTCCTTACAACAGGGAAGACCTTCCCACTATAATGGGACTGGAATTTTCCATCAGCAGAGTGTAAAGAGATGCGCCGTTAGTTTTGATTTGGAAGAATCACAGGCAGCTTTGAACCTGCGACTGCAAATCCATAGGCCCCTTGCAGGTTAGGTTGCATCTCCATGGGAAATTCGAGGGCCAAGGCCGAAATCTAACCGCTGTTCCCTCTCAGGTGAGAAATCACAGTTCTTTGTTTGGTTTTCTGAGAGGCACTTGAGGCAGGAGAAGAGCCCTCTTGCATCCCCCTCTTTCCCACCCCAGGGTGGGTGGTGGGTGGTGGTTAAATCCCTTACTAGCTGCTTATCTGAATCTATCTGGGAGGAATTTTATCTGTTCCCTATCTTGCTTTGCTTAGAGGCAGGAGTCCATCTGTTTGTGTCCTCTCCACTAGCCTGGGATAAGAGATAAATCTAGGAGCCTCAAAGGAATGCAATGAACACAGCAGGCTCCTCTGTTTGTCTCTTTGGGAACTGGTGTTAGTATCCATCAACCCTGTTTACCTGTTCATCTCTACTTTGTTTGCTTGCGTGTCTTACCTGGGAATATACATTATTTTGCAAAGAATAGAAAAAAACAAAACAAAACAAAACTAACTCTTCTCAGCCTATCCAACCTCAGGGGAACTCTTATTAAAAGGGAGTCTGCCTCCTTTCCTCAGAAGGCCTAAACACACATTTTTAAAAGGAACGGTCCGAAAATGCTCCTTGCCTAGAAAGTAACTTCTTGTGTTTACATAGCTTTTTAGACTTTGGAAACGATCTGGCATTAATCGAGCATCTACTTGTGCTGGGACAGCGTCCTGTTTAATCTTCCCAACAACACCTACCAAGAGGTATTATTATTCCTTCTCTATGTATCCACCAAGATTTAAACAAATATGCCTTCCTCATTGCAAGAAAGAAAAAAATGAAGTGTCAAGGCACAGAAAGCCAGAAACCTGCCTCCCTGGTCACTAGGGATGCCCAGAGGGTGGTTTCACCCTTCTCTTGATAAACGTGATCGACAGAAAGTTCAGGGGTGTTGATGGTGAGAAGGAAGTTTCCGAGCCCCCTGGAGGGATTTCTTTGGATCTTTCTTTGGATTTTCAGGGAGGTGGGAAAGTCATGTTGAGCACACTTCAGCCGTGGCAGGAGCCGGGTTTTGCATCTGAAGAGGTGAGAGAAGCAGCACCAGGCTGTGCCCAAGCATGGGAAGCAGGTAGAAAGTCCGGTCTGACAGCTCTATCGTCAGGAGACCTGGAGTCTAGCTCAGCAGTTCCTACCGACCAACGGCCAGGACCTTCCAGGCTCTGCACCTCGGTTTCCCCTTCAGCAAAATGGAGTGTTTAGACAGGATGCTTGCTCTCCAAGGGCTGAAAGCCTCTGTTTCCAGCTTGAGTTTGATTTCCTTGCCTGAGAGGCGGCTGTGACCTCTATATGTTTTCTGTATGGGGTGGAGATGGCGATATGAAGCAGGGGCCACACACACACACACACACACACACACACACTGGGGTTATCGTATGGTAGGTGCCGGGGATGCAACAATGAGCAAGATGGGCACAATTGTCCTTGACCTCATGGAATCAGGAAAGGCAGACGCTGAGCAAGTAATTCAACAGGTATGTCTTCAGTGATGTTAGGACAGAGACCAAAGTGATGAGAAGGAGCAAGCGTGTGAAGGGCGGAGGGTTCCAGGCAGAGGGAGCAGCTCGTGCCAAGGCCGTAGGCAGAGACAATATTGCCACGTTGGTGGGCACGGAGGAAAGCCTGAGGGGCACAGGGGTGCGGGGAGATGGATGGGCAGCGATACCGCTTTCATAGTCTGGCTCCTGCTGCAGAGCTCTGTTTGGAGTCAAGAGACTGGGCTGGGTGTCCCTTTGCTTCTTCTCTGCTCACTCCATCACACGTGCACATGTGCCTGCCCTCTGGGCTCATACACACACACCAGCCTGGGGGAGCCTTGGCTATCGCTGGGCGGGGGCTTTGTGGCAGATCATTCCAGGCAGGAAAAACTCTGTTCTTCTCCCCCCACATCGACCGGTGGAGGGGACCTTGGGGTCTCGCCCAAGGAAAGGAAGCTCTGCTTCCTGGTTTATGTTGAGATGGGAAAGACTTGGCCAAGAACAATGGCGTTTTCGTAAAACACCACTTTGTTCTGGTGAGACCAGGAGGGGATTTCCTTCGGGACCTAGCCTGGTCCCATCGCCCCGGCCTGCCAACCACAACAGCCACATGGCGTTCTCTGGGACCAGGCTTTCATCTGGGAGGCTTGGTCGCGCACAGCCCTGACTGCTTAACCCTTCACATCCCACCCCACCCAGGCAGCAGCATCTCAAGGCTCCAGGAGGTCTCCCTGGAGACCCTGGGACACGCCGGTCAGGGGAGTCTATTGGAGACACCAAGAGATGACTTGCAGCCTCTGTTTTTCTCATTTGAAGGGACCTTCTGGAAAAAGGGCTCAGATTTGTCCTAGGAGTGTCTCAGTTCAAAACACCTTTCAAGCACCAGAGTCGAAGTTCCTTCTTTTACAGGTGGGGAAACTGGGGCAGAGAAAAAAAGGAAGTGAGTTTGCTAAGGCCACACAGAGAGTTAGTGGTGGAACCGAGGCTGGGATTTAGGGCTCTCAGACCAGCCCTCTTGCTACACTCTGTTCTGTTCTTCTAGAGCAGAACCAAAATTGGGTAAGGGAAGGGATCAAGTCTACTTTGGACAGACAGATGCATCTACAGAGCCCCAGAATGTCTGAGGGAGGTACGGAGGGAAAAGGTTGTGTGGTGCTGGGAGCTGGACTCCTTGATGTCACAGACAGTAGGGGGTGACTCCTGTAACCGCTCTTGTTTCTCAGGCATGCATGGTTGTTCCTCTGTGAATCGCTAAATGGACCATTTTAGCAAACAATCAAGCCTGTTCAGAGGAGATTAATGGGAAGTGAGCGGGCAAATAATTATATACTCAGAACAATAAGTTAGAAGAACTCTGCTTTCCTTCAACAGTTGTTTTCGATTCTGCCTGGCATAGAAACAGGCTCAGGTAAAGAGCAAATGCTTCTCATCTTGATGAGGTGATGGTGGTGGCAGTTTGAGGGTGATGGAGTGTCCATGTTGGGGAAGGTATTGCTGGCTACTCTGGGGCAACCGTCTCAGTTACAGAGATGGTGGCATATAGACGTTGGTAGTACCGTGTTTAGTGGTGTGGACTGAAGTTATGGTGACACTGGCATTGTTTACAGTTATGGCAGTGATTATGCTGATGGTGATGCTGACGTTGGTGGTGTCCAGTTTCCTCGTGTTGAGTAGAGTTATGGCGAGGATAGAAGCGTAATGGTGGTGGTGGGTAAAGTGGCAGTGATGATGATAGTAATGACTACGGTAGTGGTGAGAGCGATAGTGATGGTGTTGGGCATAGACGATGTTGGTGTTGGTGATCATGGTAAAGGCAAGGGTGGTACTGGAGTTGCAAATGATGGTTGTATTTTTGGTGGTAAAATAACAGCTGCCTTGGATGGTGGTGACTGTGAGAGTGCAGCTGGTACAAGAATGGTGTAACGCTGTTAGTCAAAGTGATTTTACTGATGTCTCATGTTGGTGGTGATGATACTGATATTGGTGGCAGTACTCTGTTGATGGTCTTGGGGACACCTGCTTGTCTTAGCTGATAGAACTGACCACCGGAAGTGGTGGTGGCACAGGCGGTGGCATCAGCGGTGAATCTACAGTAGCCTCGCCATCGGGTAGTGGAGACAGTGCTGGTCCCGGTGATAGTGGCAGGAATAGGGAGGGTGGAGGCAGGGATGATGAACAGAATGGTGTCGACTCCCCCGAGACTGGCATTACAGCTAGCAGGCTCCCCTAGATTACCTGAGCTGCCCACAGCCCTCCTCTCTGGACCTGACAGTGTGGCTGGATGTGGGGAAAAGACTCCCTATATTCCCCCAAGCCCTCCTTCCTCCTGAGGCAGTCCTGATGAGGACTCGCTATCTGTGCTGGAGGAGGTGGCTGTCTATGGGGGCCAGTGGGGATGGCCCGAGAAACAGATCTGTTGCTGGCAAAGGGGGCAGGGTGAGAGGCTCGGGGCTGCTGAGCTGGGGGAGTGCTCTAGTGGGCAGGTCAGCAGGAACAGGCACACGGGGCGTGCCCATGGCGGGCGGGCAGCCGTGGTGGCCGTGCAGGGGCTCACGTAGCTGGCAGAGCCAGGGCTGTGCTTCCTGCTGACTCAGCACAGCAGGCTGGGACTGATTCTTCTGGACTAATGTGTCTTCTCCCCAGGATTAGCTCACTCAGCTCTGGCGGGGAAAGCAAGAGGGAGGTGGCCTCTCCCATCTCCCCGGGCTTAGGGGCCCTTGGGGAGGCTATGGGCAGACTGACCCTGTGTGTCCTTGACCTCATTTGCAGTGGGCTCCCATTTGACTGGCAGGAAGCCAGGGTCCCCAAGTGCCAAGGAATCCAGTACCCTGCCCCCCACCTACTAGCCCACTCCACATGACTGGTTTACCCTGCAGAGTACAGCATGGCATGAGCGTGGGGAGAGGAAGCCCTGGACCCAGACCATCTAAGCTCAACTTCCGTGTCCCCCACGTGTTCACTGTGTGACTCTGGGACAGTCACTTGCCCTCTCTGCATCTTGGCTCACCAATTGTGAGACGCGGCAGCGACCGTGCAGCTCACAGGCTGTGGTGGGATCAGAGTGTTGGAGGTGTTGATATGGAGCAGGTATTCAGAAAGTACTTGCTTTTANACGTGTTCACTGTGTGACTCTGGGACAGTCACTTGCCCTCTCTGCATCTTGGCTCACCAATTGTGAGACGCGGCAGCGACCGTGCAGCTCACAGGCTGTGGTGGGATCAGAGTGTTGGAGGTGTTGATATGGAGCAGGTATTCAGAAAGTACTTGCTTTTAGTCATTTACTGAGAGTTGAGTCACTTTAAGACTCTTAAACTCTCCGAGTTTTAGTTTTCTCAGAAGCAAAATGGGGATAATCTTTAATGTGCGTACTTGATATGAGAATTGAAAGGGAATAAACAGTGAAGGCATCAGTAGTTATTGTGCTGTTGTTGGTACGAGGGCCAGTGCAGAGCAGGGCTCTCACATCACATGGGAATCCCTGAAGTGATGGATGCTAACCTGTGGCTCCAGGAACTTGTGCCAGGGCCAGCTGCCTCCTGATAATGGAAGCAACACTTCCTCGTGACGGGAGGATTTGAAGAGATCAGCCATCTAGTTTTTAGCCCTTTGCCCTTCTCCCCCTGCCCCAGCCCTGGACTCAGCCCAGGACAGGGGTGGAGGAAAAAAAGAGAGTGTTCTAGGAGAGTCTACCCATTCTTCAGGCTTCTGAGGAATCTTGTTACTTCATCCCTCCCTCTCTCTCTGTTTCTCTTCCTTCCCTTCCTCATTCACTCATTCATTCATTCATTCCTATGCAGGATATGAAGGTTGTGGGATCTGCCCTTGTTTCAAGGTTCAATCTAGCTCAGGCTTCAGGCAGAGCCTCACTGAATGATTCTTAGAGTAAGAACCAGAGAATAAGAGGGGGATTGCGAGGGAGGAGAGAGAGTTAGATGAAAATTAAACTTGTCTTTGCATTTAGGAAAACTATCAACAATGATTCGGTTTAGATGCCCTAAAATCAACATCTAAATAAAAGACAGACAATATGATTAGTTTATTTTCTCAACTGTAAGAGAGATAAAAATGATACACTTCCCATGGATCTGATTTTTTTTTTTTTTTTTTTGCTTGATTGGACTTCAGGTGCACAGAGTTGAGTCCTCTCTGCCAGTTTAATTTTTCCCCTCTTCCCAGATCCTGTTCTTATTACGTACTTCCTTCCTCAATCTAGGAATCCACTCCAATATGTATTTTTAAAATATGTCCTTAAAAATATGTTTGTCTTGGGACTTCCCTGGTGGTCCAGTGGCTAAGATGCTGGGGGCAATGCAGGGGGCCAGAGTTCAATCCATGGTTGGGGAACTGGATCCCACATGCTGCAACTGAAGATCTTACATGCTGCAACTAAGACTCAGTGCAGTCAAATAAATACATAAATATATATATTAAAAAGCGTTTGTCTTTATAAATATGCCTTGGGGAGTTCACTTGCAAAAATGATACTGTGCCATAAATCTTTCTGGTCCCTAATTTTCTTACTCAACACCATGATTTTGAGGTCTGTCCAAGTTCCTGAAGGTAGATTGCTCTGTTCCTTCTTGCTCCTGCATAGTAATGCATTGACAGCACCCACATGCTCCCCTCATTCATTCCCCCCAGCGATAGACGCGTCACCAGCGCAGCCTCTCAGCATTGGTGAAGCATTAAGCAGAAAGCCCTTAATGCTGAGCTTGCCCAAAGTTCCCATTCCCTCTAGTCAGCTATCATTACAGGAATATTATGATTGTTTCTATCTGTCCTCTAGGCTACATAGTTTCCATAACCTTTAATAATCAGTTGCACAAGTGCCTCTTGTTGATTCTTCATTATGATGTAACACAATTTTCTTCTTCACATACCACTGATGCTTACAGTGACCCATGGCCAGTGCTGGGTACAGGATCAAAGAGATGACTTTCATGAGGCCCTGTGTTCTCCAGGGGATCACAGGTTTAGGAGATGAACAATTAAGGGGAGGGTGGGATGCAAAGTGGTCAGTAATTAGTTCTGCTGATGGAGGGCAGGGCCCTCTAGAATAGGGTTTAACAAATTGTGGAGGAGCTCATCAGGTGGATGCGAGGGGGCAGAAATGGGGCACAGTTGGTTCCAATAAAAAGAACATCCTGAGCAAAGGGTCAGAAGCGTGAAGAAGCTCAGCACTTTTAGAAAAAGTCATGGTTTTGATACAACTGAGGAAAAGGAAATGAAAAGGGAAGAGGCAAGAGGCAACAGCTGTGTTTGCTGAGTTCTTACAATGTGCCAGGCATTGTTGAAGCGGTAAGTACACAACCTCATTTAAGCCACACAACAGCCCTTGGAAGAGACCACTATCATTCCCCTTTGACAAGAACAGAAATGGAGGTCCAGAGGGGTTAGTAACTTGCCACAGACACATAGCTTTAAGTGGGATCCCTAAGAACTGAAGCCAGGCTGTCTGGGTTCACAGTCACAACGTTATGACCCCCAAATGATGAGGAAGGTGAGGAGCTAGGTGAGATGGCAGAAGAATGCACCGGAGCCTCATGTGAGAGCCAGGCACTGTGGTGTGAGCCTGTGAGAGGGGAGTGTGTGAGGGGTGTGTGTGCTGCAAGTGTTATAGGTGGGTGTGTGCAAATATCTGTGTGCATGAGTGTGTCCACATGGGTGTGCTTGAGTGTGCCAGGGGAGACGTTTCTGTGCTACAGGGCAGGTCCCACTAGGACTAGGTGAGTGTGTGAGTGAGAGTGTTGCATGTAAATGTGGGAATCTCTGGCTGCCCACGGGGGCCTGGGCGTGTGTCCTGCGGGCATGAGAGTGGGCCTTGGTGTCCTGCCATCCTGGGGCCCTAGGGAAGCTGTCAGAGACCATCAGCCTGGCCTGTTGTGAGGGGTCTGGGCTTGGCCTTAGAAGCTAAAAGGACGCACATCAAAGGCAGTCTGAGCCTGGGACCAGTGGGGCAGAATAATTTAATGAAGGTCCAGGAGGGAGGCTGTGGCTGGTGGGGAGTGGGAGGGGCTGCCGGGATGTGCCTGGGGCAGCTCCCAGGCTCTACTGCCAAGCACGTGGGGTCTGCAAATGTGTCAGGAAGGGGACGGGCCACACTGGGCACCTGGCCACGCTGCCCTCCTTCTCTAGCCAGTGGGAGAGCTGCTTCTGAAGCCCAAGTTCAAAGCTCCCCACTCCTGCCTGGATGCCAACCTAGCTCCCAGTTTCCTGGTTTCAGAGGAACCAGGACGCCAAGTCAGGCATTTTCATCTTTCAGGCCATTCTGACATTTCCATGAGGTGGAACACACAGAGAATCATTTCCTGGTCAACTCGTCTAAGCCCCTCGTCTTACAGAGGTTGTGTGTGAGTGTGATTGTGCGCCGTCCTTTTGTGAGGGGCTTGGGTCAGAAAGAGAAATGTGGGAGGACCTAATGTCATCAGCTTTTCTCTGCAAGATGTGGGTAGAGAAAGGAGGATTTTTGGTAGGGTAGGAGGAGGGGTGGAGGATGCACATGCATGTGAGGACAGAGTGGCCCCTGCCAGAGAAGAGTTGTGATGGGGGAAAAGCAGAACGCTATCCTTGGCATTGGGAGTCATGGGCAACAGGCACGCAGCCCCTTTTGGTCCAGTGGACCACAGTGTGAGAGCGTCTCCAGGAGGCTCCTGTGACAAACGCCTTTTCATGGCAAGAATCTCCTGTGGGTCTTAGGCCCATCTACAGGGCGAGGCTCAAACTCCTTCGCTCCCCGTGTAGGCTTCCTCCAAATTCAGGGTCTATCATCTGAACCTATCCATAAATCAGTGGTTTTGGCTGTCATGGACTGACACATATTCTTGAACGCTGCTTTCGACAGGACTTGGACTCTCCTATTAGACACAAGCCCCACCACTCTCTGTTTGTCCATCTACTCCACCTGCTTATCACCAGAAAGCACTTGAACTTGAGCTCTTCGAGGGAGAGGCTTGCACATTCTGCGTGTCATCATCGAGCACACAGTAGATATTGATAAATATGTGTTGAACAGCTGACTTCAACTGGCCTCATTTCTAGTACCTCTAGCCCACCCTCTATTCCTCCACTTCAGTGCACACTCATGCTGGTCTCTATCCCCTGAAACACAATTTTTCATCCGAAAAAAAGTATCTTGGTGAATTCCTACTTGCCACTTCAGACCCAGATCAAGGGGCCCTACCACTGGTCCAAGGTGGCTGCCCCTGCCCCCATATGCTGCGTCTGTCTCTATGTGACAGCCCCCTCAGCCCCAGCATTGTAATTGTTTGCTGATGTGTCTGGCCTGTGCAGCTCAGAGCATCTGTTAGAGGACTTTGACAGCTGTCTCTGCTCATGGACTAGGGTTTGGGATTAGTCTGTATTAGATATATACATTAGTTGGCTTACCAACTTTGGTAAATCCCATTAGCAGCTCTGGGTGCTTTGCCCCCAAATCCTGGCATCTTGATCCTCATCTTCAGTGGGTGTTGGAAGAGGCCTCATGACTCAGGGTCTGGCCCTTTCAGAGAGGAACATCCCTAATGTGGCTCCAGGCAGAAGAAAAATATTAGCCTGCAAGCTGGGACCAGTTTTGCCGCCAGCCTGGCCAGGCCAGGCCACTCCTGGCCCATGACTCGGCACTTTCTGGGGCTACCTGCTGGGTTTGGCCAAGACAAGTTGCCTGGGCCTGTGGGGAACTGCTGGCAGTGCACACTTCCCAAAACCACCGATGGTGATGCCAGGGTGCACCCACACAACACCATGCTGGTTGCAGGCACCCCCTCTTAAAGGCTCAGTGCGTAGCTCCCATCCCAGGGTCTATAGCCTCAGCTACGCGGGGTCCCAGATCAGGGTCAACTCATCTCTTCCGCAACAGGAGGGTGGTACATGTGAGCATGAGAGTGAGAGAACGAGGGTGTCTGAGTACGTGTGAGTGAGTGGATAGATGAGTGAAAGGATGGTGTGTGATGAGTGTGGGTGAACGTGTGCTGTGTGTGACCACATATGACAGTGTATGTGCGTGTGATGAGGGGACATGTGCAGATGTACAAACCAACTGGGGACGTGTGTGGTGGGAATGGCTGTCTGTGTCTATGTGCACATACGTGGATTTGTGTGTAACAGTCTCTGGATGAGCTGTGCAGTGTGTGGACGTGTGTGACAACAGAGATGTGAATCTGAGTCCTGGTTCTGCCACTTCCTAAATGTGTTGAAAACTTAAATAAATCCCTTCCCCTCCTTCTGTAAAGCGGGATGGCATAGACAAGATGATCTCTTAAGTCCCCTGCTAGCTTTGGTATTCAATGACTTGTTTAGGAGCTGAGCACAAATGTGTGAAAGTTGCATGTGCATTTGTGCATGTGTGTGTGTGTGTGTGTGTGTGTGCACGTGCATCCTAGTGGTGCTGTGCAAAGGGCATGGCTTTGAGTTCTGATTCCACGTTTGACAGCTGTGTGGTCTCAGCTTAGTCCCTTTCCCTCTCTGAGCCTTAGTTTCCTCCTCTGCAAATGGGGCTAGTGATTCTCACAGGGTTGTTCTGAGGACTAGGAAATGTTGATGATAGAAATGTCTGGCTCAGAATCTGGCTTAGTTCTGTCAGTGTGCATGCATGTGTGTGTGTGTGTGTTTGCACATCTGAGTGTATGTAGATGGTCATGCTCACACGATTAACTATGTAAGTTGGTCTGGGAAACAGTGAGTGATCTAGATCATGCCTGCCCTCTGGGGTTTCTGATTTCCGTTTGCTTGGGACATAGCTGCCAGGAGACCTAGGGCTGGGCAGTCAGTTTCCAGCCACCCGCCTGGGCCCACGTGATTCTGAGGGCTCCCTGGTGCCCCAGACTGTCTGTCACATGGGTGCAGTGGCCTGGAAAGAAGGATTGGTGTGGGCAGGAGACAGGCCGCCTAAATCCGCTTAGTGCCCACCCCACCATTTGGGGTATTAGAGACTAAAGAAATTCTTCTTCTTCTTAGAGGGTCAACTGCCAACCTGGGATGGTGGCTGAGCTGAGAATGAGCCCCTGAGCCCCGTGTTCATCTAGAACGAAGCTTCAGAGTGGCGGGCCAGGAGAAGATAGGGCCCTGCCTTCAGAGAGCTCCCAGCTGAATGGAGAGAGTCAGGAGAATCAGGCTGGAAAGCGGGGCTGGGGTAAGGAAGGCCTTCTCATAGAGGCTAGAGAGGGAAAAGAGAACACATTCTGGGAGGGAAGACCAGTGTGAACCAATGTGAGGAGATGGGAATGAGCACCGTGTGTGTGTGTGTGTGTGTGTGTGTGTGTGTGTGTGTATGCAGGGAAGGACAGGAGAGGGCAGTATAGAGGACCTCAGAGAATATCAAATCCAACTCTTCCATTTTCTTGGTGAGGAAATGAAGATAGAGAAGGGAAAGGACATACATCTGGACCGACTGCCGTCGCTCCACTTCCCAGCTGGAGTCCAGGTCTCCCTCAATTCCTGGGTTCTGAAGAGGGATGTCAAGCTGAGCTGCCACAGGCCCTCCATTAACTAGTCCCACAGNGGGCAGTATAGAGGACCTCAGAGAATATCAAATCCAACTCTTCCATTTTCTTGGTGAGGAAATGAAGATAGAGAAGGGAAAGGACATACATCTGGACCGACTGCCGTCGCTCCACTTCCCAGCTGGAGTCCAGGTCTCCCTCAATTCCTGGGTTCTGAAGAGGGGTGTCAAGCTGAGCTGCCACAGGCCCTCCATTAACTAGTCCCACAGGGATCTCGATGAACTGGGGAGGATGGTGAGCCGGGATGTGTGCCTTCAGACCAGTGGGAGGCTCTGGGGCTAAACATTTTGTCCAAACAAATCTAGAGTGGCTGATAACACGTGGACCTAATCTGCCTGGGCAAGTGTCCAAACCCAGACCCTTGACACCCAGGGAAGATTCCCCAACATTTTGCAACAGGCACACCAGAGAGGGCCTCAACAACCTGACCGAGAGAGGAACACCTCACCCAGACTGGGAAACTAGGGAAACAGCCCCCACACCTGGACCACATACCTCTGGATCTGCTTCCATTGCACAGTTGGCCTGAATGAATCCCTACAATTCATCCAGAAATTCAGTGAAGATCCCACATCCAGAGAGGGTCCCAACACCCAGCAGATCCCAACCCTGCACTTGATAACATCTGATTGGCTTCCAACTCAGCCCCAGAACAGTGTGACTGTATCCAGCAGCCTGACCCAGCACGCTCTGAGCGGGTCCCAACACCGAACACACAGCCAGGCATCATCCGCACCCCATTCCCTACCCTTCCCCCCCGCCCCCGCGCCCTGTCGCGGTCCAGCAATCCATCTTCAGTTGAGTTCATCCTGTCCCAAGAGGCTTCCCAAGTTCCAAGGCTTTTTCTGGGGAAATCTGTGGTCATCCTCCAGATGCCTGGGAGAAGCGGGGAGGAGGCCAGGCCCGCGCCCTTCGCGCGGGAGGGCCGGGGACCCAGCTTGAGTGGGCTTCAGCGGCTGCCCGCGGGCGGGCGGGGTGGGAGCGGACATGCCAGCCGCCCCCCTCCGGCGCTGGGCGGAAACCATGCCCCCTTGCGAGGCCCCCAAACTGCCAGCGGGCGTTGGGCGCAGGGCTGGGAAATCCGGCGCCCGCCCTTGAAGCGGCCCCAGGTCGGGCGGGGGGCGGGTGGCCGCTGGCACCGCGGCCGCCGAGCAACGTGACTGCGCGGCCCGACTGCGGCCTCGGGTCCCCACCAGGACAAGGCGGCCTCTGTGCCAACGCAGCTGATCCTAAATCCCTTCCGGCTGACAGCCCGCGCCGGCGGGGGCCAGACGGCGTGGGAACCGGGTCGAGTGGGGCCAGGGGGCAGGTGGGCTGCGGGGAGCGGAACACAGTGGCGGGCGCCCCCGCTGGAAGCCGTCTGCTACGCACTGGGTATTTCACTTCCCAGCCCGGGTAGCAAGAGTTACCACATACCCAGACAGGAACACTGACGCTGGCATCACTAGACCGTAGTCTCAACAGCCTATTTCTTGGTTGAAACCAGGTTTCTTAATTAGGCCCCGTGATAAACTACATACATTGTGGAGAGCTGGGAGGCATCATGGTCCCCATTTTATAAATGAAGGAAATGAGGCTCAAAACAGTTGAAGCCACCGGTCCAAGGTTCCCAGACAGCTGGGGTGAGGCTGGAACTAGAGCCACCTCTGCTGACAACACCGGACACCACGTGCGTGCAGTCCGTGGGCTGGAGCCCTGGCCACCAGGCAGTCATGGAGCATCCTGTGGGGTGTAAACCAGTGGGTCCGTCCGGTCAAGGAGTTGTGTTTCTGGGTTCTTGACTGTGATGGATCCAGTGAAGACGTGGAGTTAATCTCGGAGTGGACGGATGTGGGGCTGAAGGGGGCAGACAGAGAGATGGAGACAGGTGTCGGGGTGGAGAGGAGCTTGGAGGGAAATGAACCAGGAGAAAGGCTGCTGGGAGCCCTCTCTGCTCTGCCCTTGACAGCTGGGGACACAGATGGAGTCTGAGAGGCTGGAGAAAGGGTCATGGAGGGGTGATGCTCTAGAACCAACCTCACCCTGGCCTCTGGGGACAGGGTGGGGATTGTCTGGTGAATTCTCTGGAATTAAGCCTGGCGCCTTCTCTGGGCCGAGGGAACCTGGCTGGGCTCTGGGTTCTGTTTAGCCCCTGTTGTCTGCCAGGACTGGGGCAGCTCAGGACTTTTCTCCCTTTCCCTAACTGGTATTTGATCTAGACAAGCAGCATGGGAGCTCAGGGGGAGGAGGGAGCATGGCAGGGGCTGGGGG